>WOVY01004212.1:0-395000 GCA_013436015.1 Rhipicephalus annulatus
CACACGCTACGCACAAAGGTGAAAGCAGTCCTGGCACCCATGCCCACTAATGAGCGCATGATTCCGCCTGGTTGACGAATCTGGACGCTCTTTTTGCGGCATTGAGCATGCATGAGGAAGGACAGGGCTCAATTTTTACTACCAATCCCAACTGAAAAAATGCACAACAGTCCTTGCCAGTCATCAAAAGCTGGTTGGTAATGCCTTACTCAGATTAAAATATAGAGTGCTGATGGAGCTGCGGATGACTCTGGCGAGTAACCGGCGAGCGTTCGTGGAAATTAAAAAGAGGCAGGACGAGTCTTGGAGCCAAGTGACGGCACGCCTAGAGACCATGTTCACCTACTACCTGAGAAGTAAAGAGGTGGAGTCGTTTTGAAGATCTTCGGTAGTTGTTAGAGGCGATAGGCTAAAGCAGTTAATGACAAGTGATCTCCGCTCACTGGTCACTCAGGAGAAAGTGAAGGGCTGGTTGAAAGCCAAAGATATTGCGCAGTTAGCAACCAGTTTTGAAAAAAGCTTCTACAGTGGCAGGCGGGAAAGTGGCCGCGGCACGGAACCAAGGCATTTGAAGTTATAGGCAACAAGCCAAACTATTAACTAGAGGAAATTTTATAATAATTTAGAAGCGTGCTTTACCTGCGGGAACGGCGCCACTTCTGAGAGATTAAGAGCTCTCCGGTGACACAGCTGCTAATCAAGCAGTAGTTTCATGCGTTAGCTCGCCAGAATGAGTGGTCACTTGAGAGCCGAGCTACACCGTCGCGACCATGTAGTGCTAGGGAAAACTCACTGATGAGGGATCCGCAGGTGGAAATTGTCGTGGGAGGCAAGCCCTGTTTTGCACGCGTTGACATAGGTGCGGATGTCACGTTGGTACGAGAGAATAACTGTCCGCTGAGATTTCGGATCAGAGTAGCGACACATAGAGCTAACCGACGCTTTTGAGCAAGGTGTGACCGCACGTCTAGTTTTGGTACCTCTTGGACTTCCAGTATCACCAGGAAGTGCTGCTCAGCCGGTGGTGAAATTGCTATGCGAGGTGATCGATGAGTTGGCTACGAGTGTATTTGTTTTGCTTACACCGAAAAATTACGAATGTCTCCCTAATCATCGGCAACATCGACTGAATTGTCTAAAGGAGCGTGTTGCAAGGTTGAACCATGTAAGGCAGGAGATTAGACAGGAGCAGTATTCACCGATGAGGGAGCCAGAGAATGTAACTCCAGGTTATAGCCCTAGTGCTGACATGGTGCAGCGCACAGGGGAAAAACAGGACGGCCAGGCAGGGTAGCTGCAAACAGCTAAGTCCGCGTCACGTGTAAAAAATAGCAGTTGAAACGTTGCAATTCCGCTGCGGAATGTACAATATGCACAGTGGGTGGTTTGGTCCATTTGGTGGAAATCATCTCAATGGGGAAGGAACGCGATGAGTCACTTGCCAATGTGTGGCGTCAGGTAAAAAACGGTCCCACGCCAAGGTAACCAATAGAGAGCAGTTAGACGAGATACAGCCACGCCAGTCAGTAGAACCAAAGTCGCGCCGAAATAAAGTGTAAGCACACGACGACTCTTGCAGTGGTAAGTCGCTACAAATAAATAAGGAAGCCCATTAAATCTACTTTGAGACAAAACGGCTAGCTTTGGAGTTCGGCGGCCGAACGAATGGGTTACACGTCTTGCGTATTCCCTGTTCAAAAGGAAAGTACGCAGGACGGGACCTTTGCGTGCGCGACTCAATAGTGAAGTGGAGCCGTAAGTGTTTTGAAGGACCGAACTACCAGGTTTTTTCGAGGACTTTATGTTGAGGCAGTTTTCTTGCGTGATATCCGTGAATGAGAAGGTATTTTAGGAACTTGTTTCTTGTTTACTTTCGTTAGTGTTTAGGTATGGAGAGTTACCGACGGATGGTGACGTTGTGCAACGCTTTTAATGAAAAGTCAGTTATTTAACGTTAAAGTCAGTTCGAGAGTTTTAAACACGCTGGCGTAAAACGTAGATCCACAGGTAGCATTTGACGGAGTTAAAGGCATTCATGCCGATTTCTGATTTGACGGCAACCAAACCCCAGCGAAGCTTTTTCTTTGGCTACGAACGCATCGAAACAGCAATGAGAGGTTGCCTCTTCCCAACGATAGGTGAATGTGCGCGATCAGTCACATCCTTCAGTGAGAGGCTGAACCATTCATAACTGGAGGCGTCCACAGTTGATTGGGAGACGAATGTGATACAAAAATTGTTCGTATTTAGGGCGCGCCTAGCGAGGCTGCTGATGCTCTTCTGCGTCTCGGAGGATTAATGGGTTCAGTGATCGTGAATGTTTATTGTCAATAGGATGTCATATGGTTGAGTTGTTTTGTTGTTGTAATATATGCAATGAATTAGATCCTGTGAATTGAATGACTGTGCAAGAGTCTGCGTCGCAGATTTAAGTGTTATAGTGATGTTAGGTGCGTAGAAAAACTATTAGTTCTAGTGGGATGTTAAAATGCCTTGTTTGTTGTACTAGGCATTTTTTGTTGAACTTCTCGAAGATTAGAGCTTGCCCTTAATGGTTAGAAACACTTTTAGAATTATTAAATGTGCTGCGTAGGAATTGTTTTGTAGAAGAAATAAGATAGAATTTTTGAAGTGAGTTTGTTATATTTTTTCAATATACAAATCAACAAATTTCTATGAAGTACTTCAGCTCACTCATCGAAGCCGTGCTGTCAGGCTTTAGAGCCTTGATGATTATTATTTGTGGTCTGACCACTATGATCTATGTTGTGGATATAGGGCTGTCTCTTAGCTCCGCTCTCGAGGAAACAGAATTCTGAACGCGCGACTGCTTTGACGTCAGAGCTGATGCCATGAATACGATACGTTACTGTACTATTGTACACAATAAAACCACATGCTATGCCAATGTGGAACACCTAATAAATAAATGGCAATGGCAAAGAGGCAGCTCTATTATGCAACCCTTGCACAAGAAGGTTACATTTACTTCTTCTGCATATAATACGTTGTTTTGCCCATAAAAAAGAGAAGTCGTTGGATGCAATGCACGTAAGCCGGTGGCCAAGATTAGAACGTGTGCCCGTCACATTGGTACCAGTTATTCGGTGACACAAGATTTATATCTGTCAGACACATATAATGATAGATTGCTTTTAGGCAATCTCCTCCTTCGATCCACGGCAGTCACGTTTCTTCTCAGTGATGGGCAGAACACCCTCAGCTAAGCCAGTGCTGCACTCACATAAAACACTCATATGTGAACCGCTAGGGCCGCTTTTCCTCCAAGATAATTATTCTTAGCGAAAAGAATATGCGTAGCTTAAGTGAACATGCCAGCAACAGCCACTCGAAGCGAGCCCCGCTGATGTGGTCTAGTTGCTAAGGTACTCGGATTTTGGCCCGGATGTTGCGGGATCAATCTTAGTTGGTGGCAGCTGAAATTTTTATGGAGGAAAAATGCTACAGGTTCATTTGCTCAGATTTGGGTGCATGTTAAAAGATTCTAGGTGGTCGAAAATTTCCGGAGCCCACCACTACGGCGTCTCTCATAATCATGTGGTGGTATTGGAATGTTAAACCCTACATATCAATCTAACCACTCTCAGCGTAGACTGTCCGGATTACGCTCTTCTCCGCTTTTCATAATTTTTATCATACAAAACACGGTAAGATTATCTTAAATAAGGAACCAATTCATGAGTCATAAGTCTTTCATGAGTCATTCATAAGTCTTTCATGAGTCAGGTCCATTTCCTTCGCTTAGGCAGGGAGGTTTTCACGCATCCTGCGCTTCATGGCTCTGTGCAGGTTGCCAGTGAAATTGAACTATGAGCATTTTTATCATCATTAGCAGCGAGTTTCGAAAGCATGTGTCTCTATATGTTTCATAGTAGAAGTGAAAGTGACAGGGGTTTGTACCAGCTTAGTTTAGAGCGCATTTTTTCTGACCGTCACTTACTCTTGGCTACCTTGGAAAGCTAACGAAGAAAGTATATAAACATTAAACATTGCTTGAGAGATTTACTTGACTCCTCGGGAAGCGGAATAAATAGCAGAAACTAAGAATTTACAAGTGTGAAGTACTACATAGACACTTTTCATGACTTCATGTACTGTATCGTCGCTTCCGCGTTCAAAGCGGCTCATGATGGCACAGTCCAATGTAATCACCCTGTCGGGGCAGAGCTTTTTTACGCTATGCTGCAATAGCAGCACTATTGGCATTGTCTTTTTTACCGAGTGATTTTGCTCTCCAGCTCTCCGCACCTGCCGCAATAAACTGGACATACCCACAGCTCTCCACTCTTCGCTACTGCGTTGCCTTCAGGCGTAATACTGTATATTGATAGCACCTAAATCGCTTTCCACACTGGATGTCTCGAACCGATCACAGTAGAGGAATACGAGCTGGCGATGTCTGCTGATTTTGGGCGTATCAAAGTTAGCTACAGCCCTCTGACATTTGGCCTAATGACTTTTCCAGGGTCGCTAAAGTTCATGTTTTCGAAAGCAAAGCTGTGTGGTAATATGTCAATACTGAAGAAAACACAAGTTTTCTGGAACTGCAATAAAGAGCGATGTGACGCACTCTCGTACATTTGCTATCCACTCACCAAATCTCACCCATAAGGGTGTAAATGAGCTTGCCGTTAGACGAGCACCTTTGCGCCCTATTGGGCGTTCAAAAATGGTGCTGAGAAAGGGCGCAGAGTTCAGAATCCTTATGAAGAAGGTGCAGAGCAAAAACTTTGAAGTGTGTTGTGGGTGAAACCTTTGACTAGGGGCGCTGTCATGCCATAACACTCTTTCAAATGGGTGCTGTAAAGGTGCTCTACGTAGATGTACCAGTGGGCCAAATCTAGGATTGGTGCTTGAGATGGCTAGAAATGCAGAATGCTCTGTACTCTGTAGACCATGCTGTGTGACAGGCCACATACAGTTTTTTAATATTTGAAAAGATGTGCAATGTTGTCCATTGTACCCTGAACATGTGCACCGTGTGGCTGGCACTCCACGGAGTGCCTCCCGCAAGCGCTTATGAAACTAGCACTGAAGCACAGTGACAGCTCTAGGTTGGGCTTCTGCATCATCGTCTTTTAAACACAATGGCTCTGTAGTGAAGGTACTGATAGGTTGGCTGCAGTGTTTTGCTCTTTCTATATGTAGGAAAATAGAGAATCCGGCACTGTTATCGAGAAGCGCTGCAATTGTGCCTGCTCCTCGGGTGTTTTTTTTTGGCTGTTCTTGATAGAACAAGCTGCACGAACTGCACCTCTTAAGAACAGTGCTGAATTTTAGATAAGCTTGCACTGTTGCAAAAGCAAAGTTAGCTTCACCGCTAAGGAAGTGTGATATTGCGAAGCCGCCATTCTTCAACAGTCAACAAAGTGAAGTCCCCACTTACCACTGTCTGTACGTTTGAGTGCTAGTTACCCAAGGTCCCACAAAAAGCGCTCACCAGAGTGCCAGCTGCACGGTTCAATGTTCTAGGTGGAAGTAGACAAAATGTGAATATATACCATAAATCAAGCTATATTGAATAAGTATGTGTGTTCCAATAACCATGAAATATAGAGCGTATATGGCCTATGCTACCCAAACCAGAATGAATGACATCTCTCCAAGACCCCTTCGTGTACACATGCATGCCAAATTATGGATGCTTGGTCACCATACAGACGAGCATGCCTGTAAATTAAAAAAAATTCATAAGGTTCGAATACTGCTGATCATTTCAGCAGCCATATAGTCACTTTAAAAGACACACATATAATATGCACTAAATACAGCACCTTACCACGTTGCGTCCTTTTAAATTATGTGTAGCATAAGTGAGCTTTTATGCATGTGAGAATGCAAGATATCAAGCCGAAAGTAAAATTATAAAAAAACAGTTAACATGATGCAAATATTCACGTCATTTATTTTATTGTACATAGCATGCAGCCAAAAAAGATGGACAATAATCAACGTGAGCTACGGCCTACAGCACCGATCGCAATGGTGAGATCAGTGTGGCTGAGAATAATTCTTCTGTTTTCTAATCTTTTATTATGACTAGACATCTTCTTTGTGACGACACTTCCTTTTTAACTCTTAACATTCTGACTTCCCCTCTTCCATAGTAGGTAACAAATAAAATATTTACAGCAATAAAAATTTAAGTTAGGGACACCAGCTGTCAAAAGGTGCATATTGAGAGTGTTGCCAGTGCCCGCTGATTTGAAAAAAAATGAATAGGAAAGTAGGTGTGTGGTAAAAAATGTGTGCTTAAATTACGTACTTTTGCCATCATACCAAAAACCTTGTATACAAACTTGCTCAAAGCTTATTTACAGTTCTCCCTTAGTATATATATATATATATATATATATATATATATATATATATATATATATATATATATATATATATATGTGTGTGTGTGTGTGTGTGTGTGTGTGTTTCTAAACTTGTGGGTTAAAAATAATAAAAATATTGACAAGGCACTGCTAGTGGGGTTACATTAATATAATGTAATCATTCAAACACTTGCAAAATCCAGCTTCAGCTGGCCAGGCGACTTCGGTCTCTGTGATTTGACAAAAGCGCGGTCAGGGCACTCCTCTACAGCAGATCCGTACCCAGAAGCCTAAAAAAATACAGAAGTAATCACCAAGAGTTTCAGAAGACAAAGTGTCCAAGATACACTATGCTTCGTCATGCTGGAGTGTTCTTGGTTCTGTGTGAGTAGAAGTAAGACTAGAATCCTCCTTGTTTCCAACGGGAAGCATGCTTGTTGGGGGTCCCCCAGGCAAAAAGCTGTGTAAACAACTTGACAGCATACTACTCACCTGGCACTCGCAAATTGATTTCTTTTATTACATTCGTTCAGCAGAGTACAGGCGCCCCCGCCGTGGTGGTCTACTGGCTAAGGTTCACGGCTGCTGATGCATGGGTCGCGGGATGGAATCCCGGCGGCAACAGCAGCATTTTCGGTAGAGGCGAAAATCATGTAGTTCCATGTGCCCAGTTTGGGGTGCTAGTTAAAGAAGCCAAGGTGGGCGAAATTTTTTAGGCCTCTGCTACGCTCTCTTTCATAAACAAGTGGTGGTTTTGGGACGTTAAACGTCCCATATCAATAAATCAATCAGAGGTTAGACGCAGCGGAAGTACAAGCAAAAGAAAAAATTTTGTTGTATATTTGTTTCATACAAATAGTGTATCATGCTTTGACCCCAGAATATCGTTTTCCAACAGTAAAAAGTAGAGCACACATGCGATGTGAACACTGAAGAAACAGTGGAGCTGATAGCATTAGTTTCTTATTTCTCTCCCTCTCACCTCACTTCTTTTTACCATCTTGTTGCTATGCCATAGACAAAGATATACAAAGCTATTCTATGCTTTACTCCTTTCACTCCTCATTTACAACCCTCCCCCTGGAGAGGCATCTGTGAATTCAGGAGTTTGGTGTGTAGCGACACCATGGACCCGAGCTAACGGGGGGGTTTCGACCTCCTCCCAGGCCTAGCCTTGCATGGTTGAGCCATGTTCGGGGAAAAGGAGATCCTGAGGGTTGAGCCGACGTCGGGTTATTGGACCTTTAAGGCTCCCCGGAGGACGCAACACACCCCTTTGGCCCCGGCTTCGGTAGATGGCACCCCGGGACTGACCCACCCAGGAGATACCAGGCAGTCGCCTTTTCCTGCCTCTATCTTCATCTTATTTTTCTCTCACACATTTTGTCTGTCCTGTCATCTGCTCTCTTCTAGTTCCTTCTACTTTTTCTGGCGGTAACAGTTAGCCTTGTGTACTTATCCAACCAAGGATAAACCATACTAGCCTAGAGTGACGGCCTACTGCTGGCGTTGCGAAGACGTGTTCACACGCACATGCTCTGCCACGTCCCCGAGTTGGACTCCGTGGCTGGTGGTAGGTGTCGTTGCTGAACAAACGCTTTCTTTCCAGGAATCACAAAACCTTTTCCGAAGCAATCGCCCCCAGTAAAGGGGGTGCACTGAAGCAACTTAACAGTTTCTATTTGGCCCTTATGCCACAAGGCACCGTTCATCACTATCATCGCCGTGTGTAATGAAGAATCAAGTCTTTTTTCCAAAATACTATGACATACATCGTGAAACCACAACAAAAAAAGCAACAAACATATAACCGCTTCTAGTATCAAGATGCCTCACTCATACCGTTGGCGCTGGCTACAAAGCCACCAAGATGGCTAGTGAGTAGCTGCTAATAGAATTCAAAGACAAAATCCAGTAGCAGATACTAAGCAACACTGTTGCACCTCTAACCGTTACCGCTCACTCTACATTGAACACAGTGAAAGGTGTCGTATCGGATGAAGTTCTTGTAGACATTACCGACAAAGAACGCTTGGACGGGTTGAAAGATTAGAATGTTATACACGTGCAGCGCATTTAAATCAGGCTAAATACTGCATAGTTCCTCACAAAACAGATCGTACTGACGTTTGAAGCAAACACACTGCCAGAAACAGTCACTACAGGCTATCTCATGCTCCGTGTCCGACCATATATACCAAACCTGAGGTGTTCTTTCAAGTGCCAACAATTTGGCCATGTTTCCTATGCTGTCGAGGGCAGCCGACACTCTAAAAATTTTTACACCTATAAGGTTGTATTTCTTTTTTACCATGGGCAACACCCTTTTAGGGTGTCTAGGAGCACCCTAAACAATAAGGTGTTTAGAAACACCCTGAAACCGTAGGGTGTAAAGGAACGTTACACCCTACTTTAATGGGTGTTTATGAACACCCTTAACTATGCGTGTTTGATGAAGATACACCCATGCGAGTGGGGTGTACACTGAAATCCCCCTTGAAACGATGGCAGTTATATGGATGAGCATACTTGAAGAATTGGAGCACAATTAACGGGCAACAAAAGCAGAGACACAGGAGGGGACGCTTAGACTTGCGTGTTAAGGAGAGCCATTCACAGCACTTCATTCCATCAAATATGCATCACCAACTGACCCAAGCCTCAATTGTTCTCAGGGAGAAGCATATATGAACCTTCTCTGCGGCTGACAGGGAAAAAGGAAGATACTGGTGTCACCCGCTGCACTTATACCTGCATGCATGCCGATGATAAAATAAGGTGCCATGGTCATGAATGAGCTGCACGAGACCAGTGTATATATGTGTACGTAGACTGGGCCGAAAACGACAAAGTAGGACGCGGAAGGCATACACACACACACACACACACACACACACACACACCACCACCACCACCACCACACCACAGTAGTGCAAGCAGTAACTGTAGCGCAAGGTCCAACCGAACATAACGCAGAAGCAAAAATCAACTAAGCCCATATGTTAACATCTGCCTTTATTATAGAAAAAACTGCAAATCTGACAAACAGGACTCTGATGGCATTCTGCGAAATTATGAACTATGTCACGGGACCAAGATTCTTTTTCTCTATACAAAAAATTTATTGTTTTCAATACAATAAATCTCCACAACTTTCAAAACATTTGCGCTAGTCGGGCAAAGGGCTGAGACGTATGGCGTTTGATTGACACCTATACAATAAAAAACACGTAGAAAGAGTAAGCGAGTTTCTGGAGTCACATTTACAACCTGTTACATCTTGCAGTAAAAAATTCCAATAATAAAAAAGAGAACATTCAACAAGGTAGTGTAATTGGGGTTGTAATAATGTAATGTCAGTGTTGGTATACTTCTAACTGCAAAACCACTCGTCACTGCTGCTTGCACAATCACCTTCAGCTGCTGAGATGACTGGTGCCTTCGAGAGAAGTGGGGCGGAGCTGTTCTTTCTGTACAGGAAATGCAATCCCGGAAACCTAATATAAATACTCAAGGAACAATAGCTGATATTTCACAAAGAGTGCAACATACAGTGTGCACCATGCATAACTAGCTGCTTTCTTATGTGTAAGTATAAATTTAGTGCATAGCTAGCATATTCAGTGGCATCGGGCTCCACTGCAGTGAGAAATGATAGAAAAGGAATGCTGAGCAATAAACGCCATAAAAAGCGCGCAGGGCGGAATCATTATACCTTTCATGCCGTAGATATGAACCTTACTTTACCCTTGCAGCTTGCTCGCGCCGGCAAATAAAAAGGTGCTGCTCCAACATGATAATGTTCCATTAGCTGCATGCAACGACCAATCTAAGTGAATGTCAAGTTCTATGCTTAAGTATGCATCAACACAGCCGCGTGTGTATTTCTGCAGATCTACCATGTTGCTCATTCGATTAGTTTATTAAAAGGAATACAGTACGACGCGCAACAACATATACATAATTCATCTGTATTGCACAAAAGCACAATGCCACTGAGCACACATGACGGTATGCGCATTGAGAAGGTATTCAGTGCAGGTAAGTTGTAAAATGAGTTACTCTACAGATACGTATAAAAATGCGAATGATACTACTGTTCTTGAACTGGCTCACATTGACACGATTATATATTTGAAGAATTGGTTATTTGGTCATTCCACATCAGACGTCCCAGCCATTTTGGTGACAACTGCAAATGCATTAAAAAATTGCACTGATTTTACTGCAGTAAAAAAGGCTAACTGCTGAAATATTTCGCAGACAAGTAATTTATAGGTCACGTGGCTGCCTCCTGAACTTCCCGGAATTTTGTCTGTATGTATGTGAGAAAATTTTTTCATAAGTATCTCTTTTTCCAGGCCAAATTTGGTATACATGTTAAGTGAAGGGCTTGCGCAAAGTGTTTGAAGCTCAGTAATAATAATACCATTTTTCGACCACATACGCCTCAAATAATTTAGCCGAAATGTGTTATATGTACATTTTTCTATATCAATACTGTACTTTGAATGAATATCTGAGGAGTGAATGCTTAATCCACATAAGGTATATTTGGATGAAAAAATATTTTAGACCTCTCAAGCTGTCAGACTTTACGAGGAAATATCGCCAATTTCACAAAATGATTGTTTTGTCTATATTGAGACGCAACTTTCACCATGTGGTGGTTGAATTGAAATAGACTTTGTACCTAAATCAAAGCAAATAAACAGTTCTTTTCGTGTGCCAAATTTTGCCATAGCAATTTTTGTTGTGAGAAAAAGATCACAGCATATCCACGGAGTGAATAATGATGAGTGGGGCGTAGCGTTCGTCTGTCCGAACGCACAAACGGACGGACAGACAGTCTGACGCCAGTATGGACGAACAGAAAGACGGACAGACTCACGGACAGACCGACACACGGAAGCCCGGACCGATGGATGCACAGACGAACGGACGAAAGCACAAATGTACGGACGAACCATTCGCCCCACGAATCATAATTTTGTCCGTGTATATTGCCACGTTCTATTTCTCAAGTTTTGTTATCGCCCCAAAACAATACACAATTCTCAGCGCAAACCGCGCCTTCAGTTTTCGAGAAGCTTCCGGACTTTAGTGATCATTTCGATAAAATGACGCCCACTCTGCGAACTGTACAGATTATTCTGGAAGCTACGCCACCACCAGCGATAACGCTAGAACATTCGATGGCAAGAGTGTAATACCGACGCACTTCGCCGCTTTGCATTTCCGATGGAGGCGGAAATGTCGAGGCCCGTGTGCTCAGATTTGGGTGCACGTTAAAGAACCCCAGGTGGTCAAAATTTCCGGAGCCCTCCACTACGGCGTCTCTCATAATCATATGGTGGTTTTGGGACGTTAAACCCCACAAATCAATCAATCAAATCAGCACTTCGCCGCTTGGGAGTTGTTAATCGACGGCCGACGCTCCGTTCGCCGCTATCAGTCCAAGACTGCTATATGTGCAAACTGCTGCTGTAATTGGACTTTCCGTTTACCGGGCACAGGCTCGCCCAAATAAACAGTTAAATCCCAACACGAAGTCTCCTGTCTTCGTCCACGTCACAACCCCGTGACAATATGCTGTGAAAACCACTAACGCTATCTACTGTGCAACTCATCAAGTGGCTACATAATACTAGTACGACTACAGAGGAAGGAATGATCCACGGCCTCAAGAGCTTTGCCCCTAAATGATTTTTGAAGTTCCAAGTTCCCCATTCGCCATTTGGTCATACAGCAGCCGACGCCTCGAAGTTCCGCATTGCCGTTGATGGGAAAATTCAAAAATATTTTATTCCTTGAAATAGAAATTGTAATGATGAAACTTGTCACATACAAAGAACTGTTTATTTGCTTTCAATTTGTGTAATGGGTGATTTTTAATTGGACCCCCACATGGTGCGAATTGCGTCTCAATACTGACAAAAATGACAATTCTGTGAAATGAGTGATCTTTTCTAGTAGAGGTTAACAGCTTAAGATGTCTAAAAATAATTTTTTATCAAAATATCTTTTTTGTAAAGTAAGTAGTCACAGCTCAGATATTCACACAAAGTGCAGTATAGCAATGAGGAAATGCAAACATAACACACTTTGGCTAAATTCTTGCAGACGTATGTGGCCGAAAATTTGTAATAATATTGCTGACTTTCAAACACCTTACATAAGCCCCTTTACTTAACATGTACCAAAATTTGTATAAAAAAGGCGCGGTACTTGTAAAATATTTTTTGTCACAAGCAAAACTCAAACAAAAGTCTGGAAAATTTGAAAGCAACCCCGTCACCAAAAACTTTTTTCTCTCCGAAATATTCAAGCAGTTCACTGTTTTCAGTGCATTAAATCAGCATGATTCTTTTTTTCAAACACACTTGCCATAGCCGCAAAAGTGGCTGGGAAATATCAAATAAAGTGACCATGTTACCTTCACTCAACGACCATTGCATACTTCAAAATTAGAGCCATTTGTTTCAATCATGCTGTCAGGGTGAGAAAGCATAACTCCTTCCCTAAGCAGCGTAGGCTGTTCAGTGGCTGTGCGTGTTGTGTTTCCAGATAGATATGCTGCCCTGTCTTACATTTTGGCTGCAACACATGCTTAAATACCGTGCACTATGTATAACATGAAAGTGTTTTTGTGCAACAAAAAAACTAGTGCTACGCTTCACATAGCGACAATACCTTGAACATCTGAAGTACTTAGCGAACTTAAACGCCAAAGTGAGACGATGGCAATAAAACTCTGATTAAAAAATATTTTGTAAGTTACACATGATGGAAACATAGTAGTGCTAGGGCGGTCAGCACAACTACGGTTTTCAGGGAAGCTCCGGACGACGTGTGGAGTGGTGAGGACCGCCAGCAGACCCCACTGCAGAAACAGCGCCGGCTTCTCCGCCCCCTCTGAACACGGCCCCACCGAAGGCCATGTGAACCCTGACAGCTGTCAGGTCAGCACACAAACTAAAGAGGTCCCCTCGAACTCTGGCCTAGGGGGGGGGGGCGAAGGCTTTGTCCACCACGACAAGCCTACCTGACGTACACGACTGTCTGGCGCCTCTCCAGAGGCACCTCTCCAGAGATTGCGCAGAAGAAGCGGCGAGAGCCCCTTGACTACACTAAAAAACACCAATTACAGGGCCCCTTAAAGGCTCTGTAAAGTAAGTCACTCCTAATCTGTACACACTGCACTTCTTTACACCCAATGTGGAAACACAAATTATACAATGGAACATCAGAGGAATGCTTAGGAACCTCAACAATGTCTAAAAGCTTTTATGCCAACACCTACCAAAAGTGCTGCGTGCACAAGAAACACACTTGAAACCAGAATACGCGAACTTCCTTAGAGACCACATCATCTTCAGCAAAGATCGAGATTACGCAATTGCATCATCAGGTATCATTGCTATTATATCAGACAAATGCATAGCGTGTCAAGAATCGCAGATACAAATAACCGTCGAAGCAATGGCCATTCGTGCTCTTGTCTTAGGCAAACTTGTTACCATTTGCTCAGTGCACCTTTCCTCTCATCAGATGCAGAAACTAGAATTTCAGTCAATTATGGATCAGCTACCTGAAACATATATCGTCCTTCGCAATTTGAATGCCCACAGCCCTTTGTGGGGTGACTTGAAGAGTCATTAGGCCGCTTGAGAACTTTATTTCTTCCACAGATGAATGCATTTTCAATAAGAACCTAAATTTTTTAGCCTCGCGAGCAAAACGTATTCGTGCATTGACCATAGCGTCGATTCTCCTACCCTTTTACCTAATTTTAATTGGGATGATAATAAAACCTCTATGGGATCGATCACTTTTTCATATTACTGAGAACGCCGAAAGAAAACGAATTTTTACCTCAGGCTTCAACTTGGAAGGTAGACAGGTAGACAGAGCTGATTGGGAGAAGTACCAAAGTCTTAGCACTATATTGTGGGCCGAAATTTCCTCTCTAGGAATCGACTCTGCTGCTATGTATTTTACCACTTGTGCTATTGACGGTGCTTCAAATTGTATCCCCCAGTCAAGTTGTGGTCTATGTTGATGGCGTGTGCCATGGAGAAACGACGACTGCAGGAATGGTCGCAAAAACACAATGAAGCGTGGGGTCTACTGCGTGACTACCCACCTGCAGAGAGTCTGATCAATTTCAATCAAGCAAAGTCTCAAGGGTGAATGACATGCCGACGAGCTTGGAGGGAAAGCTGACAATAGTTTTTGTCAGGCATTATTTCTTATACACATGAAGTTACGGTATGAAACAGAGTGAATAGGATCAGATGCCAAAAAGACACACTCACTCCCTCAAGTAGACACAGAGGCTAACAGCCTTCAGGACCAAGCACACTCCCTGGGAGCATACTTTGAACACGTGTCCAGCCCATCGCAATATTTGATACATTCAAGCGGTACAAAGACAGAGTAGAAAGACAAAATCTTGAACAGAAATGCGAAAAAACAGCCATACAACAGATCATTCCGCTTGGCTGAGTTGCAGGCAGCGCTAAACTGCAGCAGCAAATCAGCCCCATACTCGGACCGTGCTATATATCAAATGCTGAAACACTTATCTCATAAAACACAAAAAAATCTGTTCTGTTTGTATGACTCCATATGGGCTTCTGGCGAGATTATCTCAGCGCCGAAAGAAGCCCTAGTAAGATCTATTATTAAAGAGGGCAAGTAATCCATCTTTCGTGTGATATTTACAAACCTATTGCTCTGACTAGCTGCCTCTGCAAACTATTTGAAAAAGGATACACTGCCGATTATTACATTTCTTGGAATCAAACAAACTGCTCGACCAATATCACTGTGAATTCTAAGAGGGTTGGTTCACCACGGACCATCTCATCCGCGTAGAGACGCAAACACAAGAAGGTTTATTCATAAGCAGTTTTTCCTCTCTCTCTTCAATGACACGGATAAGGCATACGATACAACGTGACGTTTAGGAATATTGTGAGACCTCTCACACTTGGGTATACAAAATAGTGTGCTAAGTGTAATCGAAAATTATGTGTCCAATTGCACATTTTGTGGTCGAGTGGATAATGCGTTCTCACGACCGTTCGTGCAGGAAACAGGCGTGCCCTAGGATGGTGTCCTCAGTTGTACTCTCTTTATAGTCAAAATGAACTGCCTGCGATCGTGCATCCCACGTGACATTCTTATTCAGCATACGTTGATCTACAGACATGTTTTAAATTTTGTAATCTCCTCGGCATGCGACCGACAGGTTAATTTGTGTTAACAAGGTCTGTTATAAGGCATATGAAAAAAGTTTGTCTAAATCCACTAAAGAACGCCTGTGTTCTGTTCTCTAGGAAGAGAGAACTCGACCCCAATCCCCATATAGAGACGGAGGGTGAGCGCGAAGCTGTGAAGAGTTAAAAAAACGTTTTAGGCATATTTCAAGACACGAAGCACACATTTGTACCACACATTAGGTACATTAGGAAAAAATGGATGAAAACAATGAGAATCCTAAAGGTGCTGTCACGCACAAGTTGGGGCTGCGACAGAAAATGTCTCATGAGCCTCTACAAAAGCCTTATTTGCACGCGTCCAGACTATCGAGCGATAGTGTACCAGTCCGCACGACCAACGGCTTTGAAAATGCTGGACTGTTCACCATATAGGCATTCCCCTTTTTACGGGAGCTTTTCATACAAGCCCCGTGGAAAGCCTTTACGTGGACTCAGGTGAATGGTGGCTACTTATACAAATATTATACCTGATTTTCGCGTATTTTTTTAAGATACCCCGCATAACCTGCTATAAACTGCACATCCAGCTCCCAGCTCTTTCAAAACCAACTCACAGTGAAACAGCCCTTCTCGATGCGTGTGCGAGCACTAGCTAAGCACGCGGGCGTCCCATTGCTCAAATACCGCGCAACGGCTTCTACTTCATCCGCCCCGCCAAGGCATTGGCAGTTTAAAAATTGTGACACATCTTTTATGACTGTGCCAAAACATGCTCCATCCGTATACATTCAGATGTACTTCTCTGAATTGGCACACAAATATACCTATCATGAATTTTTCACTGATGCATCAAGGACTCACGCGGATGTGTCCTACGCAGCGGTTGGCCTATGTTTTTTGGATGTCGGTAGTCTGCACCCTCACACAAGCATTTTCACAGCCGAAGCTTACGCAATACTGGCGGCAGCAAAACGAATAGAAGAATCAGAAATAAGTTATGCAGTCATATACACGTATTCATTAGGCGTTTTAAAAATTTTAAAAACCATCAGAAAGTACAAAAAACGCTGTTATTGTTGCACCATACTCCCTCCTCTGTGCCATTTACACATCGAAACAGCATGTAGTATTATGCTTTGTGCCAGGACACCGTGAAGTTGAGGAAAACGTACTAGCGGATTAGCTCGCACATCAGTCCATGCGAACACTTTGCTGCAATCTGTATCTGTCCCCGTAATGAAATTGAAATTCTTTTTGAGAAAAAGGCTAAGGAATTCCTGGCAGCGTACATGGGACGAACAAGTACACAGTGAATTACATTTAAACAAGAATTATCTTGGTGACTGGCCACCAATATCACAAACACGCCGTACAGAAGTAACCCTCTGTCGGTTACGTATCGGAGACGAATATAGTACACACTCACACCTTCAGTGCGGTGGTGATCCACCAATGTGCGAGAAGTGTGACGAACCCCTTAGTGTCCAAAATATTTTGATACAGTTCAGTGAATGAGATCCCATTAGAAGACAGCAGATTAGAACACCCTACCGAGAACAAGTGCATCTTCACCCAGCGATGTTCATCGGTAGAGATCCACTTTCCAAACACCATTCATTATTCGCATTTTAAAAAAGATGTTCACACTTTTCACGTGATCTACCCTGGTATTCTGTAACACAACTTCTCACAAAAGGTTGTTGATGCAGTGCATACATTACAAACACATGTTTCGTGGTCCTTGGAGGTAAGGACGTTGGAGAGACATTCGTACTCTATAATTTCTTCATAGATTTATCATCAGAACCATTGAGCACTAGTTTTAACTGCACACATTTCATGTCACTCGCATAATTTTATTCCCTATATGTTTACCCGAATTTAAAGTGAGGAATATTAGGTCCCTTTACAGCCACTCATCATACCTATAACTTAAAATCTTTTGTCGGAAGTACTGGCCATCACGCGGCCCTTGCGCTAACAAACACCACATATCATCATCATCATCCTCTCCCTTACATCAATCTTCAAAATTTCTTCCCTTTCCCACCACCTTGCTACGCTACACACTGCACTGTATGCCCTGCCGCGGTGGTATAGTGGTGAAGGTACTCGGCTGCTGACCCGCAGGTCGCGGGATCGAATGCCGGCTTTAGCGGCTGCATGTCTAATAGAGGGGAAATTGTTGTAGACTCGTGTTCTCAGGTTTAGGGGCACGGTAAAGCCGTTAAAGCCGGAAATTTTTACCACGTGTTTGAAATTTCCACAGTCCCCCACTGCGGCATCTCTCATAATCATATAGTGATTTTGGGACGCTAAACCGCACATATCAACCTATCATTACATTGTACTGTACAAGGCCAAGTCATGATTTTCGTTTCTTTTTGTCTTTTTTTCGCCTGCCTATTTCGTCTCTTTCTTACTTTTTTTTCTCTTTTTTTCGTTCCCTCGCCCGTACCAACATAATGATCTTGTGTGCTTTCTTTCTTCTTGTGTTCTTTGTCCATACCAACCTAACCACATGGGTCAAATGCATGCTTGTTCCGCTCGTCTGTTTTAACAGCTCAGTGGCATGTGTAGCAGTGATTCCAATAGCGAAAGCCACTCCGAAACATTCTCGTGCCCTTTCAGCACTACACGATAGCAGCACATATATTTGGAAAAATTTTCTCATGCATATCTCACTTTACATCAGCATTGGAAAATGAATTTAGGCCTTCTCATATGCTACTGTATGCTACAGGGGCATTATAAGGTTATATTGAATGAAGTTCTGATTTTCAGTAGAAAAAGAAGCGGCTCATAAGTGCTCTTTTTGGCCACTCTGTATATTGAGATAGGAAGTATATTGCCACTCATGACGTGTTTTCGCCATCGCAGTCATGCTTCGTATAAAGTCCAAACTGATAATAACCTCCTGCAGATAAAAGCAGGTGAGATAAGGCGGTGAATGCTTCTGCAGCAACGATGTAAAGTGCCGACCCTTCTCCGTTGCATAGAGGGCACTGCGTGGAACGCCTGACATTTATTGCTTAAGCAGAGAGAAAACACCACGCCCGACTAGAAAACGCATAAAGGAACGTCAATCGAGCATCAACTCCGAACTTTGACTTTAAGGACGCCGTCACAACAGGCACGCTCTTTCGGTAGGCATCACAGATGGTTTTTCTACGAGCAGTGATCTCCAAGCTAAGAGACTGCCAACAGTGCTTCTCTCCATGGAGAGGCCCTCGTCTCTAGCACCAGCGTTTGGTCAGTTATGCGAGCTCGGATCCATAAGCTGCCTGCCCAAATTCGTATAATACTACAAATTGTTGCTATCGCGACCGTTTTTTCGTCCTTGCTGTGAAACTTTTTCAAAGTTCTTTACAACGTTAGTTTTGAGTTAGGACACTAAAAACGTTTTCTGCAACGTTTTCAGTGTTCTCTGCAACTTAATTGTTAATACACATAATGAATTGTCTAGTAATTTTACTGAATTTCTACCAGATCCATATTCATCCTTCATATTTTTTGAGCCTGTAGTGGACGAAGATGTTTATTCCGTTTTCTCTGAACATAAAAACACTTCATCTCGTGATGTTGATGGTATTCAGATTAGACCCATTAAATATCCGCTAGATATCCTTGTTCTTTATATCACTCACTTATTCAATCTGTTTTTCAAGTACAACATTTCCTGAAAGAATTCGGATAGCAAAAGTAAAGGTTTTATTTCAAAGGTATCAAAAATGATATTTAAAACTACAGACCCATATTTATTCTGCTGGTGTTTTTGAAAGGGCTAGAAAAGCTTATGCACCGTCAACTGCATCAATTTTTTGAAAAACGCAACGTGATTTTCCCAACTAAGCTTAGCGTCAGGAAACACCTATCTATGGAAATGGCAATAGTAAAACAAAAGAAGTTCATATTGTCTAAATTTGAAAACAAACGTGCCATTCTCGGTATTTTTGTTGATTTTAGTAACGCCTTCAACAATATTCAGCATTCCACGTTGTTTGAAAAGTTACAATGCTATGGAATTCGTGGTCATGCACTAGACCTAATAAAAAGTTACCCTATATATCGCAAACAGGCGGTTAAAATTGATGGAAAATTCTCAGAGCTGAAGCCTATTGCTAGGGGTGTACCTCAGAGAAGCATCCTTGGACTTCTTATTTTTATAGCCCACATAAATAAGTTACCTCGTATTCATCCAGATGCTAAATACGTTCTATACGCCGTTGTTTTCAGCATGTTTGTTTCAGCGGAAAATAGTATTGCGCTTGAGGAAAAAATGAACCAGTTTCTGTTGAACCTAAAGCTCTGGTCATGCTGTATTAAATTAAACATAAACACTAGTAAAACAAAGGCGGTACTACTACGACCTAAAAATAAGCTTGTTATTGAAAGCATACATCTCAAGTATGGCGATACTTATATTGAGCTAGTAAACGGTATTAAAATTCATAGAGTTACATTTTCGAGCAATATGCTTTAGAACAAGCACATTGACAGTGTGATGTGTCCGTTATCTTGTTTATTGCGTATGGTATAAAGTGACAAAACTGTTCTACCATACAAGAAAAAACTCTTACTTAATAAATCACTTTTGTATTCATATTTTACCTACTGTTTCTTGGTATGGGAGACTACAACTCACACGAACTTGCAAATACTGTACCTGATGGAAAAAAAGTATATTAGAATCATTTTAATTTGTCGTATGATGCTCACACAAGCGAATTGTTTCAACAGACTGAAATACTGCCCGTACATTGTCGTTACAATTTTAAATTCGCATTGGCGATCATGCGTGAATTGAAAGAAAGTCGACATTTTTTGTACGACCTCTCAAAACTGCAGCCAAATATCACATTGTTCGTAACACGAAATAAAGCAACATTCCACCAGGCACTCTAGTCACACAAGTCGGAATCGATCTCCTAGGACCATTTCCAACTACTTCCGCTGGTCACAGATGGATACATGTAGCCACAGACTACCTCACTCACTACGCCGAAATTAAAGCTTTAGAGCGGGATACAGCAAGTGAAGCAGCCCGGTTTTTTATTGAGAATAAAGTCCCGAGGCATGGCGCTCTATCTATAGTAATCACAGAAAGAGGAATGTCACTCAGAGCCAAGCTGTTAAACAAAGTTCTAATCCTCAGTGGAACTTGTCACCGACGTACTGCAAGAGCACACCATCCCAAAATGAATGGTCTGACGGAGCGGCTTAAAAAACGCTTTCGAATATGCTTTGCATGTACGTCGATGTGGAGCGTAAGAACGGAGATGAATTACTTCTTTAGGTCACTTGCGCGTACAATATGGCACATCGAGAGGCAACACGCATCACACCATTCCATCTTCTGTGTAACCGTGAAGTCGCAACCATGCTTGACGCTACGTTGCAGCATGAAAACGATGGTGGTGAAACGAGCGCTGACTACACAACTCAGTTTGCAGAAAAAGCCCAACGACTTGCCCGTATACGTATTCTTCGACAGCAAGACTACGACTTATGTGTTTATAACCTACATCACCGACCAGTATTCCATAAGCAGGGAGAAAGAAAGTTTGGGTCTAGACCCCAGTTCACCGTCTTGGCCTCTCGGAGAAGCTCACACGGTGATACTTCGGTCCCTATAAAGTCCTCCGACGCCTCAGTGACGTTACTATGAGGCTCCTCTCCACAGTACAGATTGTTCAAGGCGTTGAAGACATGCACCAGAAGTTCTACACGCGGTACGGATGAAGCCCTATTTTTCCAAATGAACTCGTGGGCTGCCAGTGACTTCATTACCGGCCGCCATGACGAATGAAGCATCGGAACGATGCTTTATGGAAGAGAGGCTCATGTCAGGGCTGAGCATAGATACCCAGAAAAGTATTCCGGAATACAGATATCCAAATACATGGTTTGCAAGCGTAAAATACAGATATTGAGATGCATTTGTAATAGACGTAAAAGTATATTTCAGAGATACTTTCGCAAGTAGATGAAAAAAGTATTTCGGAATATTGACACAGCAATACAGATACTGAAATAATTTTACATATGTCGCGGATAGTCGTAATCCGTACAGACGTTTGTTATGTACACCCTAATATTTTAAAATGCACAGCGCATTGAAACTTGCAATTGACTTTATTCGTTATTTTGTCACCGTACTCTGAGCGCCATAAAGGCTATTACAAAGATAGCCTACAGTGCACATAGTTGTTAATAACGACATATATACAAGTATTAGTTTCAATGAAGAACTATGCTGTATAAGAGCGAAAGTCGCACACTTTGTACACAGAAATCGGGATACTTGGCGGCAACAAGATTAGCTATATATGTGCTACAAGTAGCATAGTTGAAGCGAAGTGCTGGAGCCATAATCAACCAATTGAGAGAAGATGTGCTTTTATTCACAGCGGAAATCATGTGCCTCTGACTAAAAGAAGAAAGTAAGGCTCCTGAATTCTTCCACGCCCCTGTAAAGGCAGCGCTTACTTCAACGAAATTCTACGTAATAGACCATCGGTTCAGGCTAGTTGGTTTTAAGATTTGCTAAAGTGCCTTAAGGCGAAGCAAGAGGGGAACGCATAAATAACAAAGACGAGCGCTTACTTCCCGTTGAAGGTTTAGTATTACTTACAAACACAGAAAAAGAAAAAAAACAGCTTTGCCGCAAAGGCAAATCAATGAACGCAATATCGACAAATTGGAAGGTCTCGCACCGATTGGCAAGCAGATCGAAACGTGCCCCATGTTTCTCTCGCATAAATGACGCACGAAAACTATTCAGAGGTATGGATGAATGTGATTAAGCATCTCGGTTCTTATTTGGTGTGACTGAAAAGCACGCTCTTTTTGAAAATGGAGGCTGGCAACAATTGCAGTGACCTTTGTGCACCCCGTAAGTACAACAGACTTTTTCCAGTGCAAGCTCAGTGGCACCCACGACGTATGATGCTCCCCATCGGGAGATAAGGGCCGGCGAGAGATCTTCCCATACCCTCCTCTCCACAGGCAAAACTATGCGTGAGAGGTGAGAGCCGCGGCACACTCATTCGCCATTTTGGTGATAATGATGAAAACACGATAGCTCCTTCCCTTAAATGCCGCATGCCGCGGTAAGAGGTAGAAATAAATAGCTCTAGGGTTAACGCCTCACATTCACGGCGCGAAGGTCCCACGTTCGGTTCCGCGAGCGAGACCCTGTTTTCCGATTTTTTTGTTTCTTGTGTTTTTATATGATACGTATACATATATGGTGCATAACATCGACGCTGACGTCCACACCGACGCCGGTGGTAAAATGCAGCCGAGAATGTCTATATAATTGCTATCACAATATAAGAAGAACGAACAAAAGAAGGAGTGTGAAAAAAAACACAAAAAGACCTCCTTCTAATCGCCGTGTGTCACGCTGGCGTCTTCCTGAAATGCTTTGCTGAAAGTAGTATCGTTGATGGCACATGGCACCACACACAAAATTCTTTGGGGGATTTGTGGCTTTTGCAATAAGCTCCGGTTTTGCAATTGGGCTCGCCAAAAACAGCAGGGGGGGGGGGGAGCGAGAGAGAAAAAAGCGCTGTTCATTCAATTGGCATGAGGGAACACATTTCCAAACTGGCACTATTGGTTCGCACCCATTTCACAGCATACAATGCTTCTCACAAATAAACTATCAATGCTGGACATCAAAATGGCAGTATAACATTGTTGGCAAGCTCAAGCTGGTGATCACTCAAACACATTGCAATTCTGTGTAAAGGTGCACAATGGGATGCGGGTAGCAGAGCGACAAGCTCGCTTTCAAGAACGTTGGAGTCAGTTTCGCTCTCAGCAGAAATGGTGTGTCCATATCTCGTCAATAACGGCCAAGGGTTCAGCAGATTTTTTTTCCATTGTAAACAACTCTCAGCTCATTTCTTAAAAAAAGTAACGAGATACCATGTTCTAGATATATAGCATCGCGATACGGGCAATACTTCATAAAAATATTTCACTACTGAGATGCAAACACATTCTTGAAAAGTATCTCGCTACAGCAATACAGATACTCAAAAGTATCTCTGAAATATCACGATAATCTTGTAACGCAATACTGCACAGCCTTGGCTCATGTCACGATGGATAGTCAGTGGCACAACAGTGGAGGATGAAGCGACCAACATGCGCAGTGGTAGCTACTTTTCCGAGAAAGACGACGTTGAGGCATATGCTCTTGTGTCCTTGCATTTGAATACTGCATTGCCAATTCTCGTCCCTACGAAGTCTTCTATCTTGCTCTTTCTACGATCAACAATATTATGAGATACGCCGTAGAGAAGGACTCCGAAAATATTGACAATCTGGGGTTCTTCACCGTGCAACCAAATTTGAACACATGAGATTTTTGCCTCCATCGAAATTGCAGCCGCCACAGCCGGAAATCAATCCTGCGACCTGTGGATCAGCAGCTGAGTGTCTTAGCCACTCGAACCACCAGGGTAAGGCTTGAGATCAAGGCTTGAGATTGGATCAGACTAAATCATGGTTATGCACTCTTCTATGTGTTCTTTTTAATAAAAGTACAATGCAGCTGGTGCGTTTCTACAGTGTTCACACATAATACCTGGCGTAATAATTTAGTGTGCTTTTTGTGGTGCCATACATTGGGGTGATCAAAACATCGGGTGGGCTGTGGAAATATTCTTTCTGTTCCACCCACTCACTTAGTTGTGGCAGCAACAGCGCGGCTTGAAAGCTTTGCTCATGTATGGGGTGAGGTTTACTACTTGTACGATCGCTTGCAGAAAAAAGCACAATCACCTTACTTCTGAAAAACCACGCCGGCTTCTCAATTTGCGTGTGCACATAACAGTTGTGACGCTTGCTTAACCACAAAGCAGGCGCACTAAGGTGAAGCGGCCGCGTTCTAGCAGACGACGCGGCGAAGGCCCGGATTACAGCTGTCGTTGCGCTTGTGCGTCAGTTTCCAAAGCATCCGACAATGGCACTCCGTGGAGCGCCAGCCGCACGGCGCGGTGTTCAGGGTAGAGGTGTTCGGCTCTATACAGCAAGATGGCGCGTGCTGCCGTCCCTTGAATACTGCCACTACATAAGCTGTTGAGTATTCCAGCGCTATCGCTAGCGGCCGGGCATGGTCCAGAATAATCTCTGAATACCTGGCTCCTCGTATTCGTTGCAGCACGTCGACGCGTGTCTTTTTGCCGCACTCTCTCACCTATATCGAGAAAGAGGGCGCGCAGCCTCGCGTAGCCACGCACCCTCTCCGCTCATGGGAAAAGAGCATGGGGCCACGTCAAAGAGCCACGCGCTGACACGCTGCAACGAATACGTGGGGTGAGGCCTTAATTTTCGCATTGGGTGCGGAATCTTAACAAAATGATTTATAGCGTCGAAGGTTCTCAAACTCTTCAGGCGCGCTTTTCGCTGAGAATTACTTTCAGTGTAACGGGGACGATAAAAAAACTTGATTGATTAATATCTCAGGTTTAATGTCCCAAAACCACCCTATGACTATGAGGGGTGAAGTCAAGTGGGGCTCCAGAAATTACGACCCCCTGTGGTTCTTTAACTTGCACCCGAATATCAGCACACGGGCCTTCAGCATTTTCGCCTCTATCGAAAACGTAGCTGCCACAACGACATGCGGGTTAGCAGCCGAGTACCTTAGATGACCGCGATGGGTCGTTAACAAAACTTTAAGGAAAGAATGTGGCAATGTAGAAGGCACGTTTGCGATTCCCGGAGGAAGTTGACGGGGTGCAGTGGGTAGTACGGCCGGCCTCTGTTTTCTTGGACCAAATGACCGTGGGCTATACTCACGTTGACAAAAAATTTCAGATGTGAAGCTGCTTGTTGACCAGCCTGGGTAACGTTATCCCTCCCTGCGTTCGTTCGAAAGCGGTGGAATGTGCTCCCCTCACCTCAGTTGCTGGGGTGCTACCAAGTAGGTCACACCGCAGCGGCGCTTTCACGTCATGCTCCCCTCACGGTGTGCGCGGACATCACTCTCTCTCTCGCAGGCCACGCGCTCGCCGCATCGCCCGCAGCTGCCACCTCGTATGTTCGCCCGCTACACCTGCCGCTCCGCCACTCTCTACGCTACCGCGACCGTCACTCATAATTCATCCAGCGCTCACCGGAGCCCCAACCTTAGCGCTGTTCATCCCGTAACGGCACCCGTGCGCAACACTTCTGCTTCGCATCCCATCAGTGTTCTGTTTCAGAAGATGTCGTGAATCTTTTTCTTTGCTTTCTGTTACTGCAAATTTTTGCATACAACTTCCATGACAAAAATACGCCACCGAATCATTCGTAGACACCAGCACTGAACACTTTTGTGTTTAAAAAACAAATAGAAGAGAAGGGCGTTCAAAAAATAGTTGCTTCTGAAGAGCGTTTAGTTACAGTGGCTAGCCGAAACGAGATATAGATCATTTTTTTTTCACTAAAGTCGCCGGCCTTCTTCTTCAGGTAGAACTGACTCCGGCTTTGTACAGAGTACTAGGTATACTGCGTAAGCTAGAAAATGGAGTGGGGCTTTCTGTAGGACGAACTTTGTATGAAGATGACGAAAATACGAGGCCTGTCAGAAAAGTATCCAACCGTATATATATATATATATATATATATATATATATATATATATATATATATATATATGTATATATATATATATATATAGGTTTGATTCCTGCTCGCGAGAAGTTATCTTTTCGCCCACTTTTCTTTCTTTTCTATTTACATTACGTTGGTTCTAGCAACTTCCCCTATACATTTCTTGGCATTATTATCTGTTAGATCTATATATATATATATATATATATATATATATATATATGTTACAATAGGTTGTATCTGTCTGCCCAACATCATAACAAAGAACGATGTAAAACAGCGAGATACAATCTCTCCAATGCTATTCATCTCGTGTTTACACGAGGTTTTCAGGACTCTAACTTGGGAAGAGTTAGGAATAATAGTTAATGGAAAGTATCTTAGTAACCTGCGATTAGTTGATGACATTGCCTCAATGAGTAACTTAGGAGATGAATTGCAGCTCACGGTTACAGAACTGAACATGGAAAGCAGAAAAGTAGGTCTGAAAATGAATGTCCAAAGAACTGAAGTAATGTGCTACACTCTCGGCAGAAAACAGCACTTTGCGATAGGTAGAGAGACGCTGGGAGTTGTAAAGGAATATGTCTACTTAAGACAGCTATTAACCACAAAGTCGAACCATTAAAGTGAAGTAACGAGAAAAAAAAGATGAGGTTGGTCACATTCAGCAAGCATTCTCTAATCATGAATGGTAATCTGTCACTAACCCTCAAAAAGAAGGTATATAACAACTGTATCTTGCCAGTATTTCCCTACAAAGCACAAACCTGGAGGCTTAAAAAGTTGGTTGAGCTTAAATTGAGGATGACCCAGTGAGCGAAGGAAAGGAAAATGATAGGTGTAGTTTTAAAGACAAGAAGAGAGCAGAGTGGGTCAGCGAACAAACCAGGGTTTGGGATATCGTAGTTATTCTCAAGAAGAAATGTACCCGGGCCGGGCACATTGCACGTAGGCAGGATAACTTGTGGTCATTAAGGGTAACTGACTGTATTCCCAGAGAAGGCAAACTCACGAAGGGGAGACAGAAAGTTAGGTGGGTTAATGAGATTAAAAAGTTTGCAGGTATAACATGGCAACGAAAAGCACAAGACCGGGTTGATTGGCAGAACATGAGAGATGCCTTTGCCCTGCAATGGGCGTAGTCAGGCTGATGATGATGACACCTTCAATGTACGACGAGGTTTAGATTTAGGTGTGAAGTAAAAAGTGAGCATGCAAAAGTTGCGCTGAAGGCAAAGCACTTTTTTATGCAGATCGTAATTGATAGGTGACCACTTGACACACCAATCATACAATATATGTATAATGCGGTGGTCCACTGCGGCTCATGTCAGCAGAACCCTAACAACAAAATTTTCCAAAAGCGTGAGCAACAAGCCTGTTTGCAAGACAGAACAGGTACATAGGCTACTTTGCAGAAGTTTTATCTGTTTTAGAGGCTTCCCTAAGTATGATGCACCGTTTCTGCGTAATTTTGATGTAATTAGTAGACTACTTTTTTCTTGCACTGTCATGTAAGCACCAGCCAAAGAAGTAGAGGCCACAAAACTGTACAGGACTTAACGGTTTAATTTGGTATAAGCATTCACGTGTGATCACCAACAAGGGATATTGCAGTCACAGCTTTTCTTTTTCTCTATGCTACTTCGACTACCTCTGCGATTAGTGAAAATAAGGCGATATTCATACCGTCGGTGTCACACAGATACTTGTGATCCCGGTCAGGGCATCTGCGACAAACTCGATGCTGTACAGCGCAGCAGCGACTAAGTTGTTGCGGTCGATCAACATTTCTCGAGGAAAACCGGTATTAGTCACCGCTACACGGTCCGGATCAAATACAGTGCAACGCGACCACATGCAGCAAGTAACCGTGTGACAGCGTTCAATGAAGCGCGTCAGAGCGCACCGCACATTCAGCACTAACGTCCAGACAGAACAGTCAGCACTCAAGCATCACCATATCCACAAGGAATGATATCGTAATGTTACGAGGTTTATTAGTCGATAACGTCAACGGCAAGACAGCGGGAAGAACCGTCAAGCAGAGATCAGCACAGCAGCAAACCGACGCAAGAGCCGAGAGAGCCGGGCGTTGGCGATGCTGCTTGCTGCCGTCACATCTTCTTCTTCACTATCGCCCCCGCTGAAAAGGGAGCCATCCTGGTGACCTAAGAAGTTTCAGGGAGAAGCTCATGATACGGTTTTAGGGGGAAAATGTGGACGATGTCATGTGCACTCCGGCGCATGTCATCTGATCGGGAAACTGGCTCAACTAAGTAATTAACCGCAGAGGTTTTCTCTAAAACGGTGTAAGGCCCCACGTACCAGGGGACAAGTTTTGATGAGAGTCCCGTAGTTTGGTATGGGATAGCAAGTCACACAAGAGACCCTGGGGTATAGCTTGGATCCGGAAGAGAGATGCAACGGTTTTCTTGCTGGCGTTGTTGCTCGTCCAAAATGAACGCACAGGTGAGCTGGCGGCACTCTTTGGCTTGTCGAGCAGCATCGGAGATAGGTGAACATTCGGAAGCATCAGGACGGTAGGGAAGTAGAGTATCAATCGTATGGGAAGGGTCGCGTCCGTAAAGAAGAAAGAAAGGTGAAAATCTCGTGGTTGTTTGTATTGCAGTATTGTATGCGAATGTGACGTATGGGAGAACACGGTCCCAGTTGCTATGATTTGATGCCACGTACATTAAGAGCATATCACCCAGCATGCGGTTAAACCGTTCCGTCAGCCCATAATTTGCGGGTGGTACGCTGTCGTTTTCCGATGAATGACGTGACATTCTGAAAGCAGAGCTTCGACGTCCTCGGAGTTGAAAGCGCAGCATCTGTCACTAAGGAGCTCTTGAGGTGCGCCATGTCGAAGGATAAATCGACGTAAAATGAAAGCGGCGACATCCTGAGAAGTAGCGCTCGGTAAAGCGGCTGTTTTGGCATAGCGTGTTAGATGGTCGACTGCCACTATAATCCACCGATTGCCATCTGGTGTCAATAAAATGGGGCCGTAGAGGTCAACGCCAACACAATCAAATGGCTTGGCGGGGCCCGGAAGTGGCTGCAATTCGCCAGTCACACGTAGCGGTGTTGATTTGCGTCGCTGGCAGTCAGGACAGCCCTGCACAAATTTGCGTACAAAATTGTACATGCCGCGCCAGTAATAGTGATGGCGAAGGCGTTCACATGTTTCGAACACCCAGGCGTGTCCACATTGTTGATCGTCGTGAAGAGAGGTGCATACACGCGATCGCAAAGTGCATGGAATGACCAGTAGCCACGGGCGGCCATCAGGAGAGTAGTTGCGTCGATGAAGAAGTTGATCGCCGATGGCAAAATGGAAAGCTTGACGTCGGAGGAATCGAGATACCAGAAGGTTGGGCGTACCAGATAGATATTCGAGAAGAGATGCGATCCACGGGTCACGACGTTGTTCGCTGGCAATTGAGTCAAGATTTAACGATGACATGGTCTGGAGGCACGTGTTTCCGCACGTCGGATCTGGTGAGAAAGGTGAGCGGGACAGGGCGTCAGCGTCAGAGTGTTTGCGTCCGCAGTGGTATACGACGCGAATGTTGTACTCCTGGATGTGGAGTGCCCATCGCGCAAGGCGGCCATAAGAGTCTTTCAGCGTGGAGAGCCAGCAAAGGGCGTGGTGATCAGTTACTAGATCGAACGGGCGGCCGTATAAGCATGGCCGAAACTTTCCAAGCGCCCACACCAGAGCCAAACACTCTTTTTCTGTCACGCTGTAATTAGTTTCGGCTTTAATCAGAGTGCGGCTTGCGTAGGCTACAACGTATTCTGATATCCGGGCTTTCGTTGAGCGAGGACAGCACCTATCTCGACGCCGCTGGCGTCGGTGTGCACTTCGATAGGAGCCGTCGGGTCGAAGTGGCGAAGAATATATGGCGAGGTGTGCAGACGGCGCAGAGTAGTGAAGGCAACGTCACAAAGCAGTGGACCAGGAGGAGAGGTTCACGTCACCGCGAAGAAGCTGGGTTAATGGTGACATGATGGATGTAAAATTGCGGACAAAGTGCCAGAAGTATGAGCATACGCCTAATAAACTGCGTAGTTCCTTCATGGTCGTCGGCTGGGGAAATTCTGCGACTGCTCGAAGTTTTGCTGGGTCAGGTAATACGCCGTGCTTCGACAGGATGTGGCCTAGGATGACGAGCTAGCGTGCAGCGAAGCGGCATTTCTTCAGGTTAAGCTGCAGGCCAGCATTGGTCAGACAAGTCAAAACGTGCCTGAGGTGAAGAAGGTGCGAGAAAACCACGACATCGTCGAGGTAGCAGAGGCACATATTTAACTTGAGACCACGTAGCGTATTATCCATAATTCGTTCAAGCGTGGCGGGCACGCTACAAAGCCCAAAGGGCATGACGTTAAACTCGTATTGTCCGTCAGGTGTAATAAATGCAGTTTTTTGGCGATCGGCTTCAGCCATTGGAACTTGCCAGTAGCCAGACCACAAATCTAGCGACGAGAATTCCGCTCCGTGAAGGATGTCAATGGCGTCCTCAATGTGCGGCAAAGGATATACGTTCTTGCTGGTTATCTTATTCAAACGGCGATAGTCCATGCAAAATCAGATAGATCCGTCTTTCTATCGCACCAGGACGACAGGAGACGCCCAGGGACTGTGAGATGGTCGAACGACGTCTCTACGAAGCATATCTTCGACTTGATCGTTGATGACGCGGTGCCCTTTAGTGGAGACGCGGTATAGTCTTTGACGCAGTGGCTGGCGTAGGCCGGCGTCAACATGATGCTTGACTTGCGACGTGCGGCCTAGTTGAGGTTGCGACACATCGAAAGAATTGCGGAACTCATGCAGAAGATCAAGCAGGTCGGCCAGTTCAGTGGGAGTGAGGCAGGCGTAGCCAATCGGCCGGTTATCGGGCGTCCTCCATGGATTGGTGACGGGTGGTGCCGCCCAAGGTGTAGTATAAGCAGCCGGGTGTGCAGGCTGTTAACGCGTGGTGTAGGGCGGTTGCGGAAGCCTACGCACAGCGTCTGCATATGTGAGCGGCGCAGCTACGGGCTGCATCTGTTGCGAAAAGGTGACAGTAGGAGCCACAGGCTGCGCTGCATACGTTTGGGGCGCTGCCACAGTCTGAATCACTGGCGGATAGGCGACAGGGGCACCTACCCGATGTGCGACATGCGGGCAGTGGACACGGCTAGATAGAGGCGGCTCGTAGTGCGCAAGGGGAACAGCTTGCGCAACCTCTTCCGATATAGCAGTGCGAAGCGGGGCGGGTAGACAGGTGGTGGTCTCGTGAATAAAAGGCACTAGAGAAAGTTGGCGGGCGACTTCCTCACGGACGAAGGCTCGGACTTGCTGAAGCAATGGTGAATTGTCAGGCATGGTGTCGAAACTGGACATCGACTCACCACCACGCCGAGGTTGTAGAGTTAGAGAGCGTTGCTTCTTCAACTCGTCGTAGCTCTGACACAAGCTGACGACTTCAGAAACTGTGCTCGGATTTCTAGCCAAGACCATTTGAAATGCGCCATCGTCGATGCCCTTCAGGATGTGTTGGACCTTGTACGACTCGGGCATGGTGTCATTCGCGCGTCGACAAAGGTCGACGACATCCTCAATATAGCTGGTTAAATTTTAAACAGCCTGCTGAGAGCGGACGCGCAAGTGTTCTTCTGCCCTCTGCTTGTGGACAGCCGGCCCACCAAACACTTTGATTGATTGATTGATTGATTTGTGGGGTTTAACGTCCCAAAACCACCATATGATTATGAGAGACGCTGAAGTGGAGGGCTCTGGAAATTTTGACCACTTGGGGTTCTTTACCGTGCACCCAAATCTGAGCACACAGGCCTACGACATTTCCTCCTCCATCGGAAATGCAGCCGCCGCAGCCGGGATTTGAACCCGCGACCTGCGGGTCAGCAGCCGAGTACCTTAGCCACTAGACCGCCGTGGTGGGGCCCCACCAAACACTTCAGCGCATGACGTCTTGAAGATGCTTCATGTGGGGATGTTGTGTTTGTGGTTGTTAAACCACAATTCTGCGACACCGGTGAGATAAAATATGACGTGGCCGAGCTTGTCGGCTTCATTCCACCTAATAGTGGCACTAACCAGCTCGTAGTGCTCAAGCCAGTCTTCCACGTTGGTCCCACCCGCACCGCTGAAGATCTTCGGGTCCCGTAGCCTAGGATGGCCAGGGCAGTTGAACTGGGGCGACCATGCCGATGGGTTGGCGTTGTCAGTCATGACGGGTGGTAGCGTGCGGCTTCTCCACTCCAGGGTGTAGCGACGGGGATAAACAGCACCCTCCACCAAAATGTGACGAGGTTTATCAGTCGATAACGACAACGGCAAGACAGCGTGAAGAACCGTCAAGCAGAGATCAGCACAGCAGCAATCCGAAGCATGAGCCCAGAGAGCCGGGCGTTGGCGATGCTGCTTGCTGCAGGTACATCTTCTTCTTCACAGTAATAATACAAACTACCGCACAACACCGAAATAGAGGAAGCGCTGACACACACATAATAGAGCCAGCGGCTTCTTACATACCCGCACCGCTCCAGCCAGCGCAGGCGCACCACTAGGGACTAAACTGCCTAGGTATATTCGCACAATTTGGTACCTAGGCCACTCGCGGTCGTGAGAAAAGCACCTAGCGGGAGGCTACTCTTATTAGTTTGCGCCATGGCTCGCTGTAGCGCTGCAGTCACCCGGCTGGAATGGTGCTGGAATGTAATGTTGCTGCCTTGTGCTACTTCCACAAGCCGAGAACTCTCGGAGAAGCTAAGACTAAAGTGCCCATAAACGCGTGCAGCATGACGACAAATTGAGTGCAGATGTTCAGGTGGCGCGAGATGCACTCGCCTAATCTAGCGTAAAATTACAGCGCACTTGAACTAGTGCACACAGTGCAGCGAAATTGACGAGACCTATTAAAAGGAGAAAAAAATTGACCTTGGCACACCGCGTAATGAAAAGTATTTATTGCTAGAAGTCAGTACAACGAAACAGATCACAACAGAGGGTATACGCAGCTGAGACTGGCACAAGCTGAGGTAGGGTGATTAAGGTCAGACATCTACAAGCATTAAACGAAACTCTCTTGCCCAATGCAGAATGAAGTGAAGTTTATTCAATAGGTGAGGTTTTCCTTCTGCAGCCGACATAAACCTAATGCGGAGAATGATGAAGATGATGGGTAAAAATGATCAAGTTTAGCTAGGAACTGAGAGCCAGAACTCCTTGAAGTAGGTAAGGTCTTAATAACTAGGACCATTATTGGCCCACCCTTTGACTAAGCGACTGCGATGAGCAGAGGCGGGATTTATAGGCGCTAAAAAGAGCGTTTTAGGCAGAATGTACAGGCACGAAGTACAACGTTTTACGCACCTAAATAAAAAGTATAGCCACAATATATTTACGTGAATGCACCTAATTTCGTTTGAAGAGGTGCGCGACCTGTACCTATGAATGAAGAACAAAAAATTTATTTTTGCTATGCTGGCACAAAGGCGCCAACACTTAAACATAAACGTGCCGAGGTCCCATAAAACTTTATCACTATTGACAACCTATTGGTTTCATTGAACAAGCACATTACTCAAAGTGATGTTCTCGAGTCACTGTATCTCACACGCAAGTCGCATATATTTAAACAGGCACAAAAATACTTCAAAAATGGGAATAATAATTCAAAAAAGCACTACTTATTCTGAACAAACGATGGTTGGGTGGTTGGTATGCTTGATAGACGATGGTTAGGAATTTTTCGAAAGGACTCAGTAGGTTTTTTGTTTTTGATAAATATTGGTCTGCAAGGGATTTTCCCGGTAAGTAGTTGGTCTACGAAAATCTTATGAATGTTTGAAAGGAAGTTCAAAATTGAACACCAGTTCAAAATAGAACACTTGCAGATATCTTCAACATGACATTATAGTTAAGAGCAACGGCAGTGCTTATGTCCAAAATATAACATATAATTTTACCTCCACTAGTGCAAACGTTATCTACATGATCGAATCTTCATAATATAATAAACGATACATTGCCTAAATAGGACAGCCTTTTAATGTTAGAAAAAAAGGTCATCAAATGAACACGACAAAAATTACAGAAAGTAGTGGCACAGTATTTCAATGTCGCGTGACACAACTTCGACGATCTCAAACTCTTCACACTTCAGTCAAACTTCCAGAACGCAAGAAAAAGAAAATATGCAGAGTCGTACCAAATCCACATCCACAAAATTCAATACGATTCAACAAGAAGGTATGAACGCTTCTAAATTGGCTCTTAAATCCGCTCGGTATGATACATACACAAAGAAAACATCTGTGGGTTAAGCCCATCGTGCAGGAATTTCAAACCTACATTGTTCACTACTAACAACGAATTCAACAGCTGAAATTCAGGGCAACGTGTACGTTTTCACCTCCCCATGTCTTTTTCTTTTTTTCTGCTTATTCACGAAACACTTGTTCCACCTTCACTTATAAAATTTGTCACAGCCACCCTCCTCCTCTCTCTCATGCTCAAGTATCCAATGTTGCCCCTCACGCTCTATTGTTAGAATGGAAGAGAGGGTACTTAGTGTAGACAGGCTAGCGCTAAAGAAATCAATTCTGTTCTAGCCTTGAGAAAGACAAGCCCTCTTGTCAAAATGTCGACTCTACACAAACGCTCTTAACAGATTTTTCATCGCAAGCCTCCGCCTTCCCCTTTTTTACCTTATGTGGTAATTTTCCACTCATATGTTGCGTGTCGATGTGTACCAGAACCCAAGAATTACAAGGGGAATTATTGCAACATGTTTTGGCATGGCGTAGAGTGAATATACCATGGCCAAAAACTATTTCTTCAGCAGTAAGATGGCAAAGAACGCATTTGAGGTCTCACTGTAGAGAGCTCAGCAGAGGTTGTAGACTTTCCGTTGCCTCTGGGAACACATACCAATCCTTAATAACATTAGGCAATGTATACAAACCCAGCAACTTGCATTACTACATTCAGCCATCGCATTTGTGATGTTTCCTCGCTTGTAAATACAAAACATGATCGCTGCAAAGAAGTACAGCCACTCGTACATAGCTACGTCAGTTTCTTTTGTTTTGTTCAATAGTAGTCATATATGGTTTAAAACTAGCTCACAAAAGTGCGCTGTTGAAGGTCATGTTGACGTGATACCAACATTCTAAGTATTTATTTGCTCAGAGGCAGTTCCTACATTTTTCTTTATATATACGAAACAAAATTCACAAATCCCGTGCCTGTGTAACATAAGTGCGAAAAGCAGCTGCTGCGTTAAGCATTCGGACCTAATAAAGCAGCGCTACTACCCGCCTAGTTCTGTCGCGTAGCAAAAGTGGCTCAGGATTATGTTGTGGTGAATTTATGTCCCTCGCGCTGGTTTCGGGCGAGATGGCAGGCCACACCTTGGGCGTTTTTATTGATTGGCTGTCCTGACGCCTTTCTACGGTGACGAATCCTCCAACCACTCGCACCCTGTCAACACACAGGCATACATGCTGTCTGATGCGACTCATCGCCCTATTGTTAGCGCTTGCTTTTCGGGAATCGGTTGAACCAGAAAAGGTAGATATACTGCTTTAGGCGAAACTAGAAGATCTGGTTCAACCCTATAAATTTCTGAACATACAAGATCGCCATGCAACATAAATAACGGTCATAAACACGCTTGACAAAGAAACGTGATGCTAAATAATGTTCAAATAGGCGTCAAAATAAATAAAAGGCATTTAGAGGCACTTATCGGTGCTTAGGCACAAACTCATCAAATAGGCAATAAGAGGCACAATAAAACACTATGAATGTCATCCTTAACTTCAAATTCATGCTCATATATCAAATTGACGAAATAGGAGAGCAAATAGCAAAACAGGCCTTTTTTTATAATCTGGCCTTTAGTGATGAGGCCGTCAGGTTATTTCACTATATGGGAACAGGTGATGACTTCGCAAATTCTGGTGATGGTTGACGGTAGGAAACCTCTTCTGGTGACATCATCATGTGATGACTTTCGCATCGCTTGTGCTTACATGAAAGCCACTAATGCCGACGACAAATTTTCGCGCTTGCTGCGGCCTCAAAAGCCTTCGCCTTGAAAAATCACTAAACAACAAATTGCTTCATGGTGGCCAAAAAATTTCTAAACCTGAAAACATAACCTAACGCACTGAGGCCTAGGAATGAAGTTACCTTCACAATCCGAACGTCACGATACCTTTAGTCACCCTCTTCTTGTTTCACATTTGCACCTTTTGCTCGAAGCGCCAAGACGTACGGCAATGCAGGTGAAGTTCTGAATAAAAATTCAAGATATGTTTCTGCTCAATATGAGCATGCTTCACTTTCATTTTTTGAATCTAGTGACATGGTTTATTTCTGCTCTTTACCATCTGGTGTATCGTATTTATAAGTATTAAACGTATTAAAAATAATGAAGTAGCACTTCCCAAAAATACAAAAGTTCTTCAATAGCACGCACTCAGAATATAATGCCATGGCACTGGTACAACTGAGGACAGCACGGGGGATGATTGAGTGGATGTCTTAAAGCTCTAGTGAATACTGGTGCAGATTATTCGTTTATGAGCAGTCAACTGGCTACTGAATTTCTCAAGGTGATGACTCAATAGCCAGGGCTTAACCTTCGAACTGCAGGTGATCATCTTTTCACGCCGATCGGCAAGTGCACAGCGAGAGTACATATTCGTCAAGCCTTGTTTGCCTTGTTTGTTGGTACATTTTTTTTCTTGCCTGAGTGCTCCAGGCGGATCATCCCGGGCATAGACTTCCTTCGGGACTACGGGACTGTTGAAACCTTCGCGAGCTGATTTTGACCTTTTCCAGTGAACAAGCAACTGGGACGGCTCACCATGGCACACACCCTACGGTGTAGTATTTCAGGTGACTTCACTACTTCACCGGCACAGACCATGGCATCAATCAACGCTGAAACCGACGATGACACTCCCATTCTCGGCATCGCTGAGGCTGGTCTGTCATTCTTGTTGGCTGGACAAGTTTGCGTAGCCCGACGCATTTTGCAGCTTTTCTCGCGAACTGCAGAGATTTCAATGACAAATTTCAGCCTTCTATATCAGCATTTTGCCCCAAAAGTTGCAATCGCCCGTTTGGAGCCACTCAATGATTCTGCTGTTTTTCTCACAGCTCTACAAGATTTTTCTCAGAGTTCTATAAGATGGCACAAAATCTTACGCTGACGCATGGACCCACGCTAACAATGATGTGAATTCAAAACTGCCTAGGGTCTAACAGGCTAGCCTTGGAAGCCTTTTAGACTCTTTTGCGGACTGTTTGACCTCAACGTTCAAGGTTAATGAAACACCCATCACGAACCACGGGACAGTCACACACCCCAATGAAAGGCCCGTACGCCAATGTACCTACCACACCTCTCATAAAGAGCAAAATGCCACCAGAGACCAAGTCAAACAAATGCTTGCACATGACATCATAGAGCCTTCAAATAGCCCATGGGAGGGACCCATGGTCCTTGTGGAATTGAAACACTGAACGAAGCATGTTCGCGTAGACTACCGCAAGATCAACACCGTTACAAAAAAGGAGGTTCATCCCTTACCCCACGTCGATGACTGTTTTGACCGCGATCAACATGCCGATACTTCTCGTTTTAGGCCCTTCGGAGCGGCTACTGGCTGATTGAGGTTGACGAGCGAGACCGCTAGAAAACCCCATGTAGTATGCCAGACGCCTCAATAAACGCAGCGTCTTTCATAAAGGCTTGTGCTCCGCTCCTGATTCTTTACAGCGTATGATGGACATGCTTTTTTCAGGTCTAAAGTGGCAGTCATAGCTATTCTATTTAGATGACAAAGCAGTCTTTTCTGACACCTTACACCAGCACCTCGAACGTCTTCAAGCAGTCTTCAACGCAATTCACTCTGGTGGTTTTTCTGTAAGGCGTGAAAAATTCCATTTAAGTTATGAGCAGCTCAAACGTTTAGGCCATGTCGTCAGCTCTAGTGGAGTTCGAGGAGACGCTGACAAGCCACTTGCCGTTGCTTCTTTCTCAACACGTACAATTAAACATGAACTCCGGTGCTTTCTGAGACTTTGCGCGTGTTAAAGACACTTCGTTGCAAATTTTTCAAAGATACGAACCTCTTTACTGGCTTACAAACGAGAATGTTTGATTCGTTCGGGATCAGGAGCAACAACGCGCGCTTTTCAAATTACGAAAACATTTGCAAACACGACACAGCACGTAGACAAAAACAGTGACTCTGAGCTGCTTATGGATGGCAGCGACTTTGGTATTGGTGCCGTCCTCCTACAGTGGCAAGATGGGGCTGAGAACGTTATGCTCGGCAGTGGTATGGGCCATTTCTAAACTCCGACAATATCTGTACAGCCGATCATTTTGTGTCACGACGGAACACCATTTGCTGCGCTGGCTGGCCAATCATGCGAATTTATCTGGCCCTCTTGCACGCTGCAGCCTTCGTTTACAAGAGTACAACATGAAGATCACGTTCAAGTCGGGGGCGTAAGCACACGAACGCTGACTCCTTTTCACGGGCTCCACTTCAACCTTCCCAAGTTGAAGTTGATGAAGAAGGCGCATTCCTTTTCGTTCTCACAGTGTATGACATGAGCAAGCAACAACGCGACGATTCAGAGCTACGCCCCTCATCGAATATCTCGAGGACTGTTTATCGGAGCCATCGCTTACGTTTGCGCATACATTATGAACGTCATGCCTTCGCAATGGCGTCCTCTATAAATTAACTTTCCACTCAACCTTGGCTATCTACCTCCTTGTTGTGCTGTCCATACTACGCGAAGACATTTTACATGCCTCTCATGACGAGCCATCATCAGATGGTTTGGGCTTCACACGGATGCTTTCACGTATACGCCAGAGGTAATTCTGGGCGAACCTTCGCAATGATATCAAGCAGTGGGTATGTCAAAACCTACCACGATTGCCAACGACGCAAGACACCACACGTGCGTCCGGTTGGTTTTCTGCATCCCGATGATCCCTCATGGACTTCTTTTCAGCTAGTTGGTATACTTTTCTTGAGACCAATTTCTATGTCCAGCGCAGGTAATCGTGGAATAGCTGTTGCCATGGACTACCTCACGAGATTCATTGAAACCAAAGCTCTTCCACGAGGCAGAGAAACAAATATCACCAACGTTTTTGTACAGTAGATCGTACTGCGCCACGGTATTCCGACAGTGATGATATGTGAAAGGGACACGAAGTTTACACCACAGCATATGGAAGGTATCATGCAGATCAGTGGTATTACTCACTATAAAGCCACAACTTACCGTTCCCAGGATATTGGCTGACAAAGCGCCTAAACAAAATAACAGATTTGTTTTCCATCCGTGTTGGCATCGGCCACAAAAAACAAACTATGGACCATCTCCCCGTAGGGAACTCTGATGGAATGCGAAACAGCAGTGGTTCGCACGGCCATCTTCCCGACGAGAACCCTGATGGAAAGCGAAACAGCAGTGGTTCGTACTGCATTGACCCAGTTGAAAGAGGCGTCGACACAGGCGCTGGAAGAATGGTTTGATGCGAAACTTGGTGTAGCGTTTACTGGGGTAAATGTTTATTTGAAGCGCAAAGGCACGGCAGGAGGGAGGCGTTAAAGATGATTGGGCTTGGCTTCCTTAGGTCACATCTCGTCGCTGTTACTCGCTTACCATCTCCATTCTCGAACGCGATCGGAGTTCTTGACTCCCACCTCGTCTTTGTTGTTGATCTTCATTGCTTACGTTTCCGTTCTGCTTCCCTGGGTCGCGCCAAGTCGGTGTTCCCGGAGCGACGTAGTTATTCGCTAACGCGATCAGCTTCACAAACCCGCAACGTCAGCGAAGTGCGGTAAAGGTACGTGTAAACTAGCAAGGAGCATGTCCCAGGAGCATCCCGCCAGTCGGGGTGATCGCGCAGCGAGCAGCGGCGCACTGTTCTCATTGCCGGTTCCGTGGCGCAATAACCGGGCTAAACGACGGCTCGTGAGCTCGCGCAGCATCCCTACCCACGGCTTCTTCTCGCCGACAGATGGAGAGTGATAACGTGGTTTAGGAGATGATGCCGACGTGAGGAGTGAGCTCCAGCGTTGCGAGCGGTGGAGAGGGTGAAGCGAGAGAGATGACACGCGTTTAGCGGCGACAGGCTAGGGAAAGAGTGACGTCACCCGTGCGCACAGCGAGGGAAGGCGTGGCCAACTTGGCACCACCCCGGTGTGGAGGGCAGCGTTACACTGGCTAGTCAAAGAGCTGCTTCGCATCTAAAATTGGGACGACGTTCTTCCATACGTTATTCTTGGTATATTACCGCTATTCGGGAAACAACTGGATTGATTTTTCATTTGCTGCTTGGCCGGAAACCTGTAGGAACATTGTATGCGATGCTACAACCATTTGACTGTTCCAATTTTGGCAGTTATGCCGCTGAATTCGCTAGACATGCCGAAGAAGCACGCCACTTCGCACGAATGCGGGTCCTGCCAATAGTACCTCCACTGTAGCCCGCCGATATCACCTCCACTGTCGAGACGTCACATACAAACCAGGTGTCAAAGTGTAGGTGTGGACCAAAGTCCACCAACGTGGTTGCTATGAGCAACTTTTGGGCCGCTAACTTGGCCCTCATAAGATAATACAATGACTCAACGACTTCACCTACGACGTTCGTCGTGAAGGTCAAGGAATCATACGCCGTTCACAACGTCTGCGCCAGTCGGACTTCATTCAGGTTGCTCGTTTGAAGCCATACAACTCCCCTGAAGAGCCATGCTGACCACGTCACTAATCGTATCATCTCCTTGTCGATGTCTCGCTCTCGTCATAGTTGAGCATCTGGTCTATGCTCTTTAGGGAAGGGAGTAATGCCGCGGTACTGGCACAACTGAGGACAGCCGGGGAATTATCCAAAATGCGAAACTAGAGACCTCACTAAACATGCCTGTGCCGATCCAGGGTCTTGTGTAGTTTTTTCCGTGATTATATTCGGTACTTATTATTAGTTGCATAATATGAAAGTCAGAGAATCGCAATTTATTTGGCCAACGTTCAATATGTACGTACATTAGTCCAGTTGGTCAGACACAGGGGAATACTCATCATATGCAGCCTACGCATTAGTTATCAAATACTGACAAAGAGATAGTTGGCGAACTAAGTGCAGAAAGAAACAGGGAGCAGTGATAGCTCTTTCATCACACCTTACAATAAGTAAGACAATTGCACCGAATGATGAGACTTTGACATCGCCAAGATATATTCTTAGTTCAAAAAAAAGCTTGAATGAATTTCGAAATATCATGTTTAGTTTGCAACTGCAACTACAAACTGAACAATAAACAATTGCAATACACTGAACTAACAAACAATTGCAATATTGAATCGTTTAAGTAGCATTCTTTCAAATGTAGATATACAGGGTGCCGTGACTTTTTTCACTCGGAGTTTAAAAATATGCCGACACATGCAATTACGATGCGTTCAAACTCATGTTGCTCACCGTTGTCTGAAGTAAATCAGGCTATTTTTTGTGTTCTGACAAATTGTTTAATTAGACCCTTTTGAATAACTAATTTCTGAAGAAACGAAGATGGGTAAAAAATTTCGATGAGAAAGATGTATACCGGTTTTCAAAGCGTCTGATTAGACAGTTTGAAACTTGATATCTGTTCATTAGTAGTGTTTTTCTGCTGATTACAACTTCCCGTAAAATATGAAAAATACCACTTGATCAACCCATTGGCGCGCCTTCGCGCGCCTTGATTTTGGTGCTTTCTAACATTCTGCGTACAAAAATAGGCGTCTTTCGAACCGGTTTATGACAGTTGTAAGCAGCAGCAATGGTTTTCGCTTTTGTGGTCAATAGCGAAACGTGTTTATCGCAAAGTCACAAATATCGTTGCAGCCCTCTCGAAACAGCACAATCGGGCAAATGCTATGATCGTTCGTACACGAAACGTTAGGGAGCACTAGAATCATCGTGCGCACTGGCGCGCGATTAGCCTTGTCACGTAGTATTTTTTGCATTTTGCGGGCTTTTGCAGTTAGTAGCAAAACACTCAATATTAACAGCTATAAAGCTGTACACTGTCAAATCGTATGCTTTGCAAACCGATAATGAGTTTTCTCACTGAAATGTTTGGTTCATTTTCGTTATTTAAAAAGTTAGTTCATAAAAGTGACCTAATTAGGAAAGTAATAGGAACACAAAAATAGTCTCACTCACTGAAGGCAACATTCAGCAAAATTGGATCGCGTCGTTATTGCTTGTGTCGCCGTATTTTTTTTACTCTGGCTTAAGAAGTGCGAACTCCCTGCATGTATGTATGTATGTATGTATGTATGTATGTATGTATGTATGTATGTATGTATGTATGTATGTACGTATGTATGTATGTATGTATGTATGTATGTATGTATGTATGTATGTATGTATGTATGAGTGGGCACGGTGGACCAGTTTCCAGCATGTTGCCTTACAAGCCTTTCGCCTACATTGTGCAGGTTTTGCTGCTTGGTCTCGCCCATTCATCGGAACAAACCACTGCTTCATGGGCTACCGACACGTGCGTCTGCTACCCGGACACACCAACGTTATCCAGTTCGGCTTCCCCTCCACAATCGGCCCTGCACAACACCCCAGCTGATGCACACGTGACATCGACAAGCCAGCCTTTAAAAGAACGGTTTACGGCGATCTTCTTCAGTGGGCACGGTGGATCAGTTTTCAGCATGTTGCCTTACAAGCCTTTCACCTACCTTGTGCAGGTTTTTCTGCTTGGTCTCGCCCATTCATTGTAACAAACCACTCACTGCTTCATGGGCTACCGACACGTGCCTCTACTACCCGGACGCACCAACGTTATCCAGTTCGGCTTCCCCTTCCCAATCGGCCCTGCACAACACCCCAGCTGATGCACACGTGACATCGATAAGCCAGCCTTTGAAAGAACGGTTTACGGCGTCCTTCTTCAGTGGGCACGGTGGGCCAGTTTCCAGCATTTTGCCTTACAAGCCTTTCGCCTACCTTGTGCAGGTTGGTGATTATTATTGCTCTACCAAATGTGACTGTCGTGGTTTTCTGGTTCTGCCGTGCCCATAGAAGTGCCTTCACGTTGCCTACGATGTATAGAGGTTGTGCAAGCTACTTGTCTGCGGTGACGTTGAGATGAATCCCGGACCCTCTTCGAATGTATCCGACAGTCTTTCCGTGAAAGATAGTACTCATGAAATGCTAAAGCAAATTTTGGAGGGCCAGAACGTGTCGACTTCTGAAGTGGCTGCTTTACGAACTCAGCAGGATGACATGCAGAGATTACTCACGGACTTATCTGCGAATCAATCAACTAGAAAAGAGGGTAGACAAGGTGGATAATAATGAACGAAAGGTTGACTTTCTTCAAGAAAAAATCACTGACTTGGAAGACAGAAGTCGGCGTTCAAATCTTATTGTTTTTGGCATTAAGGAAAATCCCTCAGAAGCTACCTAAACATTGAGGTGGGACGTTTTAACTGTTCTTTTTGCCAATAAACTTCAAGTACCATGTCGTTCTGTTGGTCGAATTCATGGAATCTGGAAGCCGGGCAGCCAACGTCCAGTTGGCTGCCAAAAAGAAAGCTTTTGTGGGAGAGCGCAAAGTCTAAAAAAGGTCAGGGCAAGAAAGTGACCCTCAATTACGACAAAATCCATATAGGCCGAGATACGTACAAATTGGGCGATACAAAGAACGCTAGGGTTAAAATAACCAGCTAAAAAGCCGCCCACCCACTCCCTGACTCGTGACTCCTGTTGATAAAGAACTACGAATTTTGAACTTGAACGCTCGTTATTGTCAACAAGGCGCAAAAATTAGAAGCGCTAATTTTAGGCTACAATCCACATCTGGTTGTTCTAACCGAGACTTAGTTGCGGCCTGAAATTTGCGATTAGGACATATTTTCGCCGTCATATCGGGCATAACGACGTGATAGGGCTTCTAGAGGAGGCGGTGCTGCTATCGTTGTCAGACACGACATAAAATCTTTTCTACTACATCAGATTCAAGACCACGAAAGTGCCATTATAAAAATTTCTTTTTGGGGACGATCATTCACCGTTCTTGCAGTTTATCGCGCACCCGATTCACCGCCCGATTTCTTTCGGTCACTTTACGATTACATGAACACATGCAGGCATGATAAGGCAATACTAACAGGCAATTTCAACTTGCCAGGAATAGATTGGTGCTCTCCTTTTCTGAACACAAAAAAAACTATGAGCGTGAATCGTACCTCTTTGGTATTATGATAAGCCAAAACATGCATCAAATTCTTACCCAACCGACACGGGTGCGTGGCGCACGTGCATCCTTGCTTGACCTGGTTTTTATAACGAGACCGATTGAACATTTTTCCGTATGGGTCGACCCTGGCCTTTCTGATTACGACATGGTTTATTTTTCTTGTCCCATGCAGGCTGTTTGCACTACGTGCCATGCGAAATCAATCACTGTGAAAGACTTTTCACGTGCAAATGACGAGAGTGTTCTGGACCACATCTATCTTTCTCTCTGCAGCTTTCAAGGAACTGACCCTGAAGTATTGTGGGACAAATTCAAAGAAATGTGCCTGCATTGTCTAGATAATTTTTTTCCTGGCAAAGTAAAAAAAAACGCGCCAATCAAATCCTTGGATCACACGAAATGTCTTGCACATGAAAAGGAAACTAAAGCGGCTTAAACTTAAGGGTGCTCCACGCAATATTACTCTTTCTGCCCAGGACACACTGAACGAGGCTGTGAGGATAGCTAAGTTTAGATACTTTCAGGATACTCTACCCAACTTTATTACGTCTGCCCCACAAAAATTTTGGAACTTCTTGAGCAGAAAGACCAATTCTGTTGAGCAAATAACAGATGAAGGAGAAAGAACCCCAGGTGGTCGAAATTTCCGGAGCTCCACTACGGCGTCTCTCATAATCACATGGGGGTTTCGGGACGTTAAACCCCACTTATAAATCAATCAATGAACTTTTTATTGTGGATTTCAAGTGAGAAACCAAGGTTTCACCCCTACCTACAAAAACAGTCAAAGCCCTATCAAAGGAAAGCTGGTTCCACGTGAGGCTTTCTCCCATGCGACTTGAATGAAAGTTGAAGTGCCAAGCCAAGGACCGAGGGTTGAACGCACGAAATATTGAGCTACCCGACACGAATCATGTGTGACTTGACTGCTTGATTAGTATTGAATTTAGGAACCTTCATTAAGGTACATGTTGTTAAGGTTGCTAATCTTTGTATCTGAATTTATCGCTTTTTCAGGAATTGAATATTTTCAAGGCTGAAGTTCATTCAAGATATTTGTGAAGTTACATTTCTTATAATAAATGAATTTTAGCGAACTTAGGCAAGTTTTACCGCATGTGTCTACCTATCTAGCAGCCTGTGTCTTTTAGCTTTCCTGGACGTTTGGATAATGAGGTGTATATCAAAGTTGGTATGGCATAACAAGATTGTATGGCGAGCATGATCAACTAGGCATGCCATGAAAATCATAACATTCATGTGATCAATGTCAAGTTTTACATGTCGTAGTTTTGCTGCTCCTGCGGTGGTTTCGTTCACGTGACACATAGAAAAACTGGTATGGTATGACGCGACAGCATGTCGAACACAAGTTACAGGCCTTCACGTGAAAATCATGGTGTGCGTGTCATGTAAAAACATGACTACATGTCACGCTCATGATGCACTCGTGTTCATTTCGCTAGCTTAACATATACCAAATTTGGTATTACGTGATGTGAAATAATGACGAAGGCATGTAACTGGTGCAAACATGATAATCCTGATATGCGTGTCTTATAAGAACATGACTACATGCCATGCTCGTGATGCGCACGGGGGTGTTTCGCTAGCTTAAATATACCAACTTTAGTACTATGGGACATGAATGAATAAAAAGGTATATGACTGGTGCAAACGTGATAGTCATGATACACGTGTGATAAAAGAGCATGACTACATACCAAGCTCATGATGTGTTTGTGACCTTTCGATAGCTTCATCTACACGAAAGTTCGTATTACGTGACGTGAAAAGACGACGAAGATAATTGACACGTTCAAATATTATAATCATTACATTCGTGGCACGTAAAACATGAACACAAGCTACGCTCATGGCGCACCATCTGCCATTTCGCTAGCTTCCATATACCACACTTTTTTGGCCCCGCCGCGTTGGTCTAGTGTTTAAGGTACTCGGCTGCTGACCCGCAGGTCGCGGGATCAGTTCCCGGCTGGGGCGGCTGCACTTCCAATGGAGGCGGAAATGTTGTAGACCCGTGTGCTCAGATTTGGGCGCAAGTTAAAGAACCACAGGTGGCCAAAATTTCCGGAGCCCTTCCCCACGGCGTCTCTTATAATCATATAGTGGTTTTGGGACGTTAAACCCCACACATCAATCAAATTATTTACCAAATTTTGTATCACGTGACGTGAATACACGACAACAATAAAGGACACTTTCAATACGATCATCATGCCCCACCTCGGTGGTCTAGTGGCTAGGATACACGGCTCCTGACCCGCAGGTCACAGGTTCGAATCTCTGATGCGGCGGCTGCATTTGCGATGGAGGCGGAAATGTTGTAGGCCCGTGTGCTCAGATTTGGGTGCACGTTAAAGAACCCAAGGTGGTCGAAATTTCCGGAGCCCTCCTCTACGGCGTCTCTCATAATCATATGGTGGTTTTGGGACGTTAAACCCAACATATCTAGCCATCAATATGATCATCATGATATAGAAGTGATTTACGGCACAATTTACATCCGCCACGTAACGTTGTGCCGATTTTCATGTGACAATTCTTTGTTCGTGCTTCGCATATCATCCATTTCTACTCAACGTGAGATCTACCAATTTTTCTTTTTTTAGATCATCCTTTCACTCTTTCATGTATCACACTTTCAAAGAAGACTCTATAAAACTGCACAGTATTCTTGTGTCGTTGCTTCAATGGGCGGCCAGAAGCCCTGTTCATTGTAACGTGGCACAGCTTGATTGCAAACGTGAGATCACTCAAGTAACCGTATTGCGCCGGTGACTCTTTGAAGCGTATTAGTTTGGCCGAGGAGCAATGTAGCATTATCTAGCATCATCCAGCTACAGACACGACGGCGTTTGGACTTCCGCTCACCTATGGCAGTCTCTTCTGCTTCGTCTTGCACCCGCGGGGCGTACTCATAGTGACTGCCCTGAATTTGTTGCGTAACGCACGTAATGCAAAGCAGATATATAGTTTTTTGTGGTAGCGGGGTGTGGCAGTTTGGTTGGCTTTCCTCACTATGTTTTCGGACCTTACGAACTAATCAGCGAGACATAAAATGTTGCGCACTAAAAAAGGAGGCGACTAATGCCTCTTCGTGTCAGCATACAATTTTGACTTTGCTTTAGATACATCAAGTTCGACGACACTCACTCCTCATACGTCATCCCCTACAGGGACAGCATCTGAGAGGGCCTTAGGAGGGCCCACCTGCTCCACTACTCTATCGCAGGTGCCATCTCCTACAGCAGTTGCACCTATATGAACGTCTCGTCAAGCGTAATCTGTGACCACGATATCAATTGTTGATGTTGTGCATGAGATATTTTAGCGCTGCACGCCGCCCTCGCGAACAGCGACGCGTGTAAAATGCCAACTTTCACGCAGTGGTCGGTACTTGCTAGGAGGCAAATTCTAGCAACGCCATTCTGATAAAGCACCCCTAAATCAATACGTGTTTACGAATGGCTTGCTACGACGGTTACAGGGCTGTGATGAAATGCTTATTAGCTACTGGACTGTAGACTCTGCTGTCTGCATTGATGATGCTTCCATTGTCCTCTGAAGTGCGTCAGTGTTTCTCTTCCTCCTTTTACGTTTCCACGATTTTTATTTTTTATTTTCTGGTGTTCTCTGCAGTTAGTTTGTGTGTCCTCTCCAAATGGTTAGAATTCATGCCGCTTTATAGGACGCCTAAACAAACCGCTCTGAGTTCAAAGGCAAGACAGTATAGTTTCTCGGCTTCACTACACTTCTGAGAAGCACTCTCTTCTCCTTGTCTCTTAATTTTTTACTAAATACGTGTAATGTTATCACTAAGCGTTCAGCCGGTCACGATTGAATGCTTTTTGGCTACACACTGCTATCTACCCTTAAGCAGTCGCAAACGTGAAAACCAAAATGAAATCAGGGGCCAGAATAAAAAAAATTACCAAAACATTTGCGCAAGAAAAATTTGGTTACGTATAAGCCGAATAACGAAACGAAAAAAAAAACGTCTTGAGAGGCCATCGTTGTCACATCGGCCGCTGCAATAAAGCACGCTGTGACTGCCCGGGAACAAGTCAGCAATAGTGATGCAGTTGCAATATTGGCTTACGTCACCGAAAAGGCTCGTAAGTGGATTCACGAAGCAAATTTTGCGTAATAACCGCCTGGCTAAGAGAAAATTCTAAGAGTGGTTCGGACCACTCTTAAGAACTATTTGGCTACTTAGAACAAGCTGCCGCGGAGGTATACTTCGGTGACCTGGCTGGTTTTGAATTAATTCACGCCAATGTAGGGCTGCCTGATGACTGCTGGTGCGTTTTTAATTATTTCGGTGCTTTGAGATTCATGTGTTGTTTCCCTTGCACGCAGTGGATGGTATCGACAACCACCGTCGTCCAATGAATTAGGAGTCGCAGTAATTAAAGAATCTTATTGAACGTCAATAGTGTAAAATTATGGATGTAAATATTTGTGGTTAGATGAAAACCAATGTGCTACGTGAATGTTCGGTGCATTCCAACTCAGGAAGGCATATGATCAGCCTTATTTGTTATGTTATCGTGTTGCGTCTCACCTGATCGAATTAAAAGTAGCCCCACCGCGGTGGTCTAATGGCTAAGGTACTCAGTTGCTGACCCGCAGGTCGGGGGACCGAATCCCGGCTGCGGCGGCTGCATTTTCGATAGAGGCGAAAGTGCTGTAGGCCCGTGTGCTCAGATTTGGGTACACGTTAAAGAACCCCAGGTGGTCGAAATTTTCGGGGCTCTCCACTACGGCGTTTCTCACAATCATATAGTGATTTTTGGACGTTCAACACTAGATATCAATCAATCTAAAGAAAAGTACAACTCGAGATCCTTGACTCATTGGTAGAAATTACCGCCAAAGGGGTTAATAAAGGCACACTTCTTGCACACTATAAGAAATAAACATTAACTCCATTTTTCAGTTAGCGGTTCATAAAGCCAATTCTGTGGTCATGCTTTAGTGTACTTCTACGGCTGCTGGATGAAAAAGCACATGGTATGGCCTGCCGCGTGGAGCGGCTTTCTATGACAAAGTGCGTGTCAGCCGGAGGGTCAGTTGCGGCCGCTGCAGCACGATGGGGCGGGGACGGGAGGGACGGGAACACGAGGGGCGGCGGCTCCCTCGGGGCCGCAGCCACAGCAAATTAGGTGGTGTTTGTCACAACAGTGACCCACTCACTAGTTCTCATTAGTGTTTTTTTTAAATCTAATTGATCACAGCGTGGCATATCGCATATTCTGTAGACTACGAGGCAATATTTAGTTAAAAAGCCAATTGATTTTTTCTGTGCTTGCCGAGCACCTGACGTTTTTTTAACTCGCTTCTTGCTCTGAGGCTCACAGAAAAATTCACATTTAATGTAGCTGAATTTTATGGCACTTAATGCGTGACAAAGAAACATAATTTCAATATTTTTTTTTGTTGACTGGTCCACAGTATATATATATATATATATATATATATATATATATATATATATATATATTGTATGGTCACCCATTCGATGTCGTCACCGACCATCATGCACTATGCTGGCTTTCATCATTGAAGGAGCCCTCAGGCCGTCTCGCCCGTTGGGCTCTTCGCTTACAAGACTACGACATCCGCCTGCTGTACCGCAACGGACGCCAGCATGCTGACGCTGACGCCCTCTCGCGCTCCCGTCTGCCTGAAGGTGATGTGCTCTGCTCAGCATCCTCGGTTGCTGTTTCTGCCATTGATGTTGACATCATCCCTACCGAACAGCGAAAATATAATTGGATGGCCCGCTCATCGACATGCTATCTTATCCATCCGCAATGCCCTCCACGCGTGCCTTGCGTCGTCCAGCTCGCCATTTCGCCATCCGCGACGGCCTTCTACACCGACGCAATTACGACGCCGACGGCCGGCAGTGGTTACTCGTGATACCCCGCAGTCTGTGGTCAGACATATGTGAATCCTTCCATTCTGATCCGCAATGCGCGCACTCTGGGGTATTCAAAACCTACCATCGCATTCGACAACGCTACTTCTGGCGCGGGATGTACCGCTATGTGCAGCAGTTCGTTCGCTCTTGCCTCACTGGCCAACGCCGTAAACCGTCAGCCCACATGTCGCACGCCGGTCTGCAACCGTTACCTTGCCCTGACCGTCCCTTTGGGCGCGTAGGTATCGATTTGTATGGACCACTTCCTCTGACGTCGGCTGGTAACCGCTGGGCCATCGTTGCCGTTGACCATTTAACGCGATACGCCGAAACCGCCGCTCTCCCTGCGGCTACTGCGCGCGATGTTGCGTCCTTCCTGCTGCATCGATTTATACTGCGCCACGAACCACCCCAAGAGCTTCTCAGCGATCGAGGCCGTGTCTTCTTGTCGGAAGTCGTCGAAGCCATTCTGACGGAGTGCCACTCTGTCCACCGCAAAACTATTGCTTACCACCCACAGACGAATGGCCTCACCGAACGCTTTAACCGCACCCTCGGCGACATGCTTTCTATGTACGTCGCTGCCAACCACACTAATTGGGATAATATACTGCCCTTCGTCACCTACGCCTACAACACCGCCCCTCAGAGCACGACTGGTTTTTCACCTTTCTACTTGCTGTACGGAAGGCACCCGTCGCACACCATGGACACAATGCTCCCGTACACGCCGGATCCATCTGAGTGTACACCTATTTACGAGACAGCCAGGCTTGCTGAAGAGTGTCGCGAGCTTGCCAAGTATTTTACGACGCAAGAGCAAGAGCGGCAGAAGAGTATTCGTGATGGCTCCACCACTTCTGAGCCCACGTTCCTTCCTGGTGCGCTTGTATGGCTCTCGATCCCGAGCTCTGCAGCTGGCCTCTCTTCCAAACTACGTCCCAAATACGAAGGCCCCTACCGTGTCATCGAGCGCACCTCACCCGTCAACCATCTGATCGAACCCGTTGAACAATCTTGGGACATGCGCCGCCGTGGGCGAGACATCGTCAACATGGAGCGCCTGAAGGCTTATTATGACCCGCTCATAATAACAAGCTGTTAGGTCGCCAGGCGGCTCCCTCTTCGACACTGGGGTAATTGTAGCGAAGCCTCCGAACTCTGAAATGGGTCGAACTCTTGAGTACCTTCTAATGGGGCTGCCCAACAAGGACGTCGCTCGCGCGGAGAGCCCGTGCTTGGCTGTGACTGTCGCCATTGTATATTCTCGCTCGTTGCCGGCTAATAAACGCCTTAACAATATATATATATATATATATATATATATATATATATATATATATATATATATATATATATATATATATATATATATATATATATATATACAACACCGATGGGATCTAACAGACTGTAATGCGAGCGAGTTATTCGAAGGTCGCAGGTTCGGATCCTGCCCACGGCATGTTATTGTTTCACCCACTTTTCTTTCTTCTCAATTACATTGCAATCGGCTTAATAACTTCCCCTATACCTTCCTTGGCATTATAGTCTGTTAGATCTCATATATATATATATATATATATATATATATATATATATATATATTTACAACGGGGGGGGGTCAAGTGATAACCACGTTTTTATTATGTTTACACATCGCACATACCCTGCTGCTGTAGCTGTAGAGACCGAGTGCACGTGACGTACCTTTGTTTAGGCGAGCACAGGTGCCTATTTGTCGACGATACATAGTAGAACAAATAAACAGTAATGGAAGACAGAACAGCATGACGGAAACTGCCAGAAGACAAGCACGTTGGAGTGCCATCGGGATTCACCAGTGCCCGTGAAGAGGCTAACATGAAAAGACCGCACGGAGGGTTTTGTTGTCAATAGACACAGAAGCTGACAGCTGGGTGCAGAAGCTGGAGCAATTGTCAAGTCGTTTGATAATGCAAAAGTGTTAAGAAGTAAAAAAGATAAAATGTCAGGATCAGCCCTGAATTGAGAATAAAAAAATATTTTCACACATCTTGTTTTGATTTTGTGTTCAATGTTGAATTAGTTGCAATATCAGAAGACCGTCGGGACGGAAAGCGACAAAAACACTCAAAAGCGCAGAAAGACAAGTAGCTGTGTTCACGTTTTGCAGCATTAGTCGCTTTTTTCTTTTCATAGTTTTCATATTACTCACTCATAACTGCTCGCTCAAGTGCCAGCATTTAAATTAGAACCACTGAAATTTCAAAGAGGCTCGAGCCAATGTTATGAGATAACACACATGATAAGTATATTTCATGGCTGTTGCATCTGATACTGCATTGTATGAATGCTAAGACGTGTTTGAAGGAAGTGCGAAGTCTATCTTAGTCTGTGATAAAAGAATAGTGACAGCTGCATTTGCTCAGGTTAAATATTCTAAATGAAGTTATCAAATTTGAAGCAACCTTTTCTGAAGCGACGTACTCACAGGCACTGTTGTTAATTTAGACGCATTAGAAAAATGTAGCTCCTCCAGATCTATTAGTTGTGACCTTGTAGGATCCGAGTAAAATGCGCTCACAATTCTCACTTTTGCAAAAACTGATTGTGGTGCAAGGTTCTATTTTGTTCTTTAGCTTCGACTTCCTGTCTCTCAGTTGCGTGCTGTGTGACATTTTGAATTGAAAGCGTTTTGGCACGTTACCAAGTGACCACAAGTACGTACGGAAACGTATGAACTACGCGCTGTGTTCGGTTCTTGCTTCGTCACTGGTTAGCCCGTACGCTTCTATTTTCTTGAGAGCAGTCGAGTGTACGGGAGTGAAATAATGTACGTTGTGAACACAGTGGTGCTGTGTGGACGTTTTCAAGACTTGTGAAGGGGCTGTGCTCGAGTGACCAAAAATTAAAAGGCAGCGTTGATAACTGTTTTGGCCTGCAAAGTTGCGGGAGAGGGGCTTGGCGGTTTTGCTTATTAACTAGTCACTTCTTCTTTTTTTGATAACCACAGCCCGAGCACCGTGATATGATGAACTGAAGCTGCGAGTAGCTAGACTGTGTTGTGGATTGTGTAGCTTTGGCAGCACGCCTAGACTGTTCTTCGTTAAGAACATAAGAGTTCTATGTGCGAGCGAGAGCCCGTGAACGTCAAGCTTTTCTGACCCTCCGAAAGAGCGAAAATTTTACCAGTGTCTTGCTTTGGGTAAAGCTGTAGGCCAGTACCGGCTAACTACAGGTTTTTGAGTTCGTCTGGTCATTGTTTTTCACGGCACTATAGAGCCTTCACAACAGCCGCTCATGGCTAGTTCTTACACTATATCAATGATTGTGCACGCCTGGTCAGCCTTTCTTCGCTATGTCAACGGTAGCTTCCAGTCTGTAGAAGTTCTTTGCCTCTTGGTCCCAGAGCATACTTGAACCTGATGACGCTGACGGCTGCTAAATGCTGCCATCAGTGAGTTGACCTTGCGGAACTAATTTTTTTTTATTCTCGGATTACTGTAAAGTGTGCAAGTTTTCAGCCCTGCAGATGTGATATTTCCCGATGTTGAGATCAAGCTGAAGAGTTTACTACTACTGCTATATACATACATATATTATGAAGATGGGGGCAAAAACATCAGCAGACTTTTTGTGATTTGATATAAGCGTGCTATTGTTTGACTATTAAGATGGCCTTGTCTGTTTACTACGTTTGATAGTTGGAATGTTAATGTGAATATATTTTCAAGGAGCCAGGTTGCAATTAAAGAATTCATGTTACTTTGACACATTCGTTCTAGTTCTATGGTCGATTACTGCCATGGTAGCACTATACTAAACCAGGACATATATATTAAGGTATGTAAATCCTACATGAGGCTCAAGTTTGTTTAAATGGAATATACCAGACTTTCTCACTTTGACGGAGTGATATCTCTGTTTTATAGTGAAGGAAGTATTAGAAGTGAGCGCTATAATGAAGGTTTTTTCAATATATTGTTTTTGACCTTTCACGTATCAGAGAGTTTATTTAAGGTCCTGTAATGTATCGGTTGCACGCACTGGCATATCAAGCCTCCTCATGGCTTGGAGCACCTGTACAAATATAGGAAGGGCACGTGCTCAAGAAATGTGCAGGCCTCTGTCGCTGCTGGGACTGTTATCAATCTGCGTACCTGGAACTAGCCTGTAAGCATGCATAGTAGCCTCATCTGAAAGGGCTGTGATCTGCCTGGCAGCTTTTAGGTCACAAAACTACCTAACTGTTGATTGCAAGGTAAGTTTTTTAATACCTACATTTAGGTAAACAACACCTAATGTGCACACATTGAAAACCCAAACATGGTGGCAACTGTGCGTTTTTGTACTATTCTCATACATAATGCTAATTGAACAACAATAGAAGAAAATTGCGACATAAGTAAGAATGTTGACACTGGAAAGTCTGCAGCTTACTAATTGAACATTAATCATTTCAGGCTGAAAAGCTGGTGCTTTTGAACGAGCACAAATACTTTGATTCCTTATTTAGCTCCCCAGCTTGTGACTCACTTTTTAGATCAAGGGCTCTGGAAGGAAATAGCAAGTGGTTGAAAATCACCTGGCTGTTCACGACTTGCAAGGAGAAAGACCTATTTTACAAGCCTGAGATGACATAAGGCTGGTAACTGCGTCTCCTACTAGATGCAGCTTTTGGTCTCTCAGTGCTGTGGCATGTTGTGTTTCAGCCGAACGTGTTCACCGCGATGGCATAGTGATGTATTTTTTCTACCAATTGTACCTAGCTTAAGTATGCATTGTTGATCTCTAAAAGTGACGTTCGGTGTGCGTCAAAGCCATGGCTCCTCGTCTCCCTGTCTGTGGCTAGCCTACCTCAGCAGCGTGCGACGCAGCCAGCAACCATTCAAGCCAAGTCATGGAGCATTACATCGGTGTTCTGTGCAGGACACAGCCTAGCATGCGGAAAGATCTCTGACATCAATAACAATGGTGAGTGTTGGTGGCACCTGTAGGATTCCGCTGTGTTTGTTGCGTAAGATTATTACCCCCAATGAAGTGCACTTTTGAATGTTTTTTTTTCTTTTGCAATAATACAAGTGAGAAATAAGCACGCTCATATACCACAAATGCTTTGTGTCTTCCAGATTACCCATTTGCTTTATACGCTGCATGGTTAGCTGGCTATGTGAGATAACTTTGAAGTTATGAAGATTAGCAGCTGCCTTGTAACGCTGTCTAACATGTGTTCCCTAGTGAACTTATTTGTGGTCGGCTTTCCGCATGTAGTGTAAAGTCGAAATAGAAGATACGTTATTGGCTTAGTAAGTCTGGCAGAAGTTTTATGCCTTCCTATGTAGCATTGGAGTTCTGCACTTGTATCATAATGAAATATATTTTCAGTTTTTACATTTTGTGCGGGTTGAACCTTCCTTTATTTTTATTATTTGGGCATATCTTTCATCGGATTATGAAATTACGACACCTGTAAATATGAGCTCATATTTAACATCTGTACACATTTGCATGTGGCATGATTGTAATAATCATGTGTAGTTCTACAAGTTCAAGCAGTAACAAAGGATTAGGAGGTGCTCCACGGTCGCGTACAGTGCATCACGAACAGAGCACAGAAGACTACTAATGTCAAAGGGTACTGCCAATGACTGTATTCTCCTGTTCAAAGGTCACAACACCAGAAAGACCACATCTGGAGCATCTTGAGTTGTATAGGTCGTAGAATTCTGTGCAGGTGCAGTTTAACTTCTTCGCAGTTCATTATTCATCAGTTGCTTTTGTGTTTGAGCATTCCAAATAAATAACATTTGCATGAAATATACTAAACTTTGACACTAATTGAAAGGCTGCTGTAGTGCTAGTGGGCAAATAAATTTGAGCCGACGTTTTTCACATGCATGTTAATCAAAGTGCCTGCGTGTCTCTGCATTTCACTGCCAAAAATCACAGCATTCATGGTCAGCAATGGTAACTGTGCTTGCATTCTTTGCAGCACAAAAATTAAGGCCACTATGTGGTAATCTTGTACTTGGTCGATATATTCTTTGAGTATAGATTAATTTGTATAGCACCATTGATGTCATGTATGTATAGGCTCTGGGAAGTGTGTCTATGTGTATTATTTTATTTGAAAGGAAGAGGATCATCACTACTTTGAGTTTAACTAACACTTTGTTTTAGTGCTTGTGTAATGTTATCCCACTGCCTGTCTGTCGTTCAACAGTCTACTTCTCTGTTTTTACTGTGTATTTGTAACTTTTTCATTGTATATTTGCTCAGATAGGTTTGTTCATATTATAATTTTGTACTGTGCCAATGACTCATCATTTATACAGCTTTCGTCATAATCGAATCGAAACTATTTATTTTAACTTATATGTAGCTAAAGCAAGCAATTAGTTATTTTTTTCTAGGTGCCTGTACCATAGTTCAGCCCTACAAGAATACTGGTGTACACTAATATTGAAGCTGGCATTTTAAATCTATTTTGGTGGTGGAAGTAACAATGTGTTTAAAACCATTATTACTATTTTCAATTAGCTTTGAACACTTTAAGGTGCTGTATTTACATTTTTTAAATGTGTGAAGGCAAATGTTCCTATGTACATTTATTGTGGTCCCTGTTTCAAGCAGACACAAAATTTCTTTGTAGTAGCATAGTATTAGTTGTGATTTTATACTTAGGTGCTAAGCAAAAATGCAGTTGAGGCCAGCAGCAAGACATATATACAGTGCACTAGAGCATTACCTCACATAGTATAGAGTAATTGCTCACCAGAGAACTCAATTTGTTTAAAGCAGAATAACAGACAGTTGTATGGGAATGTGCTGATCCACGAAATTTGAAGCCTTTTTAAAAACTGTTTTTTGGGCAACAAAATGGGGTCTACAGCTGTCGATATAAACAATGTTTGCACCCAAGAGCTTAGTAGCTTAGAATTGTATTTTTCATGTATTGTTTAGAGTTTGTTTGCGCTGTGCCGGCTTTTCAGCCCAAGTGTCCTAACACGTTTTGTTACTGTGTTGTAATGAGCCCAGCTATGTAAATAAACAGAATAATATTGCAGACTTATACCAAATTTTGAAGCAGTGTCGTTTTATTTAGCCTAACATTGTTAAAGGCTTTCATCTTTGTCTCTTAAAAAAACGCTTGTAACTGGGCGCTGCCGAAACTACGCACCAAGCTTTTCCAAGATGGTGACAATGCTGGAGGATTTCTCTCATAAGTTACTTTCTGTACATATAAAATGAGTGATTATGAATGGTTGTTTTATAGCCGTTCATCTTAATATTTACACCTTAGTGTATGAACGTACGTATGTATGTATGTATGTATGTATGTATGTATGTATGTATGTATGTATGTATGTATGTATGTATGTATGTATGTATGTATGTATGTATGTATGTATGAATCTTTTGATTGAGGATCCGTTTAACAGTGATGAGCAAGTTTGGTGATGATTTGCCTGAATTTATTTGTTGTTCTTTTTTCAAATTGTTTTCTACTGCATGCTAATAAATGTAACCTTACATAAAATATGTGCATTCGAAGAAGTTGTTTTATCTGCCAACGCTCAGTCATGAGCAAGAAGTAGGGTAAAATGAAACCAACCAGCAAAAATTAGTTTATAGCAATGCTATTCTACCTGACATATCTTCTTTACTTTGCGTTGGTCGAATATGTCGATTTAAACATATTCGTTTCAATCAGCGTGTAGTGGTCAGCGTGCCAAGCTCACAATCTGCATTGTGCCAAGAGGTCAAATGCGTCATCGTGTTTTCTTGCCTGTTCTTTTTTTTTGTCGTATGGTTCGCATTCAGCCATCCTTACAATCCGCACCCAAAAAAATCTGTCAAAAACAAATAAAAAGCCATGTATTGGCCCAAATTTTGCTATTTTTTATTAGTTGTACTCCCTTTGGTGGGGTCATGCTACTCTTCTTCGTGCAACGTTACGTTGCTCTTTTGAGGTAGACGACTTTAAGGCAACGTAGGAGAGTCACTATACTCTGGCTCTAAAAAGGGTGTTTTGCTCTGTTAAAGAAAGTGAAATAGCGGACAAGAAAGTACTCTGCGAAAGAGAGTGTCCAGCACTCCGTTAGAGTGTGTGCATCTAAATAAATATTAGCAGCATAAGGCTGTTGGTGGCAAAATGTAGTTTGTTACCTGTTCTTGTGATTGCGGTTGCATATAGAGATTTTTATTGCCAAAGGTATTGGCTTTGTAGGACCCGGAATATGGACAATAATGTTAAGAGATAGTGACACTTGCATTCACGGAGGACAGGAACTCCATTTTCAAGGCAGCGTATGATCTTCTACTCCTCATCTATATATTGGCTATAGACCTTTCGCATTAGCCTGGTGGCCCTCTGTTCCTGCTAGGCAACATTACACTCCCGTCGCCATTGCTAAAGGAAGCCGGTGGTACCGTTATATGATGGTAGCGTGGACCGGTAGGGCAACCCTCTGGTAGCTCACCCTAGGTGTTCTCTGATGAAGTCCGGGATGCCCACATAGTGGGCCGTCTGAATGCTGCCTAGTTGTTCAGTGGCGTGAGAAGCGGGTGACCGTTGAAATTATTCATCGGACGCCGTGTTGCTGTGTCCAGCTGACGCACGCATGGCTTCGCCGACGCAAACGCCATTCGCCATATTGGGATGGGAGCAAGACCTCGGCAACCTTCTGTGTCTACACGTAACGCATCGTCGAGTTCTACAAAGAAAAAGAAGAGACCAGGAGGTGCCTTGACACAAGCTATAACTTCTTCGTCGAATGCTACGTCGATCCGGCTTTAATAAAAATAAACTGCACCAAGAAGAATTAAGCAAATTGGAATGAGCGGCATAAAGTGATGTGGGCAGTGGTAACGAATGATTATCTAGCTTAGTCAAAGTGGGCGCCTTGCAAGGACACGATTGTGTCAGGCTGCAGCGACCACTCTAGCCCTGTTTGTCAGCGTAGGATTTCCCTCAAAGAACGCATTTATCCTGCATGCTACGGCGTATGCAGTAAAGGTGCGACTGGGGCGGCGATGACTAGCACGTGTAAACCTGTGCTGCTTGTTTCTCATCTAACATAGAATCTGCGCCAGGAGCTTTCAAAGCAGCCTTGTTAAATTTAGACACATATTCTTGTTCATAACAAAACTATTTTAAATGTGCAAAATGGCACTGATCATATCAGAACGTCGTTTTATTTTTAATTGTTTGTGTTGCTGTTCAAATCGCCAAATTTATTATGAGGAGTACTCTACCTACATGTCTGATTATTATATCATGCCAAATAGACCAATAATATTCATACAAATTCACTTGATAGTTTCTGCCGTCTAGCTTTTTTATTTTGGTGTCCACTTTTTCACACTTTTCTAGCTGTTTGGGCGGTTAGGTAAGACATCACAATTGATGCGTAATTGCATAGACAGACAAGGAGGTTTTTAAAACGTGCTCATGTGTATCGCGCATTCTCTGTTCTTGCGTAGTTGTGCCCATGAACATAATCACTCGCACTGCTTAGCAGGAATAAATATTTCCCCAAATTGGAACACTACTGCAGTAATAAACGCACTGAATAGAAGTTGTTTTCTTGGTGATATTCTCTGAAATACCTCGTTGATCTTATATTGTGCTATGATGCTAGAGAATACTTCGGCAAAAGCACGCCTGGTCAGGTAGCACGTTACACTTGAAGGGCCAGTAAACAACCACGAGGTCCAAAGATTGGAATGAAAAGAAATGTGTGCATTTTTGCTTTGCGAACATGCTTCGGCAAGATTTTTGCAAATACGTGTTATTATTAGGAAGTCACAGGGGTAAGAACAAACTAGTTCAGCTGGCTTCAAATTCTCATGTGGGCTCGCTATTCTTCTCTGTCTTGGAGAGGTGTAGGCGTAGCCCTTCGTTGCGGCAATGCCTACTTACGCATTGTAAAGCAACGTCAGCAACTACTTCATTGGCGTACAGTGAATGGCCGTGCAAGGCTTCTTGCTCATGCGCACGTGTCACAGTGGCGCGGGGAGGCAGTGTGGTGCGAGAGATGTATGCACCCTTTCTCTCGTGGTAAAGAGGCGAGACGACTCTTCATCTCGGAGGTTTTGGTTTCGGCAATACTACTAGCCCTCTGGCTCTACAAAACAACAGAGGGCAACACAGGAAAGTGAGAATGCGGACAGCCTGGCCAAAACTGCATTACTGCAAGGCCATAACGGTATTTCGCAGCGCAAAGGGCCAATTTACAAGCTCAGTGCCGCATCAAAATGCTCATGGGCGAGCTTGCATCACCGTGCGTACAAGGAGAATAGGTCAGGCGTTGCCGAGACAAAGAGAATTTTATTAAAATTGGAGGGTCTAGGGGGTGCTGTAATATTCAGAAAAAATGATCGCCGCGGTCTACTGTAGGAATTAGCGAGTCTGTTTCGGGGTTGTGAAAAACATCCTCAGCCTGTTTACTGTGATTTTATGAGAATACGTCAGTTGCATTGTGAACAAGAATTTGTACAGGTTTTGAAATACCAGAACTGCACTTTTTGACTTGGTCAGTGAACATTGGTTTTTTTAAGTGCGCTATGCAGAAGTATACATGTCTGGACCAATGGTACCTTACCATTTGTTAGGATCACCCAGCAAAACTCCCGTAGGTACTACTCCTAATGATTGCTGCGTCACATGCTAAACTATTTCTTTTTGAGAGGAGGACATCCATCTTTTTTCCCAGTGGAGTGATGGTGCCTTGTACGTGCAGTCATCATGCTACCGAGGCAAGAAAAAATGCAGCTCCATATGCAATCTTTGCCAAAATATATTGTTCTGTAAAAATGACACGAGGCGTGTCTATTCAAAATCTATATTGACACTGATGCATATAGCGTCGACTAAGATGGAGGGCAGCACGCAGACCCTAGAGACCACTTCCTCGTGGTCGTCTTCTGACCGCTGATATATTAGCTACGTAGCATTACCCCCCCCCCCCCCGGCGGTAAAAGCGCCGTCTTGGTGCATATTATTTACGGTCTTCAGTAGGCAGGCGGTAATGATTTAGCCTGCTGACGTGCACAACATCACTGGGTGTGGTTGCAGGCAGGCTTGTGGTCTCAGATGCAGGAATGATCTCATAGGTGACGTCGGTTACCTGGTGAATGATACGGTAAGGACCCATGTAGCGAGACATCAACTTCTCTCATAAGCCAACTCGATGAACTGGGCACCACAGGAGAACGAGAGAATCGGATGAGAAGTGAAAGTCAACATGCCGGTTGTCGTAGATGGCTTTCTGGGTGGCTTGCGAAGCCTTAAGTGTAGAGCGGGCGATCTGACGTGCGTGGTAGGCATCAGCAATAGCGTCGCGTCCATATTCGGTTGACGGCGTTGTAGTAGTTGTAAGTAGGGTGCCAAGTGGTAACGTCGGATGACGGCCATAGAGAAATAAAAGGGTGAATAACCAGTGGTCTCGCAGCACGAAGAATCGTACGCGAAGGTCATGTGAGGTAGTGCCAGATCCCAGTCATGGTGGTCGGAGGACACATACATCGCGAGCATGTCCGTGAGGGTGCGATTTAAGCGTTAGTTAAGGCCATTTTTTTGGATATGGTAGAAAGTAGTCAACTTGTGCTGCGTCGAGGAGGAGCGCAGAAGATCGTCGATTACTCAGGAAAAACATGCACGGCAGTGATCCGCGAGTAATTCGCTAGGAGCGCCATTGTGTGGGGTGACATCGTCGAGCAAATGTCGGCAACGTCCGTAGCGGTGCTGGTGAAGTACGCTCGAGTGATGACATACCTAGTCGCGTAGTCTATAGCAACGGCGACCCACTTGCTGCCCGATTTTGACTCTGGAAAAGGACCGAGAAGATCTATATCAACACGGAAGAAAGGTTCGGTTGGGATAGAGATCGGTTGAAGAAGTCCAGCGAGGGGCGCAGTAGGTCGCTTCCTACGTCAGCATTTATCGCAGGAGAACACGTAACAGCGAACGGACCTGGCGAGATCGTGCCAAAAGGAATGGTGATGCACACGGTCATGCGTCAGATATACACCCAGATGACCACCAGTTAGTTCATCGTGAAGCTCATGCAGCATGGTTGAACGCAAAAGTTTTGGCTCGACAAGGAGCAGCTCAGGGCTATTTGGTTGGAGGCTATTTGGATGGTACAGCGTGCCATTCAAGAGGACGCACATGCGAATCAACGGGTCGTTTGGAGCCGATTTTAGATGGTCAATAAGTTGTCGCAGGAAAGCATCACGACGCTGTTCACCACCAATCTGAAGAAACTGGGATATTGACATGACGCTGAGGCTATGCTCGATGTCTGATTCGTTGGGCTGATCAACAGGGCAGCGGGATAAGCAATTGTCGTCCAGATGGAGACTTCCAGACTTATAAGCAACCGAGTAGGAATACTCCTGTAGGTGTAATGCCCAACGGCCAAGTCGTCCAGTGGAGTCCTTCAGAGAAGAAAGCCAACACAGCGCGTGGCGATTTGTTATGACACGGAAAGGGTGGCCATAAAATAGGGACGAAATTTCAACACCACCCTGACAAGTACAAGACATTCCTGTTTTGTTAAGAGGTATTGGGTTCAGACTTTGAAAGCATACAGCTTGCGTACGCGCTTACACGGTCGTTGCCCCGCGGATTTTGCACCAAAACCACACCAATTCTGTGCCCACTCACGTCTGTTCACACTTCTGTAGGAGCATCGGGGTTGAAATGTGCAAGATTAGGAGGTGTCGTTAGAGTGGTGATTAGCTGAGAGAAGGCGTGAACTTGAAGAGGGCCCCAACAAAATGGGACGTCTTGTTTTAGAAGGTCTGTGAGTGGCCGTGTGAGTGCCGAAAAGTTTTTCACGAACGGGTGAAAGTAAGAAAAGAGGCCTACGAAACTGCGAACATCATGGGCAGAGCGTGGGACTGGGAAGTTTTTTAGAGCGCGTACTTCCGCCGGGTCTGGTCGTACGCCAGCAGCGTCAAGAAGGTGACCCAACATGGTAATCTAACGAAGACCGAAGTGGCACGTGGAGGAATCGAGCTGCAGGTCGGCCCGTCGAAATATGGATAGAATGGTCGAAATGCGTTCAAGGTGCAATGCGAAGGTAGGTGAGAAAATGATCACGTCATCTAGATAACACAAGCATGTCAACCATTTCAATCCTTGTAGGAGCGTTTCGATCATTCTCTCGAAGGTCGCTGGAGTGCTGCAGAGACCGAAGGGCATGACCTCAAATTAGTAAATACCGTCAGGTGTGACGAAGGTGGTCTTTTTTCGGTCCATGTCATCTACAGCAATTTGCCAGTAGCCAGATCAGAGGTCGAAAGATGAAAATAATGTAGCGCCACTGAGGCAATTGAGGGTATTGTCAATGCGTGGTAGAGGGTACACATCTTTTTTATAATTTTGTGGGGGTGGCGATAATCAAAGCAGAAACGCCGTGAGCCATCTTTCTTCTTGACTTATACCGCGGGAGATGCCCAAGGGCTCGATGATGGTTCGATTACATTTTCGTAAAGATTTTGGCAACTTCTTTTTGAATACCTTCTTGCTCGGACGCTGACACGTGGTACGGCCGACGTTGAATGGGCGCAGAGTCACCAGGGTTGATTTGGTGAGTGACAATTTTAGTCGGGCCCAAGGGACGATGTCAGGGTCGAAAACGTCACTGTATGAGGTCAAAACCTGGCAAAGAGCATCGGCCTGGTGAGGCAAAAGCTCCGATCCAATCATGTTTCCAAGAATAGCATCGTCTGAGCTGGGTGACGTAAGAATGCACCTCGATCAGGAGCAGATACAGCGACAACACTGATATCGTCCTCTGTTATGGTAGTTAGCTGGGCTAGAGACATCTGGCAGGGTAACACTTGAGGAGTGAAAGCAAAATAAGGAGCGGCAGGAACACACAGTTACCCGCTATGGTCGCGATGGTATGGGGCACAGTAACACTGAACGTCAGTAATCGGCGTAACGATACAATTGCTGCCAGGAGCGGGAGGGGCCGATGACAAAGACACGTACGTGACGGCACGACGTGGCAGGCGAACGGAAGTGGTTGGGCTCAAGTGGTTGGTGGGCTTTGCAGAGTAGTCGGCAGAGATTGGAACATCGAGGCTGAGGGTACCAGACGAACAGTCAATTAAGGCCGAGTGTGCCGAAAGAAAATGAAGGCCAAGTATGAAGTCAAGAATGCAACAGGCTTGCATTGCAAAAAGGACCACTGCGTGACGACTGGAAATGCTGCCACAAGCAGTGAACATTCCAATAACTGGTACAGTACTGCCTTCGGCAACACGTATTGCCTGCATCGTAGACGCGTCATAATCTTTTGCAAGCAGCGGCGTAGCGAAGCGCTCATAATAGACAGGTGCGCACCCGTGTCAATGAGGGTGGTCACAGGAACTTGGTCGACTTGTACTTCAAGCAGGCTGTGGTGCGTGGGAAGTGTTAGTAGAGGATTTGCGGCCGTCATTAATATTGCACTCTTCACCTCTATAAGAAGCCATATCTAGTTTTCTTGCTGCGATCGTCCAGAAAAGCTCGGCGAAGAAAAGTGCCGAAGTGGCGGAGAGCGGTATTGGTGACGTAGTGGCGACGGGGAGCGGGAGCTTCGGCAACCAGACAAAGGGGCGTCATTGTAGCGAGACCGGGCAAAGGGGCGTCAGTGGAAGGCTCGTAAGTTGATGACAAATATAAATTGAAGGGTGTGGCAACTGAACTTCGAAGGGTCGTCGGGTGCATGTGCACAGAATTAGAGAAAGTCTGACGTGGTTGGTTTGACCAACGGGGGCGGCAATAGCGAGAAACATGCCCAGGCTGGTGGCAGGAAAAAACAAATAGGCTGGTCGTCAAGTGTTCTCCAATCTGGAGGGTTACGAAAGGGGAATCGTTGGAGGTAAACAGTGAGCGTGTCCTGAGGAGTAAGACGGGACTTCGGGCCGAGTCAAGGGACATGCTGATGGAAGGCCGAGGTTTGCAAACTCCTGCCTCACCACAGCTTGTATTAACGCCACTGACGACTGTTGTTGGTGAAAGGCGTGCGTTGCGAAAACCTGTGGCTGAAGAGGAGCCGGACAGGTGGCTTCGATTTCCCAATGAACGATGCTTGTGACGTTGTCTTATGTGGGGATTGGCGGGTGAATTCACACGATGAGTTTGTGGCCGTGTTGGGCAGCCGGATGAATCGCTGAGTAATACAGCGGCTCTTGGCTTCTTCGAACCACCGGAACTCTTTAATGACGGCGTCGATGGTGGCATCATTGTTGTATACAAGAAGAATAAACGCGTCGTTTGCTATGCCTTTCAGCACATAGGCTACTTTCTGAGACTCACTCATGTGCTCATATATCTGGTGGCATAGGGCGATGACGTCGTGAAATGTACGTGACGTATGACTGCATCGACGTCTGCGCACAAGCCGCCAATTGATTCCGCGCTGCGATCTGCCACCCAATGGTGTCGCAAAACTGGTCGTGGATCTTCTCTTTAAAGAAGTCCTAGCTTGTAATCTCCGCTTCGTGCGTCTTGAACCACACCCGCGGTGGGTCATCGAGGTAAAAAAGTACATTGGCAAGCACAAGAGTCGGGTCCCACCTATAGCTTGCGCTGATCTGTTCGTACCGGTTGATCTATTTGTTGACGTCAACGCTATCTTACCGGAAAGTACACCGGCATCACGAGCAGGAAGCAGAATGAGGTACGTAGATGTCACGGAAGGTGCAGGTGGTGAAGACGATGGTTGTTCAACCTGTGACACGGTTTGACCTATGATGATGCGACCATTGCGGAGCTTCATGATGAAAACAGGGAAGTACCCAGCATCTGCGCCACAAAGATGTCGCGTAAAAATGACACGAGGCGATTACATTCAGAATCTATATTGACACTGATGCGTATAGCATCGACTAAGATGGAGGACAGCACGCACAACCAACAGACCACTTCCTTGCTGTCGTCTTCTGTCTGTGGATATGTCAGCTACGTAGCAATATTTAGCAGATGGTTCCATCAAAAATGCCGACTGCAGTTGTGCGGCAGGCCGCGGTACCTGCTATCATGTCATGGCTGTTCTGAGGACTGTTTCACATATTCAGTCAAAGGGCTTTACTGCGGCTCCTTTGCAGCTCGCATGCACAGGCCTTCCACACAAGTGGCGTGTACCACGAAGAGCAAATTTGCATGGCACGCGTTTACAGGCAGTGATCTGGAGGAAAGTGCGAGAAAGCGGCCTTGACACGACACTCAGTGTTCGCATCTAGGACCCAACGGGAGCTTCGCGAACATTGGATGAACAGAAAGCTGCTGAAAGACAATTGGCAGAAGAATTTCTAAAAGAAGACCTGATTGCAAGTTCGCAAAAGGACTTTTGGAAGATGATAATCATGCCTATGAACGTACAAAATGGGGTCTGGCATCAGTGCTCGCTCCTCTGTCATACCAACAAGCCTTGCTACCATTTGGAATTGATGTTGTTGTTGATAACATTAACAGTGCCTAAATGAAGAGCTCCAGCCTTCTATAAACTCATGAATTTTTTAGCTGCTGGGACACGTTAAAGCCATCAGCTGTATTGCAAAACAACAGTATCGTCAAGGTAAACAAAACAAGTTATATTGTTGCATTACAGTTAAAAATGTCCTGGTTGCTATATAGTATAAACATGTTAGCAATATGTATTATTAGCATATTTGCTACTTCCCTTTACTATAATTCAAAATTTGTCCCCTTCGCCCATTTACTTGTCGTATCGTTTTGACCGTCTTTTAGCGCGTCTACAGAGGCAATTTTCAGCTGGTTACTTATTACTTGCTCCCAATCACTACTTTAAGTAAATAGGAATGGGAAATTTATGCATGTAATATTTGTTGTACAAAAAAAGTGGAAGGCAGTTAACAAGAGTGTGTAGTGTAAATGAGCCGTTTTTTTCTTTTATTTGTTAGTTTTTTCGAATGTTTATAATTTGGCAATGTAGAGTGTCATTTTTTACAACATTGCTTGTTCCACAGACTAAAAAATTTCTCGGTGAGAAGAACTTGTAAAAGAAGGCTAACAAGGTCTGCCTATTTGGTTCTACTTGTTGAATTGCTCTGCCAATTGCTTTTAAATGTACATACGAATAACTCAAGTTCAGATTAGGTCAAATACCAAGGACAGCGCATCATGCCTTGTATGTCTGTGACATGACCTCCTAAACCGAATTGTATGAAAAGAAGGCGTAGAAAGTCAACGTATTTTTTCTGTTACTGAATATGTGGTGCCACCTAACTGTTTTCACACAAAATGAACTCAAACTTAGATGAGGACAAATACTCAGGACAGTACTTACTGCCTTGTACGTCATTGCCTTATTTTGCCTTGTCTGTCTCTTTATCGTTTACCAATGTTAACTAATGGGCAAGGATAAGCAGCTTAATTACATGAATTCTAGTGCAAGTACTGTGTGGCCTGTGTGGTCTGCCTCGTTTGTTCTAAGTTCATGCTCACACTGTACCAGCTGCATGATTGGTAATTGGATCTATAAGTTTTTATAAGTAATGTATCATGAGTTTTTTGCCTAGCACGGCTTGCCGAAAGAAAAGAAGAATAACTGGAACAACCATTTGCCTCTGTATACTGGTGAAGAAACAATAATTGAGACAAAAATATATGAAATTTGGAATAGTCTGTACAGAATAATAATTGATTGTGGTCTCATAGATGTTGAGCAGAGCTCAAAAATGTGATGGTTACTGAATAGGACTGCTCGTATATTAATCTCAATGAAAGTGCGAAAATAAATTGTTTATAACAGTCCGCATACTTAGTCAAAAGCCTCTACCGTAAATTATCTGGGAATCAGAAAAGAACACGAATCTTGCATTATCTAAAAGGTCGTTGTGGGGTTTTTCCTTCAATTTAATGATGTCATCAAGAACACCAGGATTCACCTAGGTGATCAGTGTGTAAGCTGTGACTGCTTGCATTGTTTGACAATACAGATATTGTGTTCTACAACAAAAGATAGGCTACTTTGGAATTCTTGTGATTTTAACATACGTAAATGAACGGGGGATGACTAACCTTTTCATTACTTAATATGGCCAGCATGCAAATGAGTCTTTTTAAGGCAGAAAAGTATTCCTGCTTTCTGCTTATTTCTGTCACTTTTTGTCTTTTTTTCTTTATGCATGATAGCTGTTTTAAGCTATTTATTTACAAAATCTGAATAACTGTTTTGTTGTGAGTCGCACTAATAGCCATCCTCTGCTCTTGTGAGGCTTTGGGACCTATGAAACTACAGCAAAAACACCTGACGAGCACATGCATCCATAAGGAAGCATAGTGAACAGTCAACTGTCTTCATTAGTCTGTTTCCAAGCAGCAACACCACGATAGCCTGACTCGGGCACAGTCAAATAAATGCAGTTATTGTTTCCATGTACATATTCACAATTTTCAGAAGCTGCGCAGCACTCTGGAAGAGGCGCGTGCCTTTGAAAGAAATAAACGTGGACAACGGAATAAATGGAATAACACACCGTGAAAGGATGAACGCAATTTCCGTGTGACAGCCTCAAAGTTTGGCATCACAGCAAGCTGAAAAGAATGGACTTTGAAGGGTCTTCGAGGACTGGCTATGTGCAAGGACTTGTCACCTGTTCCGCCTATAGGGTAGGACTTGCGCTTCTTTGTAGGGCACAAGACTTTTCCATTTACCACTAGTCTTAAGACGTTCTATATGTTACTAGTAAAAGCTGGATGCTAAGCGCTAAAAACTGTCATTCCAGACTTGTACAAGATTGAATTTCACTTTTTGTGCTTTATAGGTCGAAATATTAGGAATGCCCTTTATTTTATAAAAACTAACTTGCCCACAGGTTGAGTGTTCTCGGACATTGCAGAGCACTCACCTGAAATAACTAATGACGGTTATTTCAGTACCTATAACCCAGAACTTCAGCCAGAGACAGGCTGACGTGCGCACTGACTATCAGCACCAAGCCCATTGGGGTAGAATAACCTTCCCGAACATACCTAATGAATATCACTTTCTAGGTCCCTGTATTGTTTAGTTACCAAGTTTTGATATTAGCTAAAACATGAAGTGAGTGCATCAATACCAACCAAGTGTATTGTCGCATAAAAACTTCAGCCTTCTTATATCGATGCCCTCGTTTCCTATGGATTTGTTGCTTATAGCCAACACACTGTCAAAGTGTTTTTGATTATTATTGCCTTCAGTAAAGTTCATCAGTGAGTAACACTATAAATAATTCAATGCTCAGTAAAACACAGGAAAAGGCTCTACAGTAAAACACTGGGAACTCAGTAAAACACAGGAAAAGGCTCTACAATAAACTTATATAACACCCAAGGAAACAGACGGCATTTTTCTCAAACTTACAGTTTCTTGTTATCGCTTGCCATAACTCTGTATAACTTATTATTCTCTCAGAGACTACAAGAGAGCTACGAGTTTTTGTGTACTGCCTTGCTGGTGATTTTTATATGTATTTTAATCCAAGGTCAATAGTGCCTGATGTTTTGCAGCTCATAATTACAATTAAAGGGCTAGTAAACAGGAAGGAACTATGTTTTACACCCCCAAAACAAGCTCGCTAATTCATACAGTACACCACAGCGATCACGTTTTCCGAATATCACAGCGCCGTGCAGACCCTTTATTTTGCAAAACAATTCGCGCACTTTTTTTCTACGCCTGACCAATTCTTGTACGCGAAGGAACGCCAACTCGCCCATGAGCAAATTGACGTGGCACTGAGCTTGTAGATTAATGCTTTGTACTACGAAAAAGCATCTCGGCCTGGCGATAATGCAGTTTTGGCTAGTCAGTACGCATTCTCGCTTTCCTGTGCTACCCTCTGCTGCTATATAGAGCCCGAGGACTAGAGGTGTTGCCAGAACAAACGCATCTGTGATGAAAAGTCGTTTCACCACTTTAACCAAAGGGAAAGAGTGCATAACTCACCAGTCTAGCACCATGCTGCCTCCCCGTGCCACTGTGACACATGCGCATAAGGCGGAAGCCTTGCACGGTCATTGGCGGCACGCCAATCGAGTAGTCACTGACGTTGCAATATATTCAGGAAGCGGGCATCATCGTAACGAAGGGTCACGCCTACCCCTTTACATGCCAGAAAAGGATGGCGAGGCAGTGTGAGGATCGGGTACCAGCGGAAACAATTTTTCTCAACCCTTGAACTTCCGTAGTATAGCACTTAATCGCAAAAATCTTGCAGCATAATGTTTTAACGCAAACGTGATCATAAAGCCCTAACAAAAATGTGTAGTGTAGCTTTTCCATGCTTGAATGCAAAAAAGTATTGCGTTAAGCTAGTTTTTTTCTTTTTTTATTTGTTTATTAGTTGGTGTGTGAAGCATTATAAAGGACACGGAAATACCGTCTTCCTTGTTTTCGTGTGCATTGTCCTGTTTTGCTCTATGTAAAACTAAAGCTTTATGTAAAGCCAGTGACGTTCTAGTGCTGCCTAAGATATTTTCACTTCTAGGGAAGTGAGAAAATTAAAAATAGTATATTTGTTTATTTACTGAACAAAATTTTTTAATGCGTGTAGTGAATTGCTTTTAAATTGCATGTTTCTGTTGCCTTGAAAGTAATGGCTGTGGCTTAGTCAAGCTGCCCATGGCACCTTTTTCTGGAGATCCCCTGTTCTTGTATTTCTTGAGGCCGAAATTGATAATTATTACTTATTGCTATATCATGCAAGAAATTCAGTAGGAGAAGGCATAGTGCAAAACCGCCTTTCATTGTAACAAAGAAAAATAATTTGTTTCCTTTGGTTTTCGATTGACAGTACAGTTTGGCAATTTAACCTGCTGGTATGGTGTTGCTAATGAGCCCCTCGCCGCAGAACGCTACTAGATTGTGATGCGAGGCCTTGGACATAAATTCACGGTGCATCCTTGTGGCCTGTTTGTCAACCCTGAAGCTTCCTGGCGTGGTTGTTCCCCTGACGGATTAATCTGTGATTCAGCTGAAGTGCAGTCATGGGGCACACTTGAGAATGACTGCCCATATTCTTTGCGTGACAAAAGTTTATATGGTCTGAATTCCGCACAGTTTCGCTGTGAGATCACAAAAAAACGGTCTGGTTCTGAAGAGAGACCACGTTTACTATCAGCTAGTTTTGGGTGAGATGGCTATTTCCCAGCTTTCATGAGCTGACTTTGTTGTGTATTCAACGAAGTTCATTTTAATTGAACGCACACGTTTTTTTCAAAGAAAGAATGGGAAAAACAAAAGGAAGGCTTGACAATTTTTTCTCAGATTTTGTGCCTTTTCACGAAAGATCTGATGTAATCTCAAGCAAGACATAGCAGAACTTGTGTAACTAGTTAGTCCTGCAACGCATCTTATCAGGGTATACAAAAGGGAAATAATTATAGATTGCGGATTGTTGAAATAGTCTCTCATAAACCACGTAGTTCTTGTTTCGTGTCTAAGAAAACATTATTTTGAAAGGGAAAAAATGAATTCACATCCCTTTAATGTTAGCACACTGAAAACCACTCACATTCTAATGGCCTTCTTAGCATTGGCTTTGCCTTCATTTCACAGCCCAAAAGCCAGCACTGTGATTTCTTGCGTGGCACTGCTGAACAAGGTTTCCATGCTATGCTCAGTGCCCCTTCAAGTTAACATGGCCACCTGAGGCCCGATAGTTGCTCAAAGACAGAGTGCTTTTCAAGTCATTCTTTACTACTCACTAATATGTTAAGAGAGTGAAAACTTTGTTTTGAATTACCCTATTAGGTGCCCAAATCAGCATTCTGGTAAACTGTGTTTTCTGCCTGTGCTTGTTGTTATCAAAAACCCTTTACCGCTGTATTGGGGCAGCATTCCGACTCTGTGTCAGCTCTGCTGAATTTAGGACCTACTTCATTGGTGCTTTTGACCCTTAGTGAATTGATAACATAAGTCTAAACTAATAGGTTGAAAATTTTCAGTATAATTGTCTGCATATAGGCAATAAAAACTCCATACAGTTTTTATTTGAATACTTTACTTAGATATTTCAGAGCAAACATGAAAAGGATGAAAAAGAATGTGCCCAAGACTGGGTAAATTTAGAGGCTCGTGATACTGATGTAGGAAGTACAGATTGACTAAAGCCATTTTTAAAGCTCTGGCAACAGGCACATGTATCACAATACTGAACGTAGAATTCTTGTTTACCCAGATAATTTTCTGATAACATTTGCTGTATTCATCCCTCATTTGTGATGTATTGCTTATCTCTTGTAGTTAATGTCGCCACTAAATGGCTGTGATCCAACAACTGTTGCGTGAATTCGCTTGGGAGTGGAGAAAGAAGGAAACGCTGCTTTCTGGTCTGGATGGGGGCATGATGTGGACTCCTGTCTCTCTCTGTTATTTCGTTCGAGGCACAGGTGGAGGTGCTGGGTAAATGCGCCTCGGTTTCCGATTTTCAGCGGATACACCGAGCGACTTGGAGACAGGTACAGCTCCCACGGCAAGAAGCAGTCGCCGCCTGCAAGGACTATCACCCGAATATGGTCGCCTCTCTCTAGACGAGATGGGAACCTTGACTACCAATTAGGCGATTTATACCAACGACGCCTATTCTTTTCTCCCGCATATTTTTCATGCGCCGCAAACACCACGCTCATTTGCTGGAGCTATTTATGACAATGTTGATGACTGGCTTGACTGCTTTGATCGAGTTGCCAGCATCAATGAGTGGGATGAAAATTGCAAGCGGCGGAGAGTTTACGTTGGAAGACTCTGCCAATAGATGGTATAAGATTCACGAGGGTTCCATTGCGACGTGTCAAGAGTTCAGCCGACAGTTTCCTGATGGGTACCACCACGCCGAAGTGAAGGAGAGAGCGCAGCAGGCCATCTCGTCTGAGAACCACTGACCTAACGATTGAGTTTCTATGTTTGTGGAGGACATGCTTCGACTCTTCAAGCGTGCCGACCCTGCGTGCCAACCCTTCAAGCGTGCCGACCCTTCAAGCGTGCCGACCTAGGAGAAAAAGGTGTGACATTCAATGCTTAGGGTAAAAGAGCAGCTCTTCGCCGGGCTCGTGCGTGATACACAGACGACCATGGCTGAGTTCATAAATGAGGTAACCACATTGGAGCGTTCTCTTCAGCATCGGTCCTCACAGTATGAACGCCACGACGACACTGCTGCTGCATGCGCTATCGGGGTTCACTGCGAGAGGAAAGCTCTCGCACAGTTTATGAAAAGCGTCGTGCGAGACGAGCTGTGCCACCTCTAAGCATTGAGGCCTCCATCATCCGTAACTGCTCTCGCAGACGTCATCTGATATGAGATCACACAGGTAATCGCCTTTTTTGCACCAACAAAGCCTAGCCCCCTGTACTGACTTATGTGGCAGCCCTGCGATCTTCTGCACCACGTGCTCCTGGTCCCACTATGCGGACAATAGATCAAGCTAGCCATCGATCTCAGGGCACCTCTTCGACTCCGCTACCCGCCTCAAGGTTTCCGAGCGCACCCACTTATCATCCGTCTGGATCTCTACAGTACGCCTCAAAGGCCAGTGTGTGGCATACGTCGGATAACCGTCCACTCTGCTACTACTGTGGCGAATCGGGTCACGTCTACCGCAATTGGCAGTATCGCCAACTTGGTCTCCGTGGCTTCCACCCTGATGCTCGGTACCCGCTTTATGGTGAGTGCCCCCACGACAGCGAAGCGTACCTTACGTGCCAGCAAGCTCCTCGTCTTGGTGAACGCCAGCAATCACGATCACCATCACCTCGTCACTCTACGTCACCTAGCTTTCCCTCGTCTTCTTATGCTCCTTTCGGACGCCGGTGACCGAGTCCCCACAGGGGAAACTAGAAACCCTGGCTCCTGGGGGTTGAAGCTGCGTCCCAAGGAATTCTCAAAGAGCTTTCTTCGACGTAAAGACCTGACGAAGACCATTCTTATTTTTCAGTAATTTCTGAAAGTCTTAAGACTGTTTCAGCCGACATCTCCTTACACGTCAATAATCACGTCGTCGCTGCCCTCGTCGATACCGGCGCCGATTATTTGGTTTTTATCAGTGTCCTGACATCCAAACAGAGAAAAGTAAGTACCCCTTTGCAAGTACCCCATTGCGCATGGCAGAGGGCCACCTCGTCGCGCTGACTGGAATGTGCACCGCCCAAGTGGTACAAATTTCCGGAGCCCCCCACTACAGCGCCTGTCATAACCACATGGTGGTTTTGGGACGTCGAACCCCCTATATCGATTAATCTATGAAATGTGCACAGCCCGTGTTTGAGCCGTTGCTTCAATATTCACAGGTTTTTTCCTCGTCTTGCCTGTGTGCTCCCACCCACTAATTCTGGGGCTGGCCTTTCTACGCGAATACGGCGCAATTATTATTCTACGAGACTTGCAAGTGTCGTTGGAAGACCCGTTTCATCCTGGAACTAAGAACACCCACTTATCAAAGGCTGCCTTACGTGTATCCTCCGAATCTGTTATTCTGCCTCCCCGCAACAGCCTCTTTATTAGTGTTGAATGTAACCAAGACGTCCCCGATGCTGTAATTGCCGAACGAAATTTGTCTCTGCTTTTTGCAGAACAAATTTCCTTTCCCGAGGTATTGTTCAGCCTAACAGCAAGCAGTCTTGCCTATTAGTCATGAATTTCAGCGAGGAGTATCGCCATCTTACCAAACACACTGCGATCATATACCTTGAGGATATTGCCGACGTCTATGGTCTCTTACATCATCTGCCTTTTCGTTCGTGCGGCCATTCCACCATGACACTCTCGAGCACTCTCGACGTAAACCAGGGTCTACCATCCGCCCAACAGGAACGTCTCTTGAAGATACTCGACTCATTTCAGGACTGCTTCGCTATAACTTCGATTTGAACCGAATATCGCTTGCCGAGCATCGTATCAACACCGAGCCTACCGAGAGACCCACTGGACAACACGCCTACGAAGTCTCGCAAAACGAAAAAGACGCCATACGCCAACAGGTTCAGCAGATGCTCAAGGACGGTGTCATCCAGTCATCGACCAGTTCCTGGGGTCCCCTGTTGTGTTAATAAAGAAAAATCATGGTACCCTGCAATCTTACGTCGACTACCGAAATTTGAAGAACATCCCCAAGAAAGACGTGTATCCTTTTAGAACACATGACTCAGTGGACCACACTCAGAACGCTTGTAACTTTTCGTTCATGAATCTACGCAGTGGCTATTGGCTGATCGCTGTTGACGAGCGTGACCACAAAAAGGCCGCCTTCATTACTCCTGGTGGACTGTATGAGTTCGAGGTCCTTCCCTTCGGCCTATGCTCGGCGCCAGCTACTTTTCAAACAACAATGGACATGGTTCTTTCTCGGCTAAAATGGCAATCGTGTCTTGTCTACCTCGACAATGTGGTCGTCTTCTCGGACACGTTTGAGCAGCACAATCAGAGCTTAGAGGCAGTTCTTTAGGTGATTCTAACAGCTGGACTTTCTCTCAAACCTGAGAAATATCACTTTGCTTAAGAGGAACTGAACTTTTTTGGGCACGTTTGAGCCATGCCGGTATAAGCCTATACCCTGAGAAAACGAGTGTGTTGCCACATTTCCTGTCCCAACAAACAAGCGTGATCTCCGCCGATTTTTGGGACTTTGCGCCTAATACAGACGCTTTGTCAAAGGATATTCTAAAACTGCTGAACCTCCAAATGAACTTACAAATGCCGGCACATCATTTGTTTTGGGTGAGAATCGGCGTCACACCTTTGACACGCTACGAAACTATCTCCAATCCCCACCTGTACTTGGTCACTTTGACGACAACGCTGCTACAAAGCTACACACGGACACGAGCAACGTCGGACTTGGAGCTCTATCGGTTGAATGGCAAAATGGCGTAGTGTGCGTGATTGCATATGCAAGTCGAAAATATCATCCGCAGAGAAAAACTACTCTGCAACTGAAAAAATGCTTAGTCATTTTTTGGGCTACAGCAGAGTTTCGGCCTTGTTAGTATGGTCGCCCATTCAGGGTAGTTAGTGACGACCATTCTTTATGCTGGCTCGCCAACCTCACAGGTCCTTCCGGTCCTCTAGCGTGGAGGAGCCTCCGGCTGCAAGATATCGACGTTATAGTCATTCACAACTTTGATCACAAATACACCGACGCTAATTATTATTCACGTGCGGAAGTACGAACGCGGGCGTTGAAGAGGACGATACATTGCTTTCCTCTATAATAGCAACCGACTTGGCTCCACAAAAACGCGACGACATGGTGCTAAGCCCGCTGATTGACTACCTCGAAGGCCGCAAAAACAGTCTTCCTCGAAATTTCGCATGCTAGCTGGCCTCGCTCTGCATCAAGGATAAAGTCCTCTATAAGCAGATATTCGACCATGTTTTACATTCGTGTCACGACGAGCTATCATCCGCACACCTTGGCTACGCACGCACCTACGAAAGACTTCGGCGCTCCTATTACCGGGCACGCCTCGCGAAGACAATCAAGCAGTACTTGCACACATGCCGCGAATGCCAACGCCGTAAGACTCCACCTGTCCGACAAGCAGGACTACTACAGCCTATCACCACACCGACAACACCGTTCCATAATATTTCCATGGACTCTCTCGGAATGTTTCCACAACATCGTCTGGAAATTTGTGGATTGTGGTTGCCGCAGAATATTTAGCATGTTACAGCAGAACAAAGGCCCTGACCAAAGCTTCCGCAGATGAAATCGTCCAGTGTTTTATCACCAGCACCGTACATCATCACGGAGCACCAACTACGATAATTACTGATAACTACTGAATAAGTGTTCAGACTAAGTTGTACAAAACATCGGAAAACTACGGATTATCACCCCAAAAACTAACCGACTCACTGAACAGTCGAACAAGACCACTGCAGATATGTGTTCAACGCATGTGGCCGTTGATTGCAAGAACTTAGACGATGTGCTTCTTTACGTAACTTTTGCTTACAATACGGCAGTCCATGAAAGTACAAGTTTCACCCCCTTTCGCTTAATTTGTGGTCGATAGGTCACTACAATGCTCGACACAATGCTCCTTCTGACAACCTGGGTATGTTCAACGGGGACTCTGCGTTGTTCACTTAACGCGCTGAGGAGGCCCGTAAACTCTCCCGACGCCATATTCAAACTCACCAAACCGACGCACACCGCTACAACTTTACACACCGAGAGATTACCTTTCAACCAGGCAACGAAGTTTGAATGTGGACCCCCATCCAACAGTGTGGTCACTCTGAAAAGCGGCTGCGGCGCTACTTCGGCGCGTACCAAGTTCTGCGCCGACTCAGTGACTTTACATACAATGTTCTCTCTGAGAGCACCTCAAGACATTCCCGTCGGTTTCCACAAAGTGATGTGGTGTATGTGTCAAGGCTAGAGCCATATTTATCGCGCCGTCAATCAAACGTAGACTGACTTATCATGCAATGACTACTTATTTTTTGTCACTTTTGTTTCTTTTCGCTGGGTCTTGTGTCGTAGCTCTTTTCTCTATTGAGTACTTCTGTGACACCCGCCCATTTTTTCCCTTACGACGCAGTTGTTAGATTTTATAGTAATGCCTTTCCCATTTTTTAAACACTCATCGGCAGCATCGAGACGATGCTTTTCGAGGAGGGGGAATAATGTCACAGGTAAATAGTTATGACCCAATAAATGTAGCGTGAACTCGCTTTGAAGTGGAAAAAGAAGAGGACGTTGCCTCCTCGTCTGGGTGCAGGCATGACGTCGACTCCTGGCTGTCTCTGTTATTTCGCTCGTGGCAACAATCATGTGATAGCAACAGGAAGTGTTGAATATTCTTAAAACATTTATCTCAGCACTGCCATTTCTGTTATATTGCATATTGGTGTAACAGGATGTCTTTATTCATATTATTTGCAAGAATATAATGCTTTGCTGATAACATATCTAGGTCTATGAAAGCAATATTTTCCTTAAACTTCACAAAGCTGTGATTTTGAATCTGTATGAGACACGATTCAGTGTTATTTTTTATATGTGTGCTCTCAACTAGGGGTTTTACTGTGTGTTAGTGATAAGACTAATTTTAAGCACAAATTTTTATACGAGTAAAGCAGAAATGGCAGAAATGGCAGAAATCCGTACTGCAGAAATGCAGAACTGCAATTTATTCACTGTGATAGCCGCCTTTTGTTCCTGAAACTTCACAAAGTTGTGGTATTGATTCTGTATCAGATATTATTCTGTAGTATTGTTTACATGGAATCTTTCAATTACGGTATTTATGTATGTTAGTGATGAGACCAATTTCAAGTGGGAATCGCTACATGATTTATACTTTTTCTTAAGCAGAATTGCAGAACAGCATTTTATTCAATGTTATACTAGTAAAACATATCTCGTTTTCGTGATTTGGGACATATGCAATAGCTTTTACTCCGTTTTGAGATTCCTTTTCAAGAAAACTCCCCCTCCCCAAACACGAGCGTCTTCACCGCAGAATAAAAAGTCACACAAGGTGGGAACAACATTTGTTTTCATTGTGATTATGTGCAGCTTTTTTGCACCTTCTCACACAGTGCGACCCTAATATTATTGTCACGGGGTCGTGACGTGGCCGAAGACAGGAGACTTTATGTTGGGATTTAACTGGTTATTTGGGCGAACCTGTGCCCGGTAAACGGAAAGTTCGATTGCACTAGCAGTCTTGGACAAATAGCATTGAACGAAGCGTCGGCCGTCGATCAACTACTGACAAGCGGCGAAGTGCGTCGGCATTTATACTCTTGCCATCGAACGTTCTAGCGTTATCGCTGGCGGTGGCATAGGTTCCAGAATAATCTGTACAGTTCGCAGAGTGGGCGTGATCTTATCATAATGATCTACTGAAGTCCGGAAACTTCTCGAAAACTGCACGCGCGTTTTGTGCTGAGAATCGTGTAGTGTTTTGGGGCGATAAGAAAACTTGAGAAATGGAACGTGGCGTTATGGTAATTTTGACAAAGTGTAAGAGCGAAAATGCTTCATTATGCACCGGTAATAAGGCCTATAACAAATTGTTTTTTGAAAAACCAAAACAAGGTTAGGAATATTTCATATTGATGATACTGTTGACGCAAATGTGGCACCATAACACTGGTTCTCTGTCGCAGGTAATCAACAATTGCCTGCGGCAATAACGAGATATTTTTGCTACCTGTGGTTTACGAAATTGACAGACATGTTACGCTCCTTCTGATTAAAGCTGCTGTGCAGAAAAATATCCCAGGCTGCATTTGCGACGCGGCTGAAAATACCGAGACACGTGTGCTTAATTGAGGTGTGCCCTGCTGCGCTGGTCTGTTGGCTCAGGTGGTTTAATGGCTGCTGACCCACAGGTCACGGGATCGAATCCCGGCTACTGCGGCTGCATTTTCAATGGAGGCGGAATTCTTGTAGGCCCGTGTGCTCAGATTTAGGTGCATGGTAAAGAACCTCACGCCGTCAAAATTTTCGAAGCCCTCCACCACGGCGTCTCTCATTATCATATATTTGCTTTGGGACGTTAAACCCAAAAAATTAATCAAACAATTAGGTACACGTTAAAGAACCCCAGGTGGTCAAAAGTTCTGGAGTCCTCCACGACAGCATCCCTCATAATCGTATGGTGGTTTCGAGAGGTTGAACCCAACATATTGTCATTAAAAGTAGCAAGAGTGAAAGATCTAATTGGATACAATCTATCTGCTTTACATCCTCCAATAGATAGCAAACATTGACTGCCTATGTGACAATGTGTTATCAGTTTCGACAATGGCTGAGCATTAGTGTATCTCGAGGTTTCTTTTTCTGAACGCAACGAATTGTCTAAGCCGCGATTGTAGTGATCGGTGGCTTGTAAAGTTACAACATCGGGAAATAATGTAAGACAAGTGGTGAGTCGAGTCTCGTCATCTAATCAGTATAGTGAGTGTTAGGCGCTTGCCATACAATTAATGCTAGGTTTCATACATCCGCAACTTCAACGTCACGTCCGAAGACACCACCACACTGTCCGTGTTTATACTTTTTTTGGGATTGTTCTCAAACTATTTTTCTTTGGCTACACACTTGTTTGGGTTCGCAGACCGTAAGCGTACAGGAGAATATTACGGCACATAGTGAAGTCTATGTCAACTACTCCGCGATCAAATTCAGAAGTGCTACTGGTGTTAATTAGGTCCACAGAGATAAAAGCGCAGCTCAACCCGCGCAGCACTTCGCTATGGCCATCGACGGCTTCACTTCAACAAGTTGAGGAAACGCAGTGCTCAGAAGGAGAACAACACATCATTGCCTGTAGTTGCCTCCTTACGGCGTGTGTCAGCGAAATTAAAGTGAAAATTATTTGACAATACTGAACCTAAATGGTTACAAAATTTCAACAGACCATTTCAGAATCCTTTTTCAGATTAAGTTTAGGAATGGCTGCGTGCAAAGTGCGGCAATATTTAAGGTGCAGTTCGTATGCATTCCTTGTTAGTAGCTCCGGCACTCGGTAACAGAAGAACAGAAGTGAAGAAAAACACAGGACGTGAACTGGCTCTCAACTATATTTCATTTTAGAAACAAAGCGTTCATATAGACATATATAGGGCTGCATGTTGCACGCAACAATAGGCAAAAATCTTCACACATAACACTGCATCTTGCAGATAAAGATGGGCAAAATCTTGAGTGACACAAAGGTTGTAAAAAAATTTATTTCAAGGGAGATTCAGTTCAACGTGAGTACTGATAGCAAGCCTCGTCGCTCTAAGCCAGGGGTTTCTAACACGCGGCCCTCAAGGCTCTCAAATGCAGGCCAAACACGACCGTCTTCACCGCAGAATAAAAAGTCACACAAGCATGATTGGTCTAAAAGATAGATTTATGGAGTTACTCCATGTGGTCATCATTTTTTAACATAACTGCTAAACAAAACTATGTTTCAGATTCCGCATTCAGATTATACAAGATACGTGGAAAGGTTTTCTTTCAAATATGGCAACGTTTTCTAATTATTTGTTCGACTAACCCCCCAAACCCTTGGGTCTACGATGTTCACTGCACCCAGGTTTGCCACTGTTTGCGATTTTTGACCAAATTGGCAAGTTTGAGAGGTTCATGGAAACCTAAAATTATGAATGGTGACATGGTGATCTTTTGGCGATTTTCGGCATAGGAATCAAACGAGGTATGTCTTCTAATTTTGAAGTCTTTTTAGCAAATGCGCGACAACATTCTCATTTTTGGATTTAGACCCACCATTGGCAGGTGCACATGACGTCCCATTCGGTACGTATATCCTGTTCATCTCCATTTATCTAGATCCAGTAAGTACTGGCTATCAACCTCCCCCCCCTTGATTAGGACTGATTTGAGGACCGCAAGGCAGCAGTGTTAGACTTCAAATTTACCGCTTTATCTGGTTTAAGCTTCTCTGAAATTTCTTCAGATATGGCTAGACAACGCTCTGGCCGCTTGTTTTGACCATTTGTACTATAAAAGCACCAAACGTTCAGTATAACTTTGCGACTTTACTGCTGCAGGACCGTCTTAGTCAATATATAGCGCTAACTTTTGTTACTGAGATGCTTTCCAGCTGACTATGAACTCGGAATATCTGGGCAACTTTCACTAACTTCATTTAGGTGACATAGCAGCCCAAGTTTCACCAAACTGAAAAGCGTGGTGCGATCACTGCAAAGGCTAGGCAGTGTTTTCAAACAAGTTATTAGCGTTGCTTTTGTAAACATTTTAGTGAATTATTTTAATACTATTTCACTGCAATGGGGTTTAATATCTAAAAAAAGATACATTCAAGCATTTCCCGCAGTTCTCTGTGAGCGTGTGTGATAAAACAATTGCTATTTAACATTTCACAACATCAAGGTGTTCATTTATTTTATGCCCAGCCACATCAGATTGACAGAACGACAAGAAATCACCCACAATATTGTAGTATAGTACTCGTTCTCACTTAGAAGACATAGGACTCACTACCATGAGAATGCTCTGCTCTTACGTTCCATAATCGTTTAAATTCGTATATGGGTGATAGAGCTGTCTACAAACAACAATTTCACTCTTTCGACACTTTTAGCTTAAAAAAGAGCGTGAAGAATATCATGACATCATAAGCATTCCATTCAAAATGGCTGAAAACGATTGTTCTACAAAGCATTTCTCACGGCTAATTGAAAAAACAGGTGCAGCGAGAGCATTCATGAGGAAGAGGTTGACATGACTGGCAATAAAAATGGCAGTAAAATGTCAGTATATTTTATGGGTTAGTTATAGTACTGCATTCAGAGCGGCTATATTTTATTGGAAGCTTTTTTAACTAGGTGCACCGCACATATTGAGAGTGGCGCCTTTTTGACGGAATTAAAAAAATGGCAAATTTCGGCCTGTCGTTTGGCGAACTTGACTCAAAATTCAGTGGAAACCTTGACTGGACTGGTACATCAGGAAATAAATTGCGTGATTACAGCCCGCTGGTTAATGCGAGTTTGAGGCCACTGCTCTGAGCATTCTGCAAATACGTTCTAAGAGCAGTGTGCAATACCATTCATTCGCATTTATCAATAGTGACTGAAAGTTTGACAAGGTGGCACAAATACTCCTTATTTTATTTGCAAGCGGGGCTAAGAGGACAGTAATAGGCCTATCAAAGATGTGAAATGTCCTAATACTTTGAATTTATCTTTCTACGTGAATTTGTAAAGCTGATATATCCTATTTTTATTCAATTTTATGAAGAGAGAACTGCTCCTTACGTAGGAATGGTGGTATGTTTAGGGAAACCCCCTTGGCACTGAGTAGGTCAGCTCTTTGGAACCCTTCATTTGCTATGACCCAGTATCCTGCATCGAATGGCCTCTTGAGAAGTGCACTGTGCATGAGACATTCTCGGTCAGATGGGCAGCCAGTGAAAAATGAAGACACAACTGTTAGGGCACCTTTAGGGAAAATGTCAATCAAACCCTTTATGTGTGGCGAGATTTATAATTGAAATAAAGGTTTGACTCGAAGACAAAAGATGAAGGCACTTCACATGTGACTTCTGTCGCATCAATGATCATGCGAGTTGAAAGACATTTTGCCAAAAAGGCAGCTAGCTTGTTCTTCAAGATGATCTCCTTTGAAAGCCACGGCTTAAGATCACCTAAACAAAAGTAAACTAAATTTAGCCAGAAGATGAACAATCTAGAAACTGTGCTCTCAGATATCAGGAACAAATGAGCTAAATGTTTGTGAAAGAGACCAACTTCAAGCTTAACAAGTAGAAGAAACAGTAGAAAAAACGAGCAAACTTACATTGCCTTTGCACAGTTTCAAACTTCTCACATCTTCACCTAGATTAAGAAAAACCGTCAGGGCACTAAATTTATTGTAACTCGTGAAAAATGTGTAAAACTGGATGTCCTTATCGCTGTCCTTAAACTTCTCAATTGAGAATGTAGTTTCATCTTACCGAATAAGCCCCATCTTTGTATGTTTAGCTTTTCTTGTAACAGTGGGACAGTAGCATCTTTAGCCTTCAGCATTATCTCAATTTCTCGCACAATCTCTACTAGTCGAGATGCCTGAGCAGCACGTTAAATACGTTTTGAGAGTGCAATTTTTTGTACGCGTGCAAGAAGCCTTCTGCGATACAGCATCGACAGGCGATAGAACACTTTGCGCCGAATCGTTAAAATTGCCTGACTTTGTTTACTTTTGTTTGGTCTTGTTTTCTGGTGTTTTTCGTTTTAGTTGCACATTAGGACTTGGAGATTAATTACGCTTCCAAAGTGGCTTTTTTTGCTTCTGCGATTTCCTGAAGGCAAACCTAGATGGAACACACCACTTGTGCAGGTGCCTTCAGCCATTTGTTACGTTCGCTAGATAGACCGTGTGAACAAAGTGGTTCGAGCAGATTTTAGTTGTATGAAGACTCTAATGAGAGGTCCTTCTTCTCTTGTGATTAGAACTAGTCACTTCTTGCACATGTCGGGGTAACTTGGGAACCTTTGGAACGACACCGAGAGAGGAACACGAAATGTTAGCAGTGCTGTAGTTGTAGCCCTACTTTGTACTTTGGTGTTTCTGTATTACTACGCATGACCGCAATGAACCACAACTTCGGTAGCATAATGATTTTTCCCACACCACCTCTTGATTAAATATATTTTGAAAACTATTCTAAAAAACTTTAGTCCTTTCTAGCTTATATAGCAACGGATCTATTTGAATCTCCTCTACACTTTTTATCTTTCCATTTTTATTGGAGGTGCCTTCAGTATTACGAACCAAAGTGCATCGATTCTTCCTAAGATGTCACCATCTTTATAGTGGGATATTACATTTAATATGTATAATATTGAGAAGTACCTTACCACATCCTCCACTGAAGCAATGTAACAAAGTTGCGGAAACGTGCGAATCGGACATCACTGAATTAAACTCTACTGCACATACATTCTGTATTACCACCCACTGTTCTTGCTGCATCATTGCATTTTGCCATACTATAAATAAATTTTTCCCAACCTATTCACTATGTTAACAAGACAACGAGTAACCTTAATCTCACTTGTTGATTGTGGATGTTTCCACAAACTGACGAAACGTTGCAAATGCTTTTGGATTTGAGTAAATAACGTGAAGGTTATTACTTCTACGGAAACACTATATTTAGTTGATATTTTCTGAAAAATAAATCACATGCTCGATGTATACAAAATGACCAACGTACGGCTATCAGGATATTGAACTTTGTGCCTCATTTCTTAACATAATGTATGTGTCCTACCTTATTCACAACACAGGTACATAGTCCTGTGAGTAAACCATTTACTACAGAGACCTCTGCTTGCTGACCATATCCCTGCAGTGGCATTAACCCAATTTATTGCTACCTTTATTACTTATTACCGCCCTTATGCACCCTACATCATCTTATGAGTTAAAGCACGAGCTGGCACCGCGGACGCAAAACAAGTGAATTGCCCAGGCTGGAGCTGTCAATGCAAGCCATCAGTTTCCGCTCGTGGGCCCCATGCTGCATTTGCAATGACTGTTGGTGCGTTAAGTGACGACGAAACAACGAAGCCGCATATATGCAGCAGCCGCTCAATGGTCTTTGCATGAACTTCCATGTTTTTGCGGTGTTTCTAGTTGCCGTTCGAAGAGAGCGTCACTTCAGCATCTGCAGTACTACGTTCCTTGGCACGTGACTCGAAATTGAGTGCCGGTTCGTTGTCCACTGTCCAGCCCGTACCGCGGCCGCCCTCTTATGCTTTGTTTATCTCTGGCGCAGCTGGAGCGTGCATATCGTATAGTACTGTCTTGTCACTCGAGGGGTACAACCTGCACCCGCACATAAGCGACGCTCACGCGCTACATTATGTATGTCGTCGCTCGCACGGGCTCTCTATTGATCGGACGGTTGAGACCAGTTGCTGCAGCCGCTTCGACTTGGCATGCATGCATCCTGCAGCTCTCTACGCTGATTCGCAGTGCCCTAAAGGCGCAGCCTCAATCTGTACTGCACCTATTAAGGCAGCATCTTCTCTCCAGAGAATGTTGTGTTGGCGCGAAGGCACTTAGATGACCACCTGTCAAAACAGACGCCATCGCATTGACTCAATTTGCTTTATTTGCGTAAGTAAACTCTCATTTGTAAAGCTTTAGATTGGAGGGAATGAAGAGGCCTCGGTTTGTCCCCTCAACTGATCCATTCGAGAAACATTTACAAAATGTGTGCTTATGGTGGCAAGTGAACAAGAGACATATTACACTGCGTAGTGTTTGAAAGGAACAGTCTTTTCTTATTTGTAATAATCAATAAAAATAATGCGCACACTGCGACGTAAGAGTGATAAATAAGCTTTATTATTATTCAGAAATGTTACAAAGCTGAGCTTTTTGTACTACAAAAGTCAGCCCGCATTGAAAATTGCAGTGTCACCTATTGAAACGTTTATTTTTGATGCGCACTTTTCATCTTACTCCGAGGTGATATTCATGCGAGAGATTTACACAAAAAGAAGCGAATGTAATTAAAAAGCTCCGTTCACTCATTATCAAGGAATAAATTTACTGTTAAAAGAGCTTCGATGCGTGTTGGTTCAAAGAATTCGTGGTAACACTTTGATGAGTGCCACCGCTGTGGTCTAGTGGTTAAGATACTCGGCTGCTGACCCGCAGATTGCAGGATTGAATCCCAGCTTTGAAGCTGCATTTCCGATGGAGGGGGAAATGCTGTAGGCCCATGTGCTCTGATGTGGGTGCTTGTCAAAGAACCACAGGTGGTCAAAATTTCCTGAGTCCTCCAATATGGCGTCTCTCATAATCACATGGTGGTTTTGGTACGTGAATCCTCACATATATATTAAATAACACTTCAATGAAAAAAGTATTTTCAGATGCCTAATAATAATTTCAAACTTGGAGTCGTGGCACCGCCTCGGAACAGGTGCTCATGCATTTTTCTTTTGTTTCACCGATTACGTTATGCTAAGCCGGCGTAAGCTTTGTTTCAACAGCGAACGTCTCGCCGAAATGCAAGGAACCATGTTTGTGCACTGGGACTGCTGTCAACTGGCCGCAATTTCAAGACGAATTGTGTGAGCTGCCGATCATGAAAACAGTTTAGCAGTGCGACTACCAAGTACACTCTAAAAACTAAGAGAGCGCTGGGCACTCCCATATCTCACACTCATATCGAGAGCAAATCACCGCTTGTTAAGGCAGAGTACAGTGATTCCCCCCAGAACGGGTAAAACACTCCCCCCCAACAGAGTAACGTAACTCTGCCGCGAAGCAGAGTAGCTAAATCCAGCGCAAAGAGTAGTAGTACAATTTACGAAAAAAATAGCAGAACTTGAACAGAAATTGCGCTTTCTAATTGTTTTTGATGAATCTCCGTGAACGCAGATCGTAAGGTTGGCTACATGTGCACACTACGACAAAAAAGAAGTAAATTTTGAAGATATATAGATAAGTGGGATTCGTACCTTCGACCTATAGACGCAGTGCAGACTACGAGCCTGACGCGATAACCACTACAACACACTGGAAGACGTTAAGAAGGTGGTTATTTCTTTTTGTCACATGGAGTGTTGGTGATTTGTTTGCAGTTTTTTTTTGTACAGAAGCGTAGAATAGAGTGTTCCCGCACTTCTTAAAACCAACGTGACTGCAGCTAACGTGTTTAATGTGTTTGTTTTGCGCTTCGTGAGATCAAAACGTCTATTCAACATGTTTTTCAAAATTGAATATTAAAGATTAGTGCAATCGATCATGTGAACGTCATTTACGCTGACTCGTTAGGTGGTTAGTCCTTTCTGCGTACAAAACATCAAGCGTCTGAAGTGTCAACTAAACAATTTATTTTTTTCACCCCCTTAGAGACTTTTCAGCCATTCTATTTCCCGTTCTAGGACTAAAGCCAGATTACTTCACTGTAGCCGTACCGTATGTTAAGCTTACGGCACCATCGCCCGTGTGCGATGGTCGTAGCAACAGACATGAATATTATTACCAAGAGAATGTCATAGCAGTTTGCATTGAGTTTGCATCATAACCGATTGAATGAAATAGTATTCGCTTAATTTGCTAGACAGATCCGAGGCTAAAAACGTTGATAGTAAGAGTTCAAAGTGCCTTCCAGTGCGCTGCAATTTACCAATGCCCGCGGAAAACGCTTTTCTTTTTGTTAATCGTCTCTAACACCTCAACAAACAAATGCAGCGCGTTGTACTTCATATATGTGTGGTTAACAAGAAGTAGTATTCACTCGCTGTGTGCCGATGCATCTAAACGTAATGACGTTGACCAACTTGGCCCCAGGCCAGGAAATAAAATCAGAACTTTCTGGCTGGTTCATTAGTTGACTTGATGGCACTATAGAGTATTGTAAAGAAAGTTAAGAGAGGATACTTCCGTAGGCCCCTACAGCTGACTTGGGTTCGCAACGCTCCAAAAGGTCTTTGGGAACGTTCGCAGCCTCAGAGATTTGAGACCGCAGCAAAGAATGCTTCGAAGGCCATTTTCTTACAACTGGGAATATACACAGTCTCCGAGACCACTTAGATGTGCGTGCTCGTCTCTGGGGCGTTACTGTAATTTTTTCTACTTTTTACGCATCGTTTGCATGTATCGTTGGCTTGATGTAAGCTGCATTGCTAAAGCGGCAAGACAACGATGCAACTTTGTGTCTATGAGCTCATTTTAAGTAAAATATGAGAATTGTTCCAGGAGGTAAATCTTTTTTTTCAAGTGATTTTCTTTGTAAGTACGTGCCCAGTTGGTTTCATGACCGCGGGCACAAAGTGAGAGGCTTATGTCGCTGAAGACTCGTAAGTACAGCTGCCATAACATGAGTATGAATTAAACACAAGAAATAAACACATAGGCAACAACCCAGTTCAGTAATCATAAACTATAATTCTTCCCTGAGTTACTCCTCAACGCAATGTCATCAGCGAATCGCAGGTTACTAAGGTACTCTCCATTAACTCTTATTCCTAACTCTTCCCAGTCTGGGGTCCTTAATACCTCCTGTACACACGCGATGAATAAATAGCATTGGAGAGATTGTGTCTCTCTGCCTCACACCCTTCAATATTGAGATTCTTTCACTTTGTTTATGGATAACTATGGTGGCTGTGGATCCTGTGTATATTTCTTCCAGTATGTTTATGTAGGTTCTTCGATGCTTTGATTCCGTAGTGCCTGAATTACTACTGATGTCTCGACTGAGTCAAATGCCTTCTCGTAATCAATAAAAGCAATGTATAGGGGTTGGCTGTGTTCAGCGCATTTCTCTATTAGCTGATTGATAGTATGAATATTGTCTATTGTGGAGTAGTCGGTACAAAATCCTGCTTGGTCCTTTGGCTGATTGAACTCTAATATTGTCTTCATTCTATTAGCTATAATTTTTGTAAGTATTTTGTGGAGAATGGAGAGTAAGATGATCCGCCTGTACTTTTTCAAGTCCTTGACGGCTTCTTTCTTACGAATTGAGATGATATTGGCGTTCTTCCAAGATTATGCCACCCTCCCGTCAAGAGACACTTTTTTATAAGGTGAATAAATTTTTTAACACAATTTTACTGCCAAATTTCAGGAGGCCTATTGTCACTTTATCCTCACCAGTGGCTTTGTCTCTTTGCATTCCTCGTAGCGCATTCCTTATTTCCCATGTCTTTAATGGTAGGATGTCAAATTCTCTTGGGCCATTATATTTTCTTTTAATACAATCCTGGTTCTTTCGGCCTCTGTACTTTTCCCTGTAGAAGTCGTCCGCCACGTCGACTATTCTATCCATAATAGTTATCACATTGCCTTCTTTGTTTCTCAATGCATACATTCAAATTTTGTCTATGCACAAGTCTGCCTTAGCAGCTTTTACGCTTCAGCCACTTTTTACAGTCTGGCCAATTCTTCCCATATTATACCTCCTGATGTCGGCTACATTACACCTATTGATTAACTTCGAAAGCTCCACTAGCTCAATTTTGTGGGTTGAATCTGAGGCTTTCATCGTTTGTCTTCTCTTAATAAGATTTTTTGTCTCGTCTGAGATAGTTTGCGACTTTCCGGACTAGTGACTGAACCTTCAAACTCGATTGCACTCTCTTTGATGGTATAAGTAATATTGTCACAAAGACACAGGTACACAGGTACAAAATAGGGCGTTTACTTTCGCAACGCAGGGGTCAGAAACGCGAACACCAGAGCACGCGCACACAGAACTACTTCGCTGTCTTCCTCAGAGGCTGGCTACTATAGTTGGCAGCCTACCTTGCGTCAATTCCCCCCTTTCAAGAGCGACCGTCCCGGTTGATTGACTGAGATGCTGGAGGTAGCCATGAAAAATAAAATGATCACGTGAACTAAAAAAAGCCCACGCTGTTGTGGATAATAAGAAAAAAGTTCGAAGTGTTCATAACTCACCGGCATGGTACGGTTTCATCCGTACTACATGGACTACTTCTGGACGTGGACGGCTTCGGTTTAAACTGGTGTCGGAGCTTTGGGGAGCTACCTCGTAATTCACGTCACTGAGGCAGCGCACAACTTCGTAAGGGCCAAAGTAGCGTCGCAATAGCTTCTCCGAAAGCCCACGATGTCGAACTGGTGCCCACACACGTAAATAGTCACCTGGTTGATAGTGGACGTTCCTTCGGCCTTGGTTGTAACGGCGAGCGTCAATATCTTGCTGCGCGCGAAGGCGGCTCCATGCAAGCTGGCGGGCTTCCTCGGCTTTCTCGACGAAGTTGTCAACGCTGTCCTTTCCGCTGTTGTCCTGGTCTACGGGGAGCATAGCGTGTAACGGTGTTGTGACGCGACGGCCGTAAACAAGCTCGAATGGTGTTAGGTCTGTGGTCTCTTGCACAGCGGTGTTATAAGCAAACGTGACATACGGTAAAATTTCATCCCCCGTTTTGTGCTCTACATCAACATACGTAGATAGCATGTCGGCCAGTGTTTTGTTTAACCTCTCTGTCAAGCCGTTCGTTTGGGGATGATAAGCTGTTGTTTTCCGGTGGTTTGTGTGCGTCAGCTTGGTGACCTAATGCAATAACTCTGCCGTAAATGCTGCTCCGCGATCGGTTATGAGAACAGCAGGTGCACCACGACGCAAAACAATGTCGTGGACAAAGAATCTGGCGACTTCAACTGCAGTTCTCTTAGGCACAGCTTTGATTTCTGCACAGCTAGTCAGATAGTCGGTTGCGACAATTATTCACTTATTTTTTGAGGATGACGTAGGAAAGGGACCTAGAAGATCCATTCCCACTTGCTGAAATGGTGCTCGATGTGGATCTAAAGGTTGGAGGAAACCGGCGGGCTTTGCGGGTGGAACTTTTCGCCTCTGACAGTCACGGCAGGTGCGGACATATAGCTGAACGGATGAATGGAGCTGTGGCCAATAGTACTTCTGTTGGATGCGCGCTAATGTCATAGCAAAGCCTAAGTGACCGGCCAAAGGATCGTCGTGGCACGCCTGCAAAACTTCCTCACGCAGTGCCATTGGAACGGCGAGGAGGAAAGTTTCCTGGCTGCTCTCAAGATTTCTCTTGTAGAGAACATTGTTCCGCAGGCAATACGTTGTTAAACCACGTGAGAGCCGGCGTGGGACGATAACGTCTTCTCCTTGAATATGCTGAATGACAGGAAGTAGCCCAGTGTCCTCCCGTTGAAGCTCAGCCATCCGCACCACATCGACGATGCCAAGAAACGGTAAATTTTGTTCAGTGTCAGATGACGTCGGGGAAATAGGAGCACGAGAGAGGCAGTCAGCATCTGTATGCTTATGTCCTGATCGGTAGACCACCGTTATGTCGTACTCTTGAAGGCGGAGGCTCCAGCGGGCGAGGCGGCCTGATGGATCCCGTAGATTGGCAAGCCAACAGAGCGTATGGTGGTCACTGACCGCTCAAAATGGCCAGCCGTATAGGCAGGGTCGAAACTTGCTAATGGCCCAAACAACTGCTAGGCAGTCTTTTTTTCAGTGGTAGAGTAATTAGCCTCTGCTTTTGCGAGACTGCGGCTCGCGTAAGCGATCACACGCTCTGCGCCGTTCTGCCATTGAACTAGAATGGCTCCAATTCCTACGTTGCTGGCGTCTGTGTGGATCTCGGTGTCGGCTGTGTCATCGAAATGTGCCAGCGCTGGAGCTGTCTGCAGTCAATTCCGCAGCTCTACGAAGGCTTGTTGTTGTTCTTCTGTCCACACGAAAGGTATATCTAGCCGTGTCAGTCCTGTAAGAGGTTCCGCAGTTTTCGGAAATCCTTCAATAAAACGGCGGTTGTACGCACAGAGTCCGAGGAATCGCTGAACAGCCTTTTTGTCTCCAGGACGAGGGAAATCGGCAAAGGCAGCCAACTTCTCCGGATCTGGCCGAACACCTTCCGGGCTCACGACGTTGCCGAGAAACTTGAGTTTCTGATAGCCAAAGTAGCACTTTTCGGACTTGATAGTAAGGTTCGCTCTCCTTATTGCGGTGACGACACTTTTTAGCCTTGAAAGATGCTCGTCAAACGTGCTTGAAAACACAACGACATCATCCAAGTATACAAGACACGTTTGCCACTTTAGTCCAGCTAGTACAGTGTCCATCATGCGTTGAAACGTGGCGGGAGCGGAACAGAGACCGAAAGGCAGCACTTTAATTTCGTAGAGCCCGTTAGGCGTCACGAACGCGGTTTTCTCACGGTCGCCCTTGTCAACTTCAATTCGCCAGTACCCTGACTTGAGATCTAATGATGTAAAGAATTGCGCGTGGCCTAGACAGTCTAAGGCGTCATGAATTCGTGGCAGGGGGTAAACGTCGCGTTTTGCGACTTTGTCAAGCCGTCGGTAGTCAACGCAGAAGCGTAGTGTGTTGTCTTTTTCTTTACTAAGGCAACAGGTGATGCCCACGAACTTGTCGATGGTTGAATAACGTCATCATTCAGCATTTCTTGAACTTGACGCTTAATCACCTGTCTTTCCTTCGGGGACACACGGTATGGATGTTGGCGAAGAGGCCGCGCCGACTCCTTGGTAACAATTAATTCGGTGTTTTGTAACGGTAGTATGCTGTACTTTCAACGCTGTGGAGAAGCAGTCCGAGAATTCCCTCAGAAGGTTTAGCACCCGCTCTTTTCGTGAATGTGGCAAGTCTGGATTAACGTGAATGCGGCTTCCCAGGTCAGAACAAGCTTTTGCATGAGGGGAAGTCGTATCCATTGTGCCGATATCGAAAAAATCGGCGATTTCACTGAGGAAAGCGACAGTAGTCCTTCTAAGGACGTGCTGAAACTCATTGCTGAAGTTGGTCAGCAGAACTCGAGAGCGTTTGCTCTCTAACCGAACAAGGCATCGGACTATGCATATGTTTCGTTTGAGCAGCAGCGGGATATTTGCTTTGCAACACCTTCATAGTCGTTGAATTCATAAAAAACATCGCAGGCTACCAAGATGAACACGCTACACGTCGGCGGTAACGTGACTTCATCGTCAAGAATTCTCAAAGCATTGACGTAACTGCCGTGAAGGTTGCGCTCTAAAGCGTGTGCCGTTGAAAACGTCACGTGCGACGCTTGCAAATCAATCATGGCTCCATTATCACGCAGAAAGTCCAGTCCGAGAATTAGGTCCCTCGAGCAACTCGACAGTATTACAAAATCTCCGAGATACGTAAATCCGTGAATACTGACTCGCGCTGTGCACCGCCCCACCGGAGTGAGAAGATGGCCTCCTGCCGTTTGTATCTGTGACCCAGCCCACTGGGTAGAAACCTTCTTCAGCCTGCAGACAAGACCCGTGCTCATAACGGAAGTGTCTGCTCCAGTGTCAATTGGCGCCATTACTTCTTCGTCGTCCACGGTTACCGCAATGTTTGATGTCACCACTCTGTACCACGTTTGACTGCGTCTGTACATCTTTTTTGCTGCCGTCGCTGTCGTCGTAGTGGAGGATCTTCCATAGAGTCAGCGTGAGTGGCCCCACCTCCGGAGATCACGGAACTCAGTTTCCCCGACTTGCAGGACTGGATGAACGGCGTCTCGGAGCGCCACGTGAATAGGCTGGGCTCGGTGACCTGTAGCGAGCAGGCGACGACGAGTTAGGCTCATGCGATCGATGTTCGATACTGCGACGATTCGAGATGAAACTCTCTATTTCCTGTGGTCGTTCGCCAGGTCGTGGACGAGGGGCATTAGGCGAAAATCCACGGAGACCCACACGACGGTATGGATGTGTTCGGTAGACGTGTCCGGCTTTCCCGCAGTGGAAAAAGGGGGCCTATGGTCGGGCGTACGCCAGATGTCACTCTTTCTTGGTCTTGCTTCGGTGATCAACGGTGAGCTGCGCGGACGGAAGCCTACCTCCATTTGCTGAGACTGTCGCTCATTGGGGTGAAACACGCTGGTTGAACTGCACAATGGAGGACGTCGCACTGCTTCCGCGTAGCTCATCTCGACGCAGTGCCTCTGTTGTGGCACCTCGGACGGTTGGTTTGCGTGAACGGCTTGCCGTAGCTCAGCGCGTACCATCTCGGCAATGGAGAGCTGCTCTACAGGTGAAGCAGTCACCTGCATTTTTTGTAGCTCTTCCTTAATGAGAGTTCTGATAAGCTCTCGCAACGCGCTGATGTCGTTGCCGAGAGTGACAGAAGTGACCTCACTTGGGTGTACCCCACGGTTATACTGCCTGGAACGCTGTTGAAGGGCCCTCTTCATGGCAGTGGCTTCCTCATGAAACTCCGCAAGTGTCACAGGCGGGTTTCGAATCAGGCCGGCAAAAGGCTCTTTTTCAACACCACGCATTAGGTGGCGAACGTTCTTGGATACGGACATAGAGGGCTCCGCATGCCTGAAAAGCCAATCAATGTCATCATAAGACCTCACCCTTTCGTTAGGACCTTGAACTCTTGCCTCTATAGCACGCTCCACTGTCTCTTTCCTGTCCTCTCTGCCTTGAGGAACTGCCGGTGAAACTCATCCCATGACGTAAGCGCTGCTTCATGGTTCTCAAACCACGTTTTCGCGGAGTCCTCCAGGTAGCAGTACACATAGCGTAGCTTACGCTTTGGGGTCCAATCGTTGATGACGGCGAACCGGTCGAAATGCTCGAGCCAGTCGTCAGCACCTTCAAAAGCAGGTTCGTGAAATGTCTTCGGCGTCTTGGGCTGGTTGATAACCAGGTGCGCTGGTGCTGGCGCGGTGACGTTAGGCGGTATTTGATTCATAGTCCTCTGACGTTCAGGCAGCGAACCGTGCTGTAGCTCGAGTAGCTGGAGACGACGGCTGGAACGTACGTGCACAGGGGTAAGCTCGGCTGAGCTCTTCGATGGACTTGCGTCAGGGGTGCTCTTAGGGGACCGTATCATCTACCGTACCCCGCACCTCCACCAGAAAATGAAACAAAGACACAGGTACGCAGGTACAAAATAGGGCGTTTACTTTCGTAACCCACGGGCCATAAACGCGAACACCAGAGCACGCGCACACAAAACTACTTCGCTGTCTTCCTCAGAGGCTAGCTACTGTAGTTGACAGCCTACCTTGTGTCAATATTATCGTTCATTGTGTCAACGCTAACGTGGGTTAGAGTGCCTCGAATCCGTTGTGAAGCAAAACTGAATTCCTGTATTTTTTCTTTCACTGCCAGTTCAATATTTGTCTTCTTGCGTATAAGTTCTTGTCTTTGCTTTTCTTAAATATAGGTAAATGCGAACTCTTACCATTATATGGTCCCTGCATCTAATCTTGCCAACTACTTCTACAGCCTGTACAAAGTCTGAGTGTGCACACAGAATGAAGTCGATTTCATTTTTAGTTTTCCCATTAGGACTTCGCCACGTTCACTCAAGTTTAGCCCGTTTTCTGAAGAAGGTATTCATAATCCATCAATTATTGCATTCTGCGAAATTGACTAATAACTGCCCCTTGGCATTTCTAGAGCCGTTGCCGTGTTCCCCCACTGCATGTTCTCCGACCTGTTTCTTCCTACTTTGGCATTAAAGTCGCCCATAAGAATAGTATACTATGTATCTACTTAATTAATGGCGTCTTTATAAAAGCATTCAACCAAATGATCATGATGGCTCGAGGTAGGCGCGTTGGCCTGTACCACCTTCATATTGTACCTTTTGTTATACTCAATTATGATACTTGCACCCTCTCACTGATGCTATAGTATTCTTCTATGTTGCCATCAATATTCTCCTTGTTCTTTTCTTTCACCTAATCCACGGTATCATAGGACGTGTTTATTCTGCAGCATTGTATAAGGCTCACGTGTACTCCTAAATTCCCTGAGCCCTAATACGTCCCATTTAATGCCCTCTAATTCCTCCAATAGCACAGCTAGACTAGCCTCACTAGATAGCGTTCAAGTGTTAAAAGTAGCCATGTTCAGAATCCAATGGCGGCCTGTCCGTGCCCAGGAATTCTTAGCAACCTCCGCCGCGTCACAGGTCTGACCACCGCCTTGGACAGTTGCTTCGCTCCTGCTGGGGACTGAGGACCAAGGAATAATTGCTGTGTTCGTGGGAGGTAGTGGCTAGGTACTGCACCAGGGTGGCCAATCCTGCTCTGTAGCTGGAGTGCAATACCAGCAGATGGTCACCAGTGAGGCCACACCCGAAACTACTCTTTTTTAGGATTCCTTGCTCACGCATTTTAGGTAAATATACAATAGGTAATGGTTTGACACCTCTATTTGAAATGAATTTCATCATGGCATGCTTGGCTGCTGTCCTACCACTAAGTATATGGTCTGTTGCACTTCATTAGCAATGTAGCAAACCACCTGACCACCTATACGTTCCCAACTTTATCTGGGTTGTAGCTCACCTAACCTTTTTTTCCTATTTGTCTGGAAATATAAATTTTCTATCTAAAAAAACACCTTGTGTGGTTACGAACTTCTGATCTTGTGAGCCGTTTCCAGAGTATTATGTTGAATGACCCCTGTGTCCACGCGTGTTTTCTCAGCTAACTTGTTTCTGTCAAGCTCGATATTAACATTGTGGGTTTTAGTGCCCACAATGTCGAAAGTTTGCTGATGTCGACTGGTTACACTCCTACTTTGATGTTTCCTGTAAACTGAGGAGTTGTGCGCACCTGTTTTCCGACTAATCGGCTACTTCAATGTGATTCTTACGCTGAGCGTACACGTCGCGGGCGATTCGAGTGGATGGAAGTTCAACACAAAAGGATTGTAGCTGCTAAAGAATACAAAGGCGCTGCCTTTAAGGCTGTATCCTATTATGTTGACGTTTTTGGGTAGTAAGTAAGTACAAAAAACACTCTGGTGAATAAATATTGAAGAAGACAGAGGCCCTCAGATGGGAGTCAGCTATACGTAATAGTCATTACATCAATGGTTAGCCTAATAACGTAAACTAAAGTAGGAAGGTAAGGAGCGAAATATTTCTTGTTCTAGAACGTTGAGGAAGAAAAAAAATCGTAAAAAAGCAATGTCGTGTTCGAATCACTCAACACAAACGTCAGCTTGAATTTTTAGACTTCGAGGGCTCTTGGCACCCCACTCTAGCACATAACATTAAGTCCACGCGGCATGTTCAGCTCGCACGTGTTTTTAGTTATTTTCCTACGTTTGGGTAACTGGTGCTGGTGGGCGCCAATGCTTTAGATTAAATATTGTAATCTTGCCTGTTTGTTTAGCACAGTGCACAATTGTATTAGGTGCCCAAGGTAACATAGCGAAAAAGTTTGTATGAATAGTAATACAAATATTCTTTGGGTAATTATGCTCGCTGAACAGGTGCAAGGCAAAAAGTTAGTAACAGTGCACAAATAACCTTTCCACGTGGAACTGTTTACAAACTTACGTGGTAAAAATGTTACCAAAGTTTTTAAGTGTCCAAGAAAAATAGCAACAGGTTCATTTACTAAATCTACGCTTGTTGTTTCAAGCTCTATACTATTCGTTTTCTTATTAGAGTGCTAACGTAAGGTACAGTGATTCGGCCGTGAACAGACATTGATTTATTCGAATGCAGTTCAAGTTTAATGAACTCTCTAAAATGCAAGAGTGTGGGCCGCATCAGTCCGCTTACGTTGTGGATGAGAAAAAAAGAAAATAGCTGGAACTTTACACAATGAGTGGCATGACTACTTGGACGTAAATTCAAACTGTGCGAGCGTTACGCATTACAAAGAGACGTAGTGCAACACGCAAAGCCACCAGCATCAAGATATGTTTAAAGATGTGTGCCGACGCGTATGCATACTACGAGACACGTTAGGTCCCCCGCAAGAAAAACACATCTGATAGCAATCATAACATATGTTATTCCTGTAGTTGTAGAAATCAGAACGTACCGCTAATGAAGCTGTTTTAGGCACGTTAACGTATTAGCACACAATGAACAAGCTTGCTAAAATAAAGAACACAGTTTAACAACAGATCCCGGCTTGCGCGCCTTAGGCACTATCAACACTTCCTGGTAACCCAATGCCGTCTTCACCCAGTAATTCTTAAACCAGTATTTATTGCAGCCGAGGCCCCCTTCTCACCCTACAGACGTCACAGGCGGGCATCACTAAATCTAAGTTCAACTCCTCTATTGAATTAGAGCTCTACATGCTCTCTAAACTTCACACTCTGGACAAACGTAAAAGAGTCTCGCGCTTAACTATACCGAACTTTGCCTTTATTCTAATAATATGATACACACAACCCACGTAATCCAATACACATAGCCAGTTTAGTGCTCGGATGACCCTCCTTTTCACTCGTTCCTTCTCTCTTAACTTCTGCCTGTCACGCTCGATATTGACAATGTGTGTTTTAGAGTCCGCAATGTCGGAATTTGGCTTGCACGACGATGAATTCGTCGTGCAAGACTTGGAAGCAAGGACGTCCTGGACACGTCGAAAATCATGCCGTTGCGGCAAACAAGGGCACCGGGCTGCATTATTACCTGCTTGTCTTGGTCTTGCAAGGGACACATTTCAGGCGTTCGTGATGGCTACCTCTCCTTCGAGCATAGAAGCAGTGAGGCACCGTTGCGTCGTTAAAGCGGGTCTGTTGGCACCCGCATAACGCGACTGGCCTAGCACACAGACTTAGCAGCCTCCAACCACCCGATCGAACATTGTGATGGTTACCCGCCCAACTACACCGTCGTCTTCCTTCACACGGCTTTTTTACATTTCGAGGTAGCCACACCAAAACTGAATCACCATAGACCCTTTCCCTGTTTACAAACAGAGACGCTTGATGACATCCGGTTTCGTTTATCTAAGTGCCGCAATAGCATCACTGGGAAAGAAGAGCTTTAGAGAATAGCCAGCTAATTTTCCAAAGTTTCCTTCGCTTGTTTGGCAAATTATTTTCAAATAAATGTCTTTATTAGCTCCATAAAAATTACAAGAAATTTCAGTGAACCTTCCGCACGTTCCTTTTATTTGAAGAACTACAGAGACATTTTTCATTATCCTTGAGAAAAACTTGAAAACGTGTTGTCAGTTTCGACGTTAGCAGCTGGTAAATGAGGTGACCGGACGTTTTTTTTTTCGGTACAAAGCTTGCGATCTTGAAACCATTCGTAGGGGCATATGTGGGCAGTAGCAAAAGAAGTGGAATTGACGAAGAAACTGCTTGAGGTAAAGTTGAGACTAACGTAACTAAAAGGTGTGCTAACCCGCAAGATGAAAAAAAGCGGCACATATGCATATGCTGGCTCACAGTCACCCGAAGCCCGAGAACGTAATGGCTTCATTTGATGACAGTCGTGATGACCTCAGTGCCTATTTGCACATATTTAAAAAGATTGCGAGGAGTCAAGTCTCGGAAAGAGGAGAGTGGGCAACAGCATTCAGTCTGTGTCCGGTTGGAGAAGTGTTTTCGGCGATGCCCGCCGAGGAGTCCATGAACCATGATAAGGTAAAAAAACACTGTTACAAAGATTTAGGTTGACAACAGAAGGTTTGCGAAATTGATTTTGTGGGTGCAAGCCAGTGAATGCAGGGGCAAAGGCAGCGAAGCACTTTACATGCCACTAGTCAAATTATTTGACAGGTGAATGGAGATGACAAATGTGAAAAAATACGAATGTGTGCGCGATCACATGGTTCTGGAACAATTTTGATTTGCTGTAGTAAAAAGCTAAGTGTTCTCTTAAAAAGGAAAGGTAGCCTCAGCTGATGATGTAGCACAGCATGTCGATGAGTATTTGGAGACTCAGAGACTTGGCATCTAGGAAAGGCAAATGAGAATGTTGCCAGAGCAAAACTGAATGAGACAAAGAGTAGACCTCAGGGGGTACCTGACTCACCCCAACGAGTTTCAGGTGTTGATCCACACTGGGTACCGATCTATGACTGCAGCACTAAAGACGATCGTTCACATGCACAAGCAGGGTGCCAGCTGTGCAATAGAAGGAGACACTGCGCAAATGAATGTAGGTCAGAGAATACAGACAAAGTAGCCTGTATAGTGAACTCCCAGAGCTGTAATAGGAAAGAAGTTGAGAATATACAAAGTAGCCTGCATAAAGGACTCACACAGTGATAATATTAAAGAAGGGCAATAGGTGCTATAAGAAGTCAGGATCAACCTAAATCTTTGTAACAGTGCTTTCCCGACCCTATCACAAATCACAAACTCCTCGGCAGGCATTCTGCCGTAAAATTTTACCCTTATCAAGTATCACCAAGTACTGCCACGCAAAAGGCCTGTCTGTCTCTCAAAACTTTCACCATCTGTCCACGCACCTCTTTGTCCACCACCGGTAAAGAATCTTGATAAGGAGAAGAGTTCACTGTCTTATCTCCGCATGAATCTAAGTTCTCTAAGCATGCCTGGATTGTTATTTCTGTGAGCGGAATCGGTAGTGGATGTGGGGAACGCCATACAAAAGTAGCACATCTTTCAGGCATAACTTGCCTCAGAAGTAGATGACAGCAAGCGTCTGGAATTCTCGGAAATCGCAAAAGAGGGTCAGGCAAACGAGGAAAACAGCCGGGTTGAAGCGAAAGAGCGTCAGGCAAAAAACAAAAAACAAAAGAGGCGTGTCCATGAAAAGAAGAGGCTATTGATTCAGCTCAAGTTAGAGCGCCAAAAGCAGAAACGCAAAGCAGAAAAGTAGGTCTTAAAGTTAATATGCACAAAACTAAAGTATAGTGCAACAATCTCGACAAAAACTGCACTTCGCGATACGTGGAAACGCGCTTGAAGTTGTTAAGGAGTATGTCTACTTAGGAGAGGTAATAAGCTTGGAGCCGAACCACGAGATTGAAGTAATTAGAAGAATAAAAGTGGGGTGGAGCACATTTGGTAAGCACTGTCAAATTATGACTGGTAGATTACCACTATCTCTTAAAAGCAAGGTATATAACAGTTGCATCTTGCTATACTTACTTATTTAGCAGAAACCTGGAGGCTTACAAAAATGGTTCCGCTTAAATTGAGGAAGAAGCTGCGAGCGATGGAAAGGAAAATGATAGGTGTAACCTTAAAAGACAAGAAAAGAGCAGACTGGGTCAGAGAACAAACTGGGGTATCATAGTTGAAATCAAGCGAAAGAATTGGTTATAGGCCAGACACGTAGCACGTAGGCAGGATAACCAGTGGTCATTAAGGGTAACTGACTAGATTGCCAGAGAAGGCAAAGGCACGAAGGGGAGACACAGAGTTAAGTGAGCCGACGAGAATTAAAAGTTTGCGGGTGTAACGTAGCAACGAAAAGCACAAGACTGGGCTGATTGGCGGATCATGGGAGGCTTTTGCCCTGCAGTGGACGTAGAAAGGCTGATGATGATGATAGGCAACAATAAAAAAAGAACCGTAGAGCAGTATATATTCAATAAATGAACACAACTTCGGATACAGTGCACCATTGAACACAACAGTCGTTTTTGAAGCACTTGAATCCGACGAAAACTGAAAAAAAGTGTTGGCTACTTTTTCTTTCAAACCTTCGCACGAATTTTCTGCTACAAAAGTCACAAGAAGTTGGCGCATCGAAAACAAAGCAAATTAGGAGTGTTTACTTAATCATTACGTCCAAGCTTCCGCTAACAAATAATTTTTAATCATTCACCACTTCTGTCTTATTGCGCTCGTTAGAGCTCTAAGCAGTTTGCGAACACCGCATACAATAATACTAAGCCTAACTGAACTTCGCACAAAATCTCTACGCATGCCGTGAATTTGAATACATGTACCGGCACAAAGAAAAGTTAACAACGCGAGCAGCGACTCATTTTCTTGAACCAAGAAACCATTTTCCAGGAAACATGCTGCGCAGCATTCTAAGTGCCCCGAAACCAAAACTCCAGGGAAAAAATATTTTGTGGTATGTTGCCTGTCGGACACACTCGTCAATAGAGGGTTCAGTTTTTTTTTCGCATGAAGTATTCCACAAAAAAAAATGTGCGAAGTGAAGGGGACAAAGAAGGTCTCTTTGCCAAGCAGCACAATGCGACATATGTTACTTTAGGGCTTCAATTACGATTGTGATACGCTTTTTACAACGTAATCATAGCGTTTGTACATAGCAGCAAACAGTCCGAGAGGCAGACAAAACAAGCGAAGACCTTGATGCACGCCAGGCACGTCATGGGACATCATTTATCGTGTCTCCCTGCTGCTGTCCGTGCTTCTTCAAGGAGGCAAGTGCTCATGAACGCGGAGCGTGGCAATGTCGCCGATGCATCGACGCCAATTGCATTTCCTCGCATCCGATTCATGCCAGATCCTGCTCGACGATGTTGCACCATACAATCGCAGGTGATAAACATGGAATCAGAGCCGCAATGCAGAAAGCCACAATCGCCGTCCCAAAAATACCTAGACGTATAAAGCATAAGAAATGTACTGTATTTAGTGAATAACTAGGAGGCGCGTTTTCTTGTATGCAGTGAGTGATGTGTTGTCTTCTTACGGTCGGCAAGCTGCGTCGTGCCTCCACCTTTGGCCACCATGACTACTCTTTTTTTTACGTTACTTTATAGTGGCACATGCTCATGCGCTTTTTTATAGATTAATTTGTCTAGGACGATAGCATAGCCCTGATGGTGCTACGGAGTCCACGATTTCTCTCTAACTTGAAGCGTAAATGCCACGATTTCTCGCTAACTTGAACCGTAAATGCCACGATTTCATAAGGCTAACATCAGGCGATGAAAAACTGAATCCGGGACCGTGCACTAATTCAGGTAGCGACGAAAGTACGAACACCAGTCTACTGAAAACGACATTCAATGATCACAGTAAAGCAAATAAGACACTGAAAGAATTGACTTCTAATCTGAAGCAAGTTGAAAAAACCTCATAAGGCTTATAATTTAGAATGGCTGTAATTGAGGATGAACTATCTCGACTAACGCAATATGAACAAAAGTTTGGCAGATGCCACGTACAGAGTGCAAATCATTGATGTGCGAAGCACGAATGAGGAAGGTTGAGTTGTTACAATAAAATCAGCACAATGTTATGAATCGGACTTAATTGATGCTGTACGTGACTTCTATGTCATGATGTTCAAGTTTGCGCCTGACATTTGTGCTCGCCGTCCATTCACGTCACGTGATACCCAATTTTATTGATATATGAGAAGCTAGCGAAATAGCCGCTAGCGCGCTATTAGCGTACCAGGTAGTCATGTTTTACGTGCCACGAATGTAAGGATCAAACTATTTGGATGTGTCATTTACCTTTATCGTCTATTCAAATCATGTAAGACCAAATTTGGTATGACGAAGCTAGCAAAACGGCTACAAGCGCATCATGAGCGTGGTATGTGGTCATATTCTTACATGGCACGCATATCACCATAATCATGTTAGCGCCTGTCATATACCTTCTTCATCCACTCGCGTGACATAACGAAAAAAATGGTGTATTTGAAGCTACGGCAGCGGTCGCGAGCACATTATGAGTATGGCTTTTAGTCATGATATTACATGACAAGCATGTCATGATTATCATGTTTGCACCATTCAGGTACTTTCATCATCCAGTCATGTCACGTCACTTCTAATTTGGTGTATGTGAAGCTAGTGAAACGACCGCGATAGCATCATGAGCGTGGCATGCAGTCATGTTCTTATATCACACACGTGTCACGATTTCCACGTGAGGGCCTGTGACTTGAGTTCGAGATGCAGGCATGTCATACCATACCAGTTTTTTATATGTCATGTGAACGAAACCATCGCAGAAGCAGCAAGACCAAGACACGTAACTCATGACGTTCATTAGATACATGTTAGCATTACTGTGTTATTAGCAGTCACTTATGCTCGTCATATAGGCATGTTATGCCATCGCAATTAAGGAATAGATGCCATTATCCAAACAGCCAGGAGAGCTAGAAGTCCTAGACGGCTAGGACTTCTATAGATAGATAGATAGGACTATAGATAGATAGATAGATAGATAGATAGATAGATAGATAGATAGATAGATAGATAGATATATAGATAGATCGATAGATAGATAGATAGATAGATAGATAGATACGGTCAAACTTGCTGAAGTTCGCTAAGAAATGCTTCGAATTTACAAGTGTCGGAATATCAAAGCGATTGCAAGTGTATGACCAAACAGCTGCATGATTTATCTATACAAATGAATGATATATAAAACAGAAACAACCGCCACATTCCAGTAACTGATGACATCACTGAAATCTGTAGTCTAATAATTTTGAATATAGCAGGGTGGGGCTTCCCCCTCTACACGTGCCAAGCATGTGCCCTCGTTCAATGTCGGTACATTCAAGACCAAGTTGATCAGACACTAAGCTTGTCAAAGAGTCAAGGAACTGCCTGGAAGACTTATAATGGTGTCCAGGCTGTCCATATGCAATAATAAATTTCTATAGGACCTGTGTTTTACAAAGGTTGTCTAACGTCAGCACCAAGTTAAAGTTGAGATAAAGCTTTTCTTGTTGGTCAACTCGTATATTTACTTCCTTGGTTGATAATTCCGAAGCCACAAGCCTATTTACACTTTCTTCGATGAAAACGAATTTGGTGGTCCATAAGGAGAGCTCAGAACAAATTATTTATGGTCCCTCGAGAAGGTGCGACCTTTTTTTGTTGTTTAACCTGTCACGACCAAGACTGCTCTCAACATTGCCGGATAGTAGCACCAAATTCTAGCGAGACAGAATAACGTTAAGGCCGTCGTAAGTGGGTCAGGCAGCAGAACTAGATGTCGATCGTCATTCTATAGCAAGGGAAGTCGTATTTTGATCCTACCTGTAAGCCAGTACATACAAGGTTGATCCAAGTGACATTGTGATGCTGCAAGATGCACTGAAGAGCACAGCATTCGTTGTCGGCTTTATAGGAGGCCTGAAATGACCATCTGGTGACGCTAAAGTAGCACACCATGCGCAAATGGGCTCCCAAGAGTCCAAGTTGTTTATGTCAGGTGACTCAGATCTTAGATGACGCGAATATCGTATCAGATCATCCGATTCGGGGGGGACGGGACGGGAGGCTGCTTGGGGGGGGGTCGTTACACAATCTTGGGCAGAAGCTAATTGCTGAAGACGACTAAAATCGGTGCAAGCGGCAATCTGTGAGACTGTAGAGACAACGTTGAGCCAAGTGCACATAGTGCCGTCACAAAAGCCACTTATAGAGTCCAGGTCGACTGTATTTGCGTAAATGCGGTCGTCCCATAGGACTACCAACCTTGGTCAGGTGACGCAGCGGCGGGCGCATTTCGCCGGTATTCTATAGGAAACCAAAGCTCAAGCTTGCGAAGTAACGACAACGCTGCACCTGGGTCTGGCGGCGAGCTCCAGAAAACTTGATGGTAGGCGCGGGAGAGGGCGCAGGGGAGTCAATGTGTTTCGCCGAAACGGGAGTGCGTGCGACACGTGATGAACACGTTCTGCAGTCGGTGCGGGCAACTTCGGCGCCATGCCGTTAGCTTGGTGCGCTTTAACGAAATGCCACTCTGCGAAGTGGCCTTTCCACGATGGTAGAAGCAGCCCCACGGAAGCGTCGGTGAGGTCCGAAGTATTGTTCTGTTATGGGTGGCCACAACAATGCAGACAACACCAAGGAACGCTCTCCATGCGTAAAGCTGTATCAGTTTCCCAGGAAGTCACAGCCGGCAAACACAGCCACGTTCGCGAAAAATGGAGAGAACATGACACGATAGCCGAAAAAAAACAAAAAAATTAGGCGAGCACTTGAAGTCGACTTGCTTGGGTAATGCTCAGCTTGCTGCTTAATGGCGAAGTCAGCGGGTCATGCTCCCGCTGCACGAAATACATGACTCCTAAACTTCTCGGACATTTTAATGCCATGACCGTGTAATTTAAGCTTTTATTTATTTTTAGCACGTCGCCGACGTTTGCACTAGACAGTACATGGCAGCTACTGCTAGATATCACATCAAAACAACAGTTATATGGTTTTCATAAACGTCATTGCAGCACAAAGATGAATTACGCGGCTTTATGTCGGCAGAATGAGACTTACCTAGAGGCATACGTCATTCACGTTATTGTTAAAGACCCGAGACATGCATTTCTCAGTGATTCGGGCATCCGCGTCTTCCCTCGTCTGCTCCTTATCATAAACTTGACTAACAAGCTTTACTCCTTTCCTTAAATTCGCTTCTCGGAAGTGCTTGTCCAGCTCAGAACTCTTTATGAAGCCACACTTCAGGTGGTACATTGTAATGTGATTCAAACGCACCAGGCGCTCTTTGCACGAGCACGTAAGCGAGCGGCAGCGCATTGACGGGAACAGAAAACGCGCGATATATGCATCCGCGATTTCTACTTTTCTACCAAAGATGGCACTGACTGTTCCGAGACGCCGCGCCACATTGTGTTTCTTTGGCTTCCGGATGTTCACAAGCTCTGCACGCGCTGTTGTCTGCTCGACTTTCACGCGCACCTTGACGTGTCCCTTAATCCAGAGGTTTGAAAAAAATCACAGCATATTCACGGGATGAAGGGTGATGAGTGGGGCAAAGCGTTCGTCAATGCGTCCATGATTCCATCCGCGCGTCCATTTGTCTGTACGTGCACCCGTTCGTGCGTTGGTTCGTGTGTCCGTCTGTGTTTGCGTTCGTGCGTCCGTTCGTTGATCAGTCTCTCTGTCAGCTTGTCTGTCTGCCCGTTCATGCCTCTGTCTGTCTATCTAGCGAACACTTCAAGTACCACCATCTCCCTTCTTTTTATCATATATTCATCATACATAAGTACCATCATCCAGCGTACAATCCAAAAACTTAACAAAAGTATGTACCACATTTCTGCTGTCAGCGCTCTGTTTACGCAGAAAACACGATAACGACGCCGTGCTTTGTTTTCTGTAACACGTGAACATGCGGATATGTACCCAAGGACCGGTATGTGCCACTGGTATTTGAGGGTGTGCCACAGGTTACCCACAATGACAACGGGAGATGCACAAGCCACGCCGTAAGGAGCGTCTCCCCTAAGACATTTCATAGATACAGAAAAACGTTTTTATGCTGTGAATCTCACCAAAACAGAGAGCGAGTAATCGACAACACTAGCGCGACCAAGCAGTAATGTCGTCAAGAACTATGTGTTTTAGCGAGTGCCATGTGCGTGGCGGTGTTGAAAGGCCACATTTTTATGAAATAAGTAGTGAGGTGGCTGCGCCAATTTTATATGCATGTTACCAGTAAAACGCGCATTTGCTGCGGCAGATTCTCTACTCAGAGCTGTCTGCAACACACTACCACGCTTTCACACTTCCCTTTGTATATAGTGCTCAGATTTCAATTTCGTCAGTAGCAAATTTGTTCTGCGGCTCTAAATTTATTAAGAGCTCAGTCTATAGAGCATAAACTTACGTTTGTCATGTTGAGTCACTGGCATAATTGTAATGCGCAGTGTTCAGTTTCGTAATATTCTCACTTTTGCCGAGGTTTTCCTTCGATAATAATAATGGCGTATCATAAGCTCAGTGGCTCCTTGGATTTTTACACCTGCCTTTGAAGGCGTTATCATACTCAGAAAAAGTATTTCATGCTCACTTCAATTACGCATGTTTCGCGCAGCAGATGTTTTGTTTCGGATAATAGCCATACCTGATCTCTCAGCGTGTTCGCTGATTTGAATAACACTTCGGTTTGTTTCAAGCCTCGGTTGGTGAACGTCATATTATACAATACCCGCTAAGATTTAGTATGTTTATGGTTGCGCCGAGATTTGCCTCAGAGAACAATTTCGAAAGACCATCAAAAATTTTATTGCTGCCTTAGTTAATTTTTCTGCTCGTTTTTAAACCGAGAGCTCTGTATTGCCTACAGCTTAGGTGCCTGCAAGGGTAAAATATTTTACGTGTCAAAACTGTAATATCATTTAGAGGCACGCCGTGGTGCTAGACTCCAAAATAAAACCAGCCACCTTGAATCGCACGCACATCTATTTCAAAGGTAAGGCAAGCCGATGACAACGGGCAGAGAGCGAACACCCACAGTGCCTCCTCTGCTAGAATTGAGCGTCATCCTATTTTTTCCTTGAAATATGTGAAACCAAAATGCCCTCTCTGTCATTCTTGCACCTAAATCTGAGCACACTGGTGTTACTTTATTTTGTTCTCATAAAAATGCTGTTGCCGTATGCGTGAATCAATCTCACAACTTCGATCGTAGCATCGCAACTCCCTTGCCTGCTAAGCAATCGGTTGATGTTGCTTGCAAGACCTATACGCTTAAACGCTCAGTGCGAACATAAGGAGGTAGGGAAAGTGGTATGTGTCAGTCTTAGCGCAATATCTTAGAAATTGCTGAATATATTACTATGAAGGTTTACGTGCTCACGAAAAATTCCAGTGATGATCAAGTGACTCCCTTAATTTATGTCCATATTGCTTATTCTCTTTACGGCTCACTCCCAAAATTGAAAGTGTGTTCACTCCTTTATTGTACCTTTTCTCTATAACTGCCGATAAGAATGTAATCATAATTAGCCGAGTAGTAGTAGAGGCTCGTAGGTTGCCTCATAAATAAATAAATGTTAAATTTTGCGGAAGTAGCTGTAGATAAAAAAATACGACGAAAACAACGCCACGGTGCGTGAGTATTGTTATGCAATTTTTTTACAACTTCAAAAATATCTAAAACTTTTGTTTACATTGCTTCCAACTTGAGATAGCTTATGCATACAAAGCTCTGTTAAAGTCTATTCAATTTTTTTTAGAAAATATACATCGAAGTTGAGCACTTTAAAAAAGCGCAATGTGAGAAAAACGACGTTTTACGTGCGTATACTCCCTGCTGCGGTGGTCTAGTGGCTAAGGTACTCGGCTACTGATCCGCAGGTCGCGGGTTCGAATGACGGCTGCGGGGGCTGCATTTCCGATGGAGGCGGAAATGTTGTAGGCCCGTGTGCTCAGATTTGGGTGCACGTTAAAGAACCCCAGGTGGTCTAAATTTCCAGAGCCCTCCACTACGGCGTCTCTCATATTCATATGGTCATTTTGGGACGTTAAACCCTACGTGCGTATACTGCTTACGCCAGAGGGCGCGCGGCACACTTCAGCGTGGCATTTACACCTATGAGAGCGGCCACTCGACATCGCGCTTCCACTGGTTTGTTACTAAAGTAAAGTAATTTTTTCGGTGTCAATATAGCAAGTTCAATTTTTCGGAGTGTTTATCCTGCCATGCCCTCTTCTTTTTACATCGAACAGCAACGCGAAGCCTACCACAATAAGCTGATTAAAACATTAACTCAGCTCAGGGAACATTATTTAAACAGTGTTGTATTAAGCTAACAAGCTCCACCACCGTCTCACTACAAATGGTTGTCTCGGAAAACCAGTGTGCAATCTCACATGTACAGCGGTTGTCTATTTGCTGTAACTTCAGTTTTCAAAGACAATTCCTTTCATACGTGTCTCCGTTGATGGTTCGTAATACTGTACACGATGAAAAATTTGTCAATGGGACAAGATTGCGGAAGTATCGGTTACTGCCATTATTCAGTCTTGACGCCTCTGCTCTTCACGCTGCTTGCCTTGGAAGTGACAGAACTTAACGGGCAGTTCTCAGCCTTTCGTCATTTTTAAACTTTTGTAGCAGCTCACAACGCAGCAGGTGTGCGTGCCTGTTCTCCAGGATGACGAAGGAGTGACGCCATAGCACAAAAAATGTCACATAGAAGCTCCAAGTTACACAATAGCCGTGCGTGAAATAGGAAAACCAAGCAAGCGCCGCTCACCCGAGCTACCGGATATTCGCCCTATCTCCGCTAGGGTGGCGGGCACTGCTGGGCATTTTGAGCCTCTCTTGCCTATACAACGCTTTTTCACTTAAGAAAGAAAGGGGCACGTGACGTGCACTAAGATGCGTTCTTCCACACAGTGTAGTTCTCGGCTGTGCCGCGTTTACTTCCGGTTGTTTTCTCTTTTCTTAGAGGTTAAGGTCCTTGGGCCCGTACACAACCGTTGCCGTCGAAGCTTCCTGCGCCGGGCAAGCGTACCGAGAAAAACAACAGGTGTGTGTTACCGGTGCAGTGGAAGACGGCTCGCCGCACACCAACTCATTTAATTGCTTGCGCCACCGATTACAGCAAACGCTGTCCCTACCCGCACCCCATCCTACTGCGTTCATGAAAGCCAGCAGTGAGATGAGGTGCGCAGTCGTTTGCGTACCAATATTAAGGAGCTTCGCTCATCGGTTCCTTTTTGTACGGGCACCATTGAGGTGGTCTAGTGGCTAAGGTACTCGGCTGCTGATACGCAGCTGTGACGGATCAAGTGCCGGCTGTGGCGGCCGCATTTTCGATGGAGGCGGAAATACTGTAGGCTCGTGTGCTTAAATTTGGGTACACGTTAAAGAACCCCAGGTGGTGTAAATTTCATGAGCCCTTCACTACAGCGTTTCTCATAATCATATGGTGGTATTGACACGTTAAACCCCACATATCCATCAATGTATTCATACACGGAACAACTCCAAGTTTTTTGGCACGAAGTTTATGAAGTCACTTGTTTTGTAAGGCTAGCTTAAAAATCGATTGCTTTATGAAGCCTCCGCTGCCAGCTCGTTACCACTTCAGTGTAGTACAATATTCAGGGTGGTTGCACTCAGTTTTAGGTTAGAGAAGGAGTAGCTCTAGAATTTGCACGAATGAATATTTCAGCTCATTGTGAATAGTGCGATCTCATGCACTTTATGCCAAGTGTTATAAACGAGGCAATCATGCGCCAGGGGGGCAAAACGGTACATGTAGATGAGGGACGCACTGTAGGCCTAAACGAGAAACGCATATATGAGCCCACGCGGTATACATTATAGGCAAGTCTAAGTTTCATTCAGCACTGAAAGGGGGGGATGAAGAAAAGTGGAAGACAGGGAGCTTTAGCCGAAAATATTATCTCGTATGCTAAGCTTCACTGTGGTTGCAGAATAGGGAGGGGGGTTTTGAAATGGTGAAAAAGAAACATGTTTGACTATTTGCCCCCGAGATCAACCAATCGGTGGCAGTACCATCAGCGTAGTAGTGTCGATAGGCGGCTGGCGGCGCGCATACAATTGTTGGTCACGGTGCTTTTGTGCAAGTGGTGTGAGCGATATCCAGCGGATAAAACGCAAGTACTGCAACCTACTCGTAATATGTATGTTACTCATTGCCGAATAAATGAACGAAGCTTGTGAACGTACTTTTACTTATGAGAGAACCGTCATCGGCCTCAAAAAAATTTTCGCGTTTAGCGACTGTTAACTTTGTTACAGTATGTTACGTTTCTTGCATTTTTATTTGTAAGGATTGAGCTTATGTCCTGCCTAGCACGCACTGTTGGTGTGCGCCTGTACTCATTGTTTGCTTTACGCATGCAGGTCTTGCATACCGAAAAAATCGCATGTTCTTGGTCAAGGTTTAAAATAACAGCCAAAACGCATTCGCATTTCTCTAATTCAGTTCTCCGTGAAATGAATGTAGGAAAGTTAATAAATTTACGCAGAAAAGCTTCGTGGCCAACAGCTCTTTGGCGTGATTTTTCTTACTTCAATAACAATATAAGAAGGTATCAGTTCAACCCACAGCTTTCTTCGATAGATTACCTGCATTGCGGTTATGCAACAAAGGTTCGGTTATTCGATCTAAAAGAGTACATTATTTTCAAGCGAAGAATGCCCGCTCCTAACCTTATAGGCGTGCGCACGCGAGGCCAGGCGGAACAGACGATCCCTCCCCCTGGTCACCTAGGAGGGGGGGCGTCAAGTCACCTCTATAAATTGATGATTAGGAAGGGGCACTGTGACTCGGGGGGTGGGTGCGAAATCAGCCCCATTTATTGACTTCCCCGCCCCTAAAGGTAACCCTGCGCACGCCTGTACTCTTTCCGCAGTGTGTAACAACGCCACAAAAGTGCTCGAAGTAATTAAAAAACAAGGCATTTTTGTGAACTTATATGACATGCTATATTAGTTAATTTTTATTATATAAGCTCTCTAAAGCAAACCCAAGTCTTACCACAAGAATGTGTCTGTATAAATTACTCACCCACACGTTATTCCAGTTTGCGTTCTTTTTCAAGGACAATTTGAGTAGGCAAGTATAACAACTGACAAAAACACTCCCCTGACAGAAACAGACACACCAGAAACGCCAGGACAGAAACACCAGGACCGTACAATGAAAGGCTATCTCAAGCCCAAATAATGCTTATCGCATAACTTATAAGCAACAGCGCTGCAGTTAGACGCCTAACAGACAAATTTCTATTTATCATTGAGTCCGCAAGACGTTTTATTCACTTGCTATCTAATATTCCTCATGTTTGAGATGACGTCAAGGGCACTTTACGATGTGCTTCAGCTACGAAGCGACTCCTGCGCCGAAATGATGCTGGCGAACGGAAGGTACGACGATGATAGACATAACTTGCGATAAGTGCACGCACTGGTCTTATTGCATTGCATATAAAGCCGAGCAAGGCCAAATGCTTCTGTAGATCGTGCTAGGCCAAGGTACAAGCATTTCAACTTGCGCCATCAGAACGTTACAAAGTGCCCTGTGGTGACAAGAATGACGTACCCACATATACCCTGATGAGGCTGGCAGGCGACACAGGGTGCAACTCATACTAGGCGCGCTTCAGCCAGGGGCAACCAGGCGGCGACTGTGTTCAATCTCGTGGCGAGTACCCACCGTGGTAGCTTAGCAGATGCTGCATCGTTCTCAAAGACTGAGGAGACGAGTTCCATTCTCTACCATATTTTGACGTGGATCTCGTATAAAACTATCTTTGTTCGCAAACTCAGGTAAAAGGGAGCAGTATTGACTCCCATTTCACAAAAATAATACTGTGTCTCCATTTTACAACATGCTTCATATTTACACTGTGGTTTTTCCGCTTTACGTTACAGACTGTGGTGTTTTTTTTAACTTGAACAATGCCACATGGCACATTCGAGACAGAAACGCGTCTCAGTATGGGGGGTAAGATTATAGTCTCGCTTAGATAGAGAAATGTTGAATTTTGCAGTATTTTTATGCACAGTCTTTTGCTGGTAGCCTATGCCTGGTGCCACGCGCGTTTTACATAAGTTTATGTGCTGTTTAGGATCCTAACTATCTTGCTGGTTCAATAATCACGGCCTGCCGCTCTGCAGTGCGGCGTCTTCTCAAGCACGCTATTGTCAACGCAGCATTGCGAAAAGAAGTTTCCAAAGAATAGATGCTTGCCATTCTGCACTCACACCATATGCGTAGGACGGCTACTATGACTGCCCAGCGGCTGTCCTGCTTGACTGCCGACCCGAAAATGCGCGTTCAATCATAGCTGCTGCGGTCGCTATTCGCCAGATGCGAAATTCAAAGTTCCCGTGTACTGTATGATTTCAGCACACCTTAAAAAACACGCAGCTCATTGAGAGTGGGAAGTTTTCGAATAAGGGCACCGATCATTTTAGGCCTCCGAAGAAATGGCGTCAAAGCCACTGCGCGTGCGCGAGACCAAAACAGCGCTCGGGTTGAGGACACTATTTCTCGAATTTAGCCGAAGCACCGAAGGCAGCCCTATAAGTTTGCGTCAAAAAAACATGTGACATCACATATTTTGGTGGACCATCTAGTGGCTACCCCTATTTTATTCTTGGCCAAGACCAGAGTTTAATTGGGGGAGGGCCAAAATGCTGCAGACACTATGCGACAACTCTCAGCTCCTGCTTGATCCAAAGGGACCACACGCAAAGGGTTTGGGCACCTCATGAGGCCCCTATTTGAACACTCTATATTATCTGCAGCATCTCTCGTAACCTGAATTGTTCTCGGATGTTGAGCCTAATAAACCAAGCAACTTACGAACAATATGAGAAAAGTGGTGAGGTAATATTTATTTGCTCCCCTGATACCAATCAGGCAGGCAAAATCAATGCAGGTAAAATGTTATTAGCAAAGCTGATAGCATCGATGATAACCGTTACACTTGAGGAATTTTTAGCCAAAAGACTGCTTTTTGTGAATTAAGTGAACTTGCATAAAATATTCTACACCGAGGACGAAACATTACCGTGAAGCTGCGAGTGTTCAGTAAACCTCCTCCACCTTTATTTTTTTTCCGCGCAAACTTCTTTATACCGATTCAGGTATTGACATAACCGGTGTGCGTTCGACACGCAAAGCACTATGGTAATTGCCGTAGTGCTGTGCATCTGAAACAGTAATAGAGGTGGTTTACTAGCCTTAAGGGCTCGTAAGCATACTCCAATAGTGTTTCATACATTTCAAGCGCGCATTGTGTGCAGTATCCTGTCGTCATGAACGATTCTAGTCGTGGCAGCGCTACGAGCCACCGAAACACCACAAATTCCAAGAAACAACATCTTACTTCTTTCCGGGTTTTTCGGGCTTCTGCGTGACGCGCCGAACGAATATTTGTGATGCGCCCTTCAAATATCTATGCTAGCCACAAATACGCTGTGATTGACCGAAAGAGTCTACTACTTCTAGTTAGTGTGCAAGCAGCTGACCATGGTCCTTGTAGCTGTTGGTCGGGTTACCTGCGTGAGTGTTTGCAAGTCTATCGTGTTGGCGATCCTTTGAAGGCGTGCGCACAACGCATGGCACATAACGACACGATTCCTATAAGCACCGGCCGCCACGGCAGCCGCTGTTTGCCAACAAACAAGCAGTTGACGGAGTCGGCAGAGGGATGGATTCGCAGCAACGAGAAGCAGACGATGTCTCAAGAAGCACGTCAGTGATGACGTCAGTGATAAGATTGGGAGTGGCATGGGCAATGTTACCTAGTGAATTTCAGGCCTGCTCACTGGTTCTTCCATGGGCTCTGACGTCCCTCCGTCTAGACCACCGTGTTTCGCTGCACATACGTGCCTACGCTTGTTCTTGTTGCTCGACATCCATAGATTGCGAAGCCTGACGAAGATCTTCGTCGCATGCTGGTTTGCTTGTTGGCGACTCAAGAAGATCGTGTTTTTGTGTCTCTGCAGTGAAACGTACCTATGTGATGCGGCTTGGGCACTGGATATTCGCATTGTGTATGTCTGCAAATCCGAAACGTTGGGCGGCATTCCGTCACGAATTGTTGTGCAAAAGAACAGAAGCTTCGAGTGTTTTTGTTTTCTAAAAACTACCGAAGAACTAAATATTGGTGCGTGTCGTTCGTGAAGGTGATTGCGAATGCTGTTTGCTTCATGACGCCGAGGTTGGTGTGTCCGTTCTACCTATTCCAAGTCATTCCAATGGCACGATCTCCAGCATGTTCCCCACATGTTCGGTTTTTACTCTAAAATAAAAGTGTCGTGTGTGCTTCTGACTAGTTACCGTAATCACTGGTATTAAAATAAAAAAGCGCGTGGCAGTACATTTTCAAAATAGGCGTTTTTCTGTCAGCGTCGGTAAATATTTTGCCATTTGCGATTAGCACCTCGCACTCATTGCATTACATTAGTCTTTTTTGGTTGAGAAAAAAGGATGAAATGTTGTTGCATTGCGTTGTGCATCAGTTTTGTGCCTGTCTCGCAAGTAGCTTTATCTAGTACACCTTCTTGAAATTTAGATATTTGTAGACACTTACGGAAAAGCGCCTTCCTAAATAGTTATGAAGTATGTGAGCTCTACTTCAAGCTTGAATATTTAGGAACCACTATTAAATACTTATATGCAAGTACTGACAACGCAGTATAAGTGCCCGCAGAGCTTACACCGTTTTCTATGGACTCAGTACTAGCATTTTACCCAGGCCCTAATAGATATGAGCAACTACACACCAGTGCGAAAGGGCCCAGACAAAAAGGAAAACGCCGCTCTTTGTGGCAGTCTCAAGAGGTTTTTTTGAGACAAAACATGTTATTTTTTCTTGCAGTGATCATCAACCTGATATTCAACTGAATAACATACTTGTGGTGGCTGCACACACTCGATAAGCTGCACTCCTCAATAAATAAGTGGCTATAAAGACAGGATGTTTCGAAGATTACAAACAAAACTTGTTGGTTATTACCAGCAAGTTTTACCAGCAAACGCATTACCGCAATACCAGCAAAGGTAAAGCCCTTGGACGCTCACTCAAGCACCCTTATCACACGATGGGGAGAATCGTATGTCTTGGCTGGCCCTTGACCTTCACTGGAACGAATATGTTGTAGTTACCGGGCACGCTATAGTCACTGCAATTGTTGCAGTCTTCGTTTGCGAAAAGAGCGCGCTTCTCAGAAAAGCGAATTAACAACTGAGGCGCTTATTCGCTTTCTTCTGTACCAGTGATTACGTTTTGTGCGTCATTTTTTGGTGAGGAACATGGGGCACATTTTGATCTGCTTGCGATTCTGAGCGTGACTTTGCAATTTGTTGCTTTCGCCTTCGATGCTTCACCTTTGCTGTGAAGCTGTGACTTTTTTTCTTTGTGACATTGGCGTGGTAGAGATGCTTCGGAGAGCACGAACTGCCTTTGACAGATGATAGCATGGAGAGTAGGGCAGGACGGAGCCCCAAAAAAAGCGATCATCAAGGTTTCACTCATTAGACACGTGTAGTTCTACTATCACAGGCACCATTTAGAAAAACTCTCAGGCTTTCGTGATCGTCGCACAATCGTGCACAATTTTCTCACCACAAATGCAATTCGACTTCGGTTTGGTTTGCGGGCCCTTTAGCGTTATTTACGAGCAAAGACGCTGGTTGCTTGATTATTATGAACTCGCAGCAACATGATTAGTTACGCTAATCATAATATGCCCGGTGACAACTTATCATTAGATGAGCACGAAGGCAGCGGAGGCTTGGCTTCCGCACATTTGTGGTGCTACGCAAGTGGTACGGCAGCTTGCAGCCGAATGCAGTTCGAGTTTTGGTACTGCTTTTTCGCAAGTGCTTTCTCGCAGCTTTCCTAGACAATTCAGTCTAACGGCACCTCAGCCCAGCATGGGTGTCGCAGATAGCTTGCTTCGTCTGTTTTAACAGACACTTTATGTCCCATTTCGTCTATATCTTTCTCGTAGACTGGAACGACAAATTCGCCACCGCTCATGGCCCACCCGGCATCGGAGACGACATGTTTACGGCAAGAATAGGCGTGCAGCAATTGTGGTGCTGAACAAGAATTGAAAAAAAAGACAAAGATATGATGTGAGCGCTTACTACGTAACTTATAGCATTCATCTGTTTATCCAAACCATCGTAATGGTCACGATTGATTGTTAAATGGGCTTGACCTTTTTTAGTCGCGTACGACTGCTTCGAAATATAACCTTGCTACTGCAGTACCGGACTTCGACTCATGAGTAAGTGTAAAATATATTTTTCGTGAACAGCTTCCGATACTTATTTTATGCTTATAATAACGAAAGCTTTACTCGAGCTTAGTAACTCTGGAAAGTGGAAAATAAACGTGGCTACTAATGCTTAGCGCTTGCGCAGGCAAGGCTTTCGGATAGGTAGCTTCCACAGTATTGCCGAAAAAGGTTGTCTCCGAGTATTGCCATGTGGCCCTTAATTAGCATTCAACTGACTCGGCTAATAGTATATGTGTACTTCGCAAAACGCGCCTTCATTAGTCAAATGTGTTGCATAGCCCACAGCCAAAAATGTTCTTTACTGTGATATTGATGTTCGTGACAACATTCACAATGCCTTTGTCGCGAAAACTCAAAAGTCGCTCGAAGTACGAGTTCTCGATGAAATGCGCCCCCCAGAATATAGCAGCCGATGGTTCGGTGCTCTTTTTGGTAGGTGTATACCCACCCACTCTTCACAGATAGATATCGAAAACATTTACTTTGACTTTGTGTCACCAAGACTCTGTGAGCATCTCTAATGCAAAACTCGTGTAGCGTTGAAAGCATTAGTAACTGCGCTGAATGGTATCAAATAGCTGCTTCTTATAGCGCCAGAAGTATCGCCGTCGCGTAATAAAGTGTTTTCTGGATGCGTGCTTTGACATTTTCATTACTTTCGTGGCATGAAATAACATAAAGCGCTGCTCTCTCTGGCCACACTGAACGGGCTACGGAAACTGAACGCGTTGTTATGCCATTAGAGACTCTGCTGGCTCGGAAGGCATTTGTAGAGCTTTAAGCATACGCCGATAATTTCAGCTGCTTCAAGTTCTATCTCAGTGGCATGAACATCAAGCGAGAATGTCGTTTCTCTTCCAAACATATGCAGTCGACCACTTACTTATTGCTTTAGGAGTATTCTTAAAAGATCTTTGAAAATACAAATCGATGGTCCTGATTCAAGATAATTTATAATGGACATTTGTGGTTCAGAGCAAAATGCTACTAAAGATTAGGAATAAATAAATGTCAGGATAGTTTAATAAAAATCATTGTTTTTACTGAAAGATTGTGACTCACGGCGGCACATGGCAGAGCGTGTCTCAACCACTTGTTTTTTATGGTAGCTCCTATATCTGCTTCAAGAGCGCGCAAATAAACAGTGGTATTCCGCGACCTAGAGGGCCAGTCAACAGGCTTCGAAACGCACAGGAAAAACTCGCGCATTTTTTCTGCGCGTGACCAACCTCCTTCTACACGCAGTGACGTCAAGTCGGCAATCGGCGACTTGACATAACATGCAACTCGTCGATTAGTCTAAACCAGATCTCAGCAAAGAGTAATAAAGTCAACGTCACTGATCGTCGAGTTGACCTCTCTGCGCGTATAGGGAGGTTGGTCACGCGCAGAGAGAATGTGCGAGCTTTTCATGCGCGTTTCGGAGCATGTTTGCTGGCCCTTCAACATCAAGCCACACGACCGTCCGCATGCGAGTGCCACTGCGTGCCAGAAAGCCGTGTTAAGAAAGAAAATCTCCTCCAAATTTCTCGATTTCAACAAAGCAAACATAAAACCCCTAGCCAAGGTAAGCATTACCTGTCAGCAAACACCCATTTCAGCATGAAATTTGTGAAAATCATGAGATGGACAGAGTCCAAGGTTTTGCAGACACCATTGCTTTACTGTAGATCCCCTTCTGGTTGTCAAAGTGGCGTATAGGAATACTGATATTGTCCAAAATTCTAGTGTAGAACAAACGTTGCACGAAGACTTCGTTTGACGTTCACATTAAGCAGCAACACTTGCGGAAAAGCTCAATTCTCTTTTTCTTGGACATTTTGAAAAGGGCTTCCTTGACGTGTGTTGTGATGGCGGTACAACGAACAAAACGCAGTAAAAAAACGTTCAGGCAGATGCCTTAGACGATCAGTGCGAGGTGAGTAAGACGAGCCAAGAGCCCAGTGCCCAAGCGCTGGCAATGCTGCTTGCCAACGGTTCTTGTTCTTCTTCACATTTTGTCGAATTGCAAGCGGCACTGTACCTCTACCACCATAGTGTAACCTTGCCGCATTGCCTTTGAGCTACGACTGCATGCTCCTTTGTTGTGCTTCTGTATATTTTTCACGCACTACACTTTCCTTCATAACAATTACACTAGCCCAGAGTTACATTATTTTGTAAAAACGAGCCTATACCTGGTCTCTCTACAAAGCTTTTGGTTTCATAGCATTCCCCGGTTATGTGCCTCAAGAAAAAAATTATATTGGATAGACGTTGACGTCATGATTCAATGAATAGATACTGATGAAGAAGATTGTAAAACATGGGTAGAGTGGAAATATTTGTTGACTTATCGTACACAACATTATCTCTTTTAATGGAAAAAATTGAGAAATCATTGAGCTTCGCTTTCAGTAGCTGAACATAATAGCAATATTCTACTTCAGTGCTTACTAGCACCGCTTAGTGCATACCTTTATTTGTACATGTTGGTCGAGGAGTCTAAAGTACTGATTATTATAAAGTATTGAATAAAATATAAAGTGGCTTGTGTCACCGATACTGTCGCGCTTGGCTGAATTCAGTGTAATAAATAGCATGCTTCAAACCATGCGCGTGAAACGTTTTCGAACTTTGTACCCTCTACGTGGTCATGAAAGAATTGGCGACGTAACGTGTGTGCCTTTTGTAATATAGATGGACGGCTTTAATCTATGATGAATACAGAGTTATGAAAATTGCATGTTCGGACGCCTGAGGGCCATGTACGCTTGTACCACGCAATGTTACTGCAATATTACATGCTGTAGTGTGAAGCCTGTATACAGGCCGTGTGTGTTTGTAAAGCAACAATGTTGTTTTCACTGCATTTTCAAGCATATTTTTATATGTGGGGTTTAACGTCCCAAAACCACCATATGATTATGAGAGACGCCGTAGGTGAGGGCTCCGGAAACTTCGACCACCTGGGGTTCTTTAACGTGTACACAAATCTGAGCACACGGGCCTACAAAATTTCCGCCTCCTATCTGAAATACAGCCACCGCAGCCGCGATTTGATCCCCCGACTTGCGGGTCAGCAGCCGAGTACTTTAGTCACTAGAACACCGCGGTGGGGCGGCATTTCTAAACTGATGTAGTTATAATCACTGCACTTTCAAGTAGATGTTCTGTGGGGTGTAACGTCCCAAAACCACCCTATGATTATGAAAGATGCCATAGTAGAAGGCTCCGGAAATTTCGAACACCTGGGGTCTTTACTTTCACTATAACCTGAGCAGACGGGCCTACATTTTTGTTCCATCGACAATGCAGCCACCGCAGCTGAGATTTGATCCCGCTACCTGTGACTTAAGCCACTAGACTATCGCGGCGGGGTCACTTTCAAGCACACATGTCGCTGTGTGGGACAATGAACGCAATAGAAAGTAGTCACCATGGCGAAGTTTGAGTGACATATTTTCGCTACTTTTAACGTATGCGGCCTTGTCTTCGCAGAAACATGCGCAGCTCTGTAAACTTTTCATTCCAAAGCATATCGACTTTGTCACTATCCAGAAAGCGAAAATTGGAAGCAGTGTTGCGTAACGACGGATAGCGAAAATAGGTGGATTGCAGCGAAAAAGTAGTTAGAAATAGCTAAGAAAAATCACCAGTGAGCTAAAAAGAAACTAAATTATATTTTCTTCAAACAGTTTTAGACATTCTATGTGTAACGAGTCTACTGGCAGTTGGGTTACTTTAGAGCTTAAAGAGAGATATCGAGTAACGTTTTCTTGTGTTCAACTAGCGGAACATGTATGAACGAAGAGAAAAGCGTCCCTGCTTTGATTCCAACAATTTAGGGCAAGCGTGGTTTTAGCAAAACCGAAAGGCTTGCGTGCCCATTAAAGATGAGCTGGGAGTGCATCAGAGTGCTCTAATTACCACGGGTGTGTGAATATTCAAAAATTTTGAATAAGGAATCTAACAGCGCATAATAGAATCATGAAACGTTTTCAATTCGAATATTTCTTGAGTAACCAGCTGTGACGCGAAAAAAAGGCGTTGGAATAGTGACAGTCACTTTCGTTTTTTAAATTAGTAAATTGTCAAGGAGCCTGTGGCGCCCCGCCACGGTGGTCTAGTGGCTAAGGTACTCGGCTGCTGACCCGCAGGTCGCGGGATCAAATCCCAGCTGTGGCGGCTTCATTTCCGATGGAGGCGGAAATGTTGTTGTCACACAGGTCCCGTTAATTAGGGAGGCGATCGCCGGTCTAATTCCAAGGGCCGAAGTATCGGCCCCCCGAACCGCACCACGAAAGCGTGGACAATTTAGAAGTGGTCCTTTTTGGCGCGCCAGCGGACGCCGGCTGTGGCCCAAAGAACAAGTCAGAGCCGAGAGTTGATAAACAAACAAAATATATTCTCAATAATGGCAGATCGAAAACAATACACAAAAATGCACACTCCACAACAGTTGCATACAATATGTCACCAATCAAACCAATCAATTAACGTACTACACAATACAATCAGCCACACTTGAAACAACGGACACGGACAACAATACGCACTACAATGCAGTCGCATGCATTGAACAACCAAGACACTTAAAGACTAGAGAGATAGAAAACCTATTCAGTCCAAAGTTCTTGGACCCAAAGTCTAGATGATACTCTTCCGAGAATCACTCACTCAAAGTCCAGCGTTGTTGTCGTTCCGCAGCCCTTGAAGTTTCTCTTCCAGGAAACCTCCCGTCTTCAATTGGCCACTCTTCAAACTTCAACTTCTTCGCCGGAACACGTCGGCTTCACACCCGCAGCTGTTGCCACGCGTCTTCGCTCGATAGCGGTAAACACACGCTCTTGCCTGTAGCTCGAGCCTTCACCCCTCAGATGTAAATCCTCTTCCTCTCCGGCTTCGTCCCTACGGACCAAAACCTTCGCCGACTACACGGCGGAATCCCTACGCGCTCTGGCGCTCACTTCCGTCTCCTCCTCATCTCTCATCTCCGCTGCTCGGTTAAATACCTTCCGCGCGACATTCCAGAAAGTTCTCCTCATTTCGTCGGCGCGATGCGCAGCGGAGGCTGGGGAGAGGCGCGAGACTGTACGGGGGCCGTCCCCACCAGATAACTCAACTCGGCATACACGCCCCTTTTCTTCTGGAAATTTCTAGCGTTTGCCCGGCCGCCGCTGTGGGGTGAGGAGGTTCATCGGCGAAGCCACGCTTCCTTGAGGAGAGGCGTCGCGCGCCCGGGGAGCCTTGGATGCTTGTTTTCTCTTTTATTTCTTTTTTTTCGTTAACCTCGCCGTGTCTCTCGGGCGCGTTATCGCAAGAATTTGGCGGCGCGCCCGTTTTTAGCGCTCGTTCTGTGACACTGCCCCCCCCCACTTTAAGAATATTATCTCATAATATTCAAAACCACACAAACGAGCGCGAACAGTCACCACTCACTCTCAAAGACTGTAACATAGTCCGTCGCTCGTGACACGTCACATTCACAATATATCACTCAATACAATTGGGCATTACAATTAAAACTCACACACATGAAATATAACCGCAGGTACATGAGTACAACCCTTCATCACACATTCCAAACAATACAAATGTACAAAGTTCTCTCATTACAACAATTATACAACACTATACATCACACCACAGCACAGACACTTCGACACTTGTGACACAGGATAACACAACATTAATACAACGTATGGCACTCAGCACTGCCAAACACATTCTTATTCGACTTCAGCACTTATCCTGTGTATTTCGAGCTGCGCTTGCGTCCTTTCTTGCGGTGCTCGCTCGATTTCTTTTTGTTTTTCCTTGTTCTTTTTCGGCGAGCCTTTTCCAACGACGACATCTGAGGCGGCGTCTCAGCCATCGTTGTCACTTCCGACACCGTTAACGGGTCATAACATTCAACGGGTCCTATCTGTTTATTTACCAGCTCGTTCATGTCATGGCCTTGGGCTTGGCTGGCCAACTCCGTCACCATTACACTGTCGGTCGGTTGGGGTCGTGCCGACGTACGTCCAGTTACTCGGCACGTGAACTTATTCGACACAATCATCCTCTCCTTCGCTGTCTCTTGCGCCGCGGCTTCGCCTCGGGCTCTAGTGAGATCCGTCACGGGCTGCTCCTCCACTGTATCTCGCGGTCGCTGGGTTGGCGAGGGCTCTATCTTAGGGTCTTCTCCCAAGCATTCCGGATCATTCGGTCCTCGCGCCCCGTCGATGTTACCGATGACAAGGTCGTACAGGGGGGTCGTCATGCATAAAGCAGTAACCTTCCCGCTGAAGTACGGGGTTTCAACCTCAATTTCTGCTTCGGGAAGCATCCGAGCTGTACGGTCAATTAGGCAAACCGGTTTCATTCTGTCCGTCAACTCACTTTCCCGTACCAAATTTCTCCGCACGATAACCGTGGAGCTACCGGTGTCTCTTAACACCATAATCTTTTTGTCCGCAACTTTTCCAGGCAGCGTTGGCATTCCTTTCGTAACACCGGTTGACTGTTTTGACATTACAGTACCCACAATAGGAATTTTTTCCCCATTTTTCAATTCTACGAATCCATCGGTGACGGCATTATCACCGGATTTCGGTGCCGCTTGCACACAGGATACCTGGTGAGTTTGACTCGCTCCGTTTCGACATGCGTCTGCTTTGTGCCCAGTCTGCCCACACTTAAAACATTTTACTGCCGTAGGACTCGTAAAGATCGTTCGACAGTTTTTCGCGCGATGACCCACTCGGTTGCACAGAAAACATCGCGGAATGCTCTCTGGTGCACGCTTCTTTTCTTCGGGAGCCAATTTCTTCGAATCATCGGGACAATCCCTCTTTACCTTGGCCAAATTAGTTCCACCTTGCGCTTCCAAGAATTGATCAGCCAATTCAAGCATTCCTTCAAGTGACTCAGCCTTCCTCTCTTTCAAGTACAGCGACAGGCTCGGGTGGCAACTAGTAAGAAATTGTTCTCTAATTAGGAGCTCTCTAAGCTCATCGTACTCCTGCGCTGTCCCTGAAAGTTCAATCCATCTGTCGAAATAATGGCAAAGTCGGGCAGCATACTGCGTAGCCGTCTCACCATCAGCTGGCTTTCCTGTCCGAAATCTGTCCCGGAAACCTTCCACAGTACATCTAAATCGCTTCAGCAAAGCAGCTTTCACCTTTGCATAGTTGGCTGCATCGGTCGGCGTCAGCCTACCGTACACACTGAGCGCTTCCCCACTCAAGCAAGTACTCAAAGCAGTTGCCCATTGATGTTCCGGCCAATTCTGGCTCTTCGCAATCGTCTCGAATCGGTGAAGGTACGCGTCAAGGTCGTCCTTCCTTTCATCAAATGCCACGAGCAGCTTGCTTGGGTTCAAGCGGAAGCCATGATCTTCTCGTTCGCTGCTTTAAACTCTAGCTTGGACAAGAGTTTCACTTCGCTGTTGCAAACGGAGCCGCTCGAGTTCCATCTCGTGCTGCCGCTGCCGTTCCCTTTCCTCTCTTTCTTCTTTCAGCTGTCGCTCCTTTGCCTCTCTTTCTTCTTTCGCCCTTTCAGCTGCCAGCTTTTCTCTCTTCAACTCCAACTTCAATTGTTGCTCTCTTTCTTCTTTCAGCTGTCGCTCCTTTGCCTCTCTTTCTTCTTTCGCCCTTTCAGCTGCCAGCTTTTCTCTCTCCAACTCCAACTTCAATTGTTGCTCTCTTTTTTCCTTCGCTCTCTCAGCTGCCAACCTCTCTCGTTCCAACTCAGCTGCTTTTTCTTCCTTGGCCCTCTCAGCTGCCAACCTGTCTCGTTCTAACTCAGCGGCTTTTTCTTCCTTGGCTCTCTCCGCTGCCAACCTCTCTCGTTCTAACTCAGCGGCTTTTTCTTCCTTGGCTCTCTCCGCTGCCAACCTCTCTCTCTCCACCGCCTCTTTCTCCTTCTGGCTTACCCACTTCCGTAGTTCAGCGCCAGAAAGACCCATCTTCTCACCAAGAGACACTAACTTTTCGAGATCCATTGTGTCTCGCAAATAAAACCTTGCCGCGTGCAAAAAGTATCTGCCTAGATCAGTCTATCGGAACACTCCCCTGAACTCGTTAACGAGAACACAGAGCAACACACAAAATCGTTCCGATAGCACTATCAACAACTCGAGGCTCTTTCTCACTACTTTGGACACACTGTGCACCAAAAGGTCCTATGTCGCGGACGCCAGATTAATTGTCACACAGGTCCCGTTAATTAGGGAGGCGATCGCCGGGCTAATTCTAAGGGCCGAAGTATCGGCCCCCCGAACCGCACCACGAAAGCGTGGACAATTTAGAAGTGGTTCTTTTTGGCGCGCCAGCGGACGCCGGCTGTGGCCCAAAGAACAAGTCAGAGCCGAGAGTTGATAAACAAACAAATTATATTCTCAATAATGGCAGATCGAAAACAATACACAAAAATGCGCACTCCACAACAGTTGCATACAATATGTCACCAATCAAACCAATCAATTAACGTACTACACAATACAATCAGCCACACTTGAAACAACGGACACGGACAACAATACGCACTACAATGCAGTCGCATGCATTGAACAACCAAGACACTTAAAGACTAGAGAGATAGAAAACCTATTCAGTCCAAAGTTCTTGGAACCAAAGTCTAGATGATACTCTTCCGAGAATCACTCACTCAAAGTCCAGCGTTGTTGTCGTTCCGCAGCCCTCGAAGTTTCTCTTCCAGGAAACCTCCCGTCTTCAATTGGCCACTCTTCAAACTTCAACTTCTTCGCCGGAACACGTCGGCTTCACACCCGCAGCTGTTGCCACGCGTCTTCGCTCGATAGCGGTAAACACACGCTCTTGCCTGTAGCTCGAGCCTTCACCCCTCAGGTGGAAATCCTCTTCCTCTCCGGCTTCGTCCCTACGGACCAAAACCTTCGCCGACTACACGGCGGAATCCCTACGCGCTCTGGCGCTCACTTCCGTCTCCCCCTCATCTCTCATCTCCGCTGCTCGGTTAAATACCTTCCGCGCGACATTCCAGAAAGTTCTCCTCATTTCGTCGGCGCGATGCGCAGCGGAGGCTGGGGAGAGGCGCGAGACTGTACGGGGGCCGTCCCCGACAGATGACTCAACTCGGCATACACGCCCCTTTTCTTCTGGAAATTTCTAGCGTTTGCCCGGCCGCCGCTGTGGGGTGAGGAGGTTCATCGGCGAAGCCACGCTTCCGAGAGGAGAGGCGTCGCGCGCCCGGGGAGCCTTGGATGCTTGTTTTCTCTTTTCTTTCTTTTTTTCATTAACCTCGCCGCTTCTCTCGGGCGCGTTATCGCAAGAATTTGGCGGCGCGCCCGTTTTTAGCGCTCGTTCTGTGACTGTTGTAGGCCCGTGTACTCAGATTTGGGTGCACGTTTAAGAACCCCAGGTGGTCAAAATTTCGGAAGTCCTCCACTACGGCGTCTCTCATAATCATATGGTGGTTTTGGGACGTTAAACCCCCCAAATCAATCAAGGAGCCTGTGGTCCAAAGTGCATGCAAGATGTACGTAGGTCAGGCGACACCAAGGTCAAAATACTCTATACTCATCACAGGGGGAAGGATTGCTCGCTTTAAAACCCTGTGTCATTGAAGTGACCTTATCTTTAATTTTCTATGATTGCATCAGCACCATCTCATTTATTCGAGAAAAATTCGCTTGACATTCCCGTCTTAGCTGATAAGAGAGCTGGCGAATAAGCCCGAAGTGGGCTTACATTTAAGCCCACATTTAGCAAGAAAAACAAGAATCTTAGATTCTGCACTACCATCACTTTAAACAAGTGAATGAAAGTCTCTTTCTCGAAAATCATTAAAGAGGAAAAATATGAAGCTGTGTCGATAAACGGGCATAACTCCTGTGGCACATATATTTATCGGTCAATATCGGCCATTGGCAAAGTGTCTTCATTTCCCGCTGAGTATGACACTATCACACCCAATTCGCAAACAAATCACTTGACGAGCTATATTTGTGGGGTCTTGCCTTTTGTGTGTGCGTGTGTGTGTGTTTGTGCGCTGTGTTTGTGGTGTGTTATGAGATTTTATAGCAATAAAAAGGAAGCAAAATGGACAAAAAAGCACAGATATAGTCGGTGGCATTTTATTGAATTTTCTTGTACTAAATTCTCTTCATATTTTGACAAAATCTATATACAGTTCAAAAACATATACAGTGTCCCCTATGCTTTTCTTGGAAGTTATGACTGCTGGTTTCATATATATGCACAAATATTTCTCGTTGAGGACTAATAATTAGAAAATGTCAATACACTACTACAGCTAGACTTAGGTAAGATAGCTAGGTTTGGAGCTAAACTTTAGATGAAAATGCTACAACAAGTTTTAAGAGCTAAATCAAGTTTTTTTATTCGTATGGTGGTTTTGGGACGTTAAACTCCACATATTGATCAATCATTAATCAAGCTAAATCTAGTTTTCGGTAGCAAGCTGATTCCATTAGTAGCTATATGTAGCGACAAAATTGCTAATTGTCAACACTAATTGGCAGTGACGAAGAGAATGAGAAGTCTCTCCAGCCTTTTCTGCCTTAGCATAACGTTCTAACCAACATCCTACCCTCTTCAGCATTCCCCACTAGTATTCATAATAAGGCCAGATTTATATCTGTCATTTTCTGTTGCAAAGAGAGCCGTAACGGCTTATCAATTTAGAAGCGTTTTAAGAAGTAGGGAAATGACTTGAATTATTCATGAAAGTGAATAATTTCACTGACTTTGACAGATGTGCGGTACCTAGGGTGCGACTTAAATTGCTTATGTGGTGCTCAAATGATGACGATGCTAATGATCGTAACAATTCTAAAGGCAAACCAGACTGGATTGGCGAGCTTTCATACGGTATTGTAGTAATGCACGACTAAATTACATTAGTTTCTTACATCGGGCAACGTTATTCAAACGAGTTTTGGGATGTTGTTATGCTCGCCTTGTCCAGACTTACGGGTCCTCATCACTCCTCTCCCGTAAAATGTTTGGTAAATATTGGCGTAAGGGCCGGTTGATGCCCAAAGAGCGCCAGTTCATGAAATTCGAGATGTGGACATAGATGGTGATAAGCGGATGTAAAAGGGCCTGAAAATTCTTTGCGCTAAGGCGGGTGAAAACATAGAGGTAATAAAATCATAACCATGTCGTGAAAAGCGTGTAAGTGTGAATGAATCACGAAAGGTTGTGGTAATAAAAAACATGGTGGACATGTATGACATTAGCACAAGAGCCTCGTTTGTTTATACCCTTGCAAATAAGGGTTGTAAGGCAAGTGCTCTGTTCAATGTAGCCACCACAGCGGAGGCCTCTCTGGAAAGATCGTGCTACAGGATGCCCGGGTATATGATATGAAAGTCAGAACTTCTTTAAAGAGAGTCAACAAAGATTTATGTGTGAAAAGTGGTTCGCTAGTGACGAACGTTGCAGAATGAAGTGGTATTTGTTGTCGATAGGGCTGTGGGATAACATAACATTAATGTTTCCGCACTGAAGGTTCTACTACAACTGCTCCTCAATCGGGGCATACACACAGTTTTTTCTTGCTTCTTTCAGGCGAGAGTGTTCTTATTGCAGGCGCCCCTGTTTGGAGGCATTGCCGCGACGCGCAGGCGTAGAAGCGGCGCAGAAGCGGTGCCTGAACCGTTTCGCCACCGGGCAATGAAAAGTGAATAAAATGTGGTGTACGGTGATTGCTTCTTCACATCTGCTACAGAAAGGTGGATCGCCACCAGACAAAAAAGATGAATGCGTAGTGTGTGCACGTCCTTTTCCTAACCTTGTAAGTATTATTTCTGTGTGGCAGGATTTGAATACTGGCGGCCAATGACCAAGTTGCGGCTTGATAACATGCAGTTTATTATCTGTGTGTGTGTCCCATATGCTCTGTTAATAACCCCTGAGCTTTCGTTTCATAAAGAATTTCAAGTCAAGTTCCAGAATGGGTATCGATGTATTGGTGTCGTTTTCGTTGGCGGATCCAGCTAGCTGCATGGTTCGCCAAAACGTTGCCTTGTATTTCGCGGTGCCCTGGCACTGAGCTGACTACAACATGTTGTTTGCATGAGTAGACTGTATATAAAATTGAGTAAAGAGAGACAAGGACAGGGTTTTTGTGCTCTTCAAGAGTTTTCAGAACATTTACTACGCTTAGAAAACCTGTGCATATTATGTTTCTGTAGTTTTATTTATGTAATGTGTTAAACGGGCGCAAGTATCCCATAAGCTTCGCCAGTGAAAATACCTGCATCAGAGTGCAGAACGCTGGCTTCTGAAAAGGATGGGCTGATGGCTGCGTACGAGGCACAAGTGTTGGATTTTGAGGCGTCCGTAAAGATCTCTGGATATGCTTATTTATGTTGTAGTGCGAGGAAATATGTCGGAATGTGTGCTATTGACGCGTGCGTTGTAACCTGTAGGAAAAGCACGTCGTAGAGTATCACCTGGCACTGCCATGGTGGCAGCGTACAGCGGGAGCCATGAAACGGTGTTCAAGTGGCACACTGGCTTTCTTCACTAGGCCTCTCACATGGAGTGAGTAAGGTTGTCTCATAAAAAGCAGTTTTGAAATGCGAAGCATTTTTTGCGAGCTTCGGCGACTTTGAGCGTATCTTTAAATCTATCTAGCCGCCTACGTCTTTTAACTCTCTCGGCCTTTCGATAATAGTATCGATAAAAAACTTGGTATAGCATGACACGACTGTATGATGAACATATATGACAAGTCATAACATGAAAATCATATGTATGTCCTGAATGTCAAGATTTGCATTTCATGGTCCTGCATAACTTGCGCTGGTTTCGTTCATATGGCATGTGGAAAATCTGGTATGGTATGACATGATTGCATGGCGATTACAAGCGACAGACCCTAACATGAAAATTATGACATGGACGTCATGTAACGACATGACTACATGCCACGCTCATGATGCGCTCGCGGCCATTTCGCTAGCGTCACATATACCAAATTTGGTATAGCAGTACGTGAATGGACTACAAAGCTATATTACTGGTGCAAACACGATAAACATGAGATGCGTGTCATGTAACAACATGACTACATGCTACGCTCATTATGCGCTCACGCCCATTTCGCTTGCTTCACATGTACCAAACTCGGTATTGCGTGACGTGAACGGATGACATAGGTAAATGACACATCCAAACACGATAATCACGACATGCGTGTCATGTAACAACATGACTACGCACCACACTAATTATGCGCTCACGGTGGTTTGCAGGGTTTGCTGGCTTGGAGGCGAGCTGTGATCAGGTGGTGCTGCTGGCAGACTTCAAGTCTTCCATACGGGAGGAAATCGCACGCCAGTTCTCTCGCCTGGCCTTTGCCAACCCACCGGCTGTTTAACCATCAGCCACTACAATTCTTCCGCCCATTCGCCGAGCGATTGAGCGGGAAATAGCGGAGGTCCTGCCTGCGTATCACCCGCAACAATGTCTGGTCCCGGCGCCCACCAGTTACGCCCAAGTGGTCGCCAGGTCGCCGTCAGTCGTTCAAGCGCCAGCCCCACTGGCTTACGCTGAAGCTGCCACACGACCTCCGTCCTTTGCAGTGGGTATGCCGGCTACGTATGTTGACGTAACCCCTCAGACTCAGCTCCAGCCCACCTTGCAGCCTTTCCAGCCACCGTTCCGTCCGCCAGCTCTTGCGACATGACAAGGCCTACCCCGGCGAACCGATGGCGCACACCCAACAACCGGCTTATCTGCTTTGCCTGCGGTTACGCCGGCCACGTAGCACGTTATTGCAGTCGCGTACAGCCGGCTCCCATTTCTTCCCCTGTTGCTGGCCAGTTCAGCCGTCCCTATCATAATGAACCACCGTCTATGCCATCACCGTCTCACCCAGGTCCATCTCCTCATAGGTCGCCGTCTCCACGACGTCGTTTCATGTCCCCCATGCGGCCAAGTTTGGCTGCTCATGAGCAGGAAAACTAGTCGTCGCAGTCTTCAAGGCAAGGACTGCGACGCTATCGCAATGTGAAAGGCCTCAGAGCAGCGCCTTGAATGTCATTGACGTATTTGTGGACGGTGTTCGTGCATCGGCTATTATTGACACTGTAGCTGCCATGTCAGTTATGGACGATAAACTTTGCCGCTTACTTCGAAAAGTGACGACGCCACTTTCTGGGCTGTCCCTCAGCACTGCTAGTTCGCGTCGTATTGATCCTACAGCAGGGTGCACACCTCGCTTTGTCATTCAGGACGTTCTGTATGCTGCCCAGTTCATCATCATTCTGGCATGCTCTCATGACGTCATCCTGGGATGGGATTTTCTCTCTCACCATGACGCCTTCATCCCTTGTGCCTCCGCCGAAATTGAACTCTCGCCCTTCTCGCTTTTGACGCCAGAAGGCAATCCCTCGAAAGTGAGCAAGATTATTGTGAAAGACGATACCATAGCGCCTCCAAGCTCGACGATGGGTGTATCGGTCTACTGCGCCGGTCTCTCTGACACAATTGCACTCGTTTTGCCATGCGACCGTGCTGGCAGAAAAAAAGTGTTGCTAGTACCCTTCGCGACCGTGCAAATCACCCAGGGCAACTCCGCTATGTTTGTGACCAACCCATCGTTGTACACTGTTACCTTGGTTCGTGGGGAATGTCTCAGCAGATTGGAACCAGTCGACGACACACATGTCCTGGGCGTACCCGATGCATCACGTTGTCCTGATTCACGTACCATCAGTGCTGCTCCATTTCTGATCTATCATCTCCTGATGTATTTGGCTCCTACATTGATGACAAATTTACGGCGGTAAAGCGTTGCCAGCTTCAGAACCTATTGCAAGAATATTGTTTTTCTTTCGATGTCGGACAAAGTTCTCTCGGTCGCGCGTCCACTGTTACCTATCGTATCGACACTGGTACCCATCCACTATTACGACAACATCCATACAGCGTGTCGCCTGCTGAACGTCGGGAAATCAACGAGCAGGTTGACGATATGCTCCGACTCAATATTATTTGGCCCTCGAACAGTCCATGGGCGTCTCCTGTTGTTCTTGTTGCGAAGAAAGATGGTTCTGTGCGGTTCTGTGTGTACATTAGACGGCTCAATAAGATCACTCGCAAGGATGTTTACCCGCTGCGCCGCAACGATGACGCAGTTGGCAGCCTTAACGGAGCCGAATCTTTTTCTTCTCTCGATCTGCGCTCGACGTACTGGCAAGTATCCATGGCTGATGAAGCTCGACCGAAGACTGCCTTCATCACACCCGACGGCTTGTACGAATTCAACGTCATGCCGTTTGGTCTGTGTAATGCACCTGTGACCTTTGAGTGCATGATGGACACCGTACTGCACAGCTTGAAATGGCACACGTGCTTGTAACCTCAATAACGTTGTTGTCTTCGCTCTAGACTTCTCCACACATCTCCAACGTCTGAAAGAAGTGTTCGTACGTGTGAGTAATGCAGGCTTGCAACTGAATCTGAAGAAGTGCCTCTTTGCAGCATGACAACTCATCATCCTAGGGTACGTCGTGTCCAAGGAAGGCAGTCTCCCTGACCCAGTCAAGCTTCGGGCCGTGGCCGAATTACCCAAATCTGCGTCCGTCAAAGAACTGCCTAGTTTCGTTGGCCTGTGCTCATACTTCCGACGTTTCATACGAAACTTCGCCACGATCATATCACCGCTGACGACGCTCCTCGGAAGTAATGGGCCCCATAATTCATGGTCATCTGAGTGCAACGACGCGTTCGCAAAGCTCTGCCATTTGTTGACGTCTCCTCCCATTCTATGCCACTACGACCCTACGGCCCCAACGGAGGTGCACACGGACGCCAACGGTGTAGGCTTTGGTGCTCTCCTGGCGCAGCGAAAACCTGGGTTCCCTGAATATGTCGTAGCATATGCAAGCCGTACGCTTACGATAGCCAAGACAAACTACACCATCACGGAGAAAGAGTGCCTGGCGATCGCCTAAGCCCTTAAAAAGTTTCAACCATATTTGCATGGTTGCCCATTCGATGTCGTCACCGATCATCATGCACTATGCTGGCTGTCATCAATGAAGGATCCCCCAGGCCGTATCGCCTGTTGAGCTCTTCGCTTACAAGACTACGACATCCGCATTCTGTACCGCAATGGACGCCAGCATGCTGAAGCCAACGCCCTCTCGCGCTCCCCTCTGCCTGAAGATGACGTGCTCTGCTCAGTATCCTCGGTTGCTGTTTCAGCCATTGATGTCGACATCATCGCTACCCAACAGCGAAAGGATAGTTGGATTGCCCCGCTGATCAATTTGCTCTCTGATCCGTCCGCAACGCCATCCACGCGTGCCTTGCGTCATCGAGCTCACCATTTCGTCATTCGTGACGACCTCCTACACCAACGCAATTACGACGCCGATTGCCGGCAGTGTTTACTCGTGATATCCCGCAGTCTGCGGTCGGAGATATGTGAACCCTTCCATTCTGATCCGCAATGCGCGCATTCTGGTGTATTCAAAACGTACCATCGCCTTCGACAACGCTTCTTCTGGCGCGGGATGTACTGCTACGTTCAGCAGTTCGTTCGCTCCTGCCTCGCTTGCGAACGCCGTAAACCGTCCGCACACATGTCGCCAGCTGGTGTATAACCGTTACCTTGCCCTGACCGTCCATTTGGGCACGTAGATATCGATTTGTATGGACCACTTCCTCTGACGTCGGCTGGTAGCCGCTAGGCCATCGTCGCCGTAGATAATGTAACGGGATACGCCGAAACCGCTGCTCTTCCTGCGGCTACTGCGCGTGATGTTGTGTCCTTCCTACTGCATCGATTCAAACTGCACCACGTTCCACTCCTTGAGCTTCTCAGCCATCGAGGCCGTGTCTTCTTGTCAGAAGTCATCGAAGCCGCTCTCACAGAGCCCCATTCTGTCCACTGGAAAACTACTGCTTACCACCCGCAAATGAAATGCCTCACCAAACGCTTCAACCACACCCTCGGCGACATGCTTTCGATGTACGTCGCCGCCAGCCACAAGAATTGGGATACTATACTGCCCTTCGTCATCTACACCTACAACACCGCCCCTCAGAGCACGACTGGTTTTTCACCTTTCTTCTTGCTGTACGGAAGGCACCCGTCACACACCATCGACACCCAATCCCCGTACACGCCGCATCCATCTGAGTGTGTACCTCCTTCCGAGACAGCCAGGCTTGCTGAAGAGTGTCGGGAGCTTGCCAAGACTTTTACGACGCATTAGAAAGAGCGGCAGAAGAGTATTCGTGATGGCTCCGCCACTTCTGAGCCCACGTTTCTTCTTGGTTTCACCGTATGGCTCTCAATCATAGCCTCTGTAACTGTCCTTTCTTCCAAACTACTCCCGAAACACGAAGGCTTCTACCGTGTTATCGAGCGCACATCTCCGTTCAACTATCTATACGAACCAATTGAACAATCTTCGGACATGAGCCGTCGCGGACGCGTCATAGTCAACGTGCAGCGCCTGAAGGCTTACTATCACCCGCTCATAGTGACAAGCTGTTAGGTCGCCACGCGGCCCCCTCTTTAACCCCGGGGTAATTGTAGAGAAGCCACTGAACATAGAAATGGGTCGAACGCTCAAGTGCTTTCTAGTGAGTCTACCCAAAAAAATGAATGCCGCTCGCGCCGGGAGTCCGTGCTTGGTCGTTACTGTCGCCATTGTGTATGGTCACTGTGTGCCAGTTTATAAACGCCCTAAAAGTTTATTTATTCGTCGACGTGAATGCACTTTTATGTATGTGTAAAGGCAGCCTTGCAAGAAAAAGTGTGCCAATTGATGGGTAGTTTAATTCGTCTACTGTGCTTCAGGAAATTCATACAAGAAGCTTATGCCTGCCTATGGGGCCGATTAGAAGCATGCAGCTTTACGTTGTGCCGTATCATGCGGGAAAACGAAGAAGCCGAGAAATATTTGCACCACAGTGTCTCTTAATAAACTAATTGTATAACTACAATACTACATTCGTTTACGTCATAATTCATAATCACTGAGTAACACCAGTGCAAGGAAATATTGGCTTCACATCTAAGAATAAGCTGGCAGGTTGGCAAAAAAAGAACTGCTGATTATTAGAACTGATGTTGAGTTAATGTGCTTATTCCATCTGAGCTGTGAAAAAACAAAAAAGCAAAAAAGTAGTTTTTATACCAATACAATGAACTCTCCAGCCTCTTTGGGTATTATACAAGATTTCTTGGCAGCATGTTTTTTGTACACACATATAAAACAATTCTTGCTATGTATATGGAACTACTCCACATAAATGTGTGAATGGAAATGCAAAGACAACACCTAAAATCATTGTCATTCATTGAGTCTGTAGTAAAAGAATTCGCTGCTTTTTTTAGCATCACACAGTGCCCCAGAAAAGTGTCGGAGAGCGTGGCACAGTGTTGGTACTTTCTGCTAGCCAGGTTAGTCCTGGTCTGTATTTTGTACATTGGCACTGCACAAAAGTTAGAGTGGAATGTATGTGTTGCATAGCATTGCTGCATATTATGAAAAATAACTCAGTAACACATTTCTTATGCAGCCACACACTGTGCAACTAGCTAGTGCCGGATAAGACAGCTCAATTTCCACAGCTTTCAACTCTCAGATGAGAAAATATTTTGTGTTATGTGAAACATAACTTGGCACCAGGGAAGTTATCGTAAAAACCAGAAGCATTTTATTATTCCTAAGCGTGTTGTTGTTTAAAAGGAACACAGGCTATATTATATAAAGTGATTTTAATTCCACATGGCCACAAAGGGAGTGTGATGTACAGAATATAGTTTATCAAAAATGCAGTTGTAACATATTAGGTTTATTTTCACCATCTCCTATCCACAGAACTACACAAAAACTGTGTGCAAGGCAACCACGAGTACAGTGGTAACTCTGAAGACAGTGGAATGCCGGCCCGTTTGTAAGTTGACCGAATGGTTGAAAAATTCACGTTTGAGGTATAAAATGTACAGTAGCTGTTCAGTTACAGGATTCACACCTAAGCTTCTAAACAAAGAAAACTAGCAGGCAATAATGCTTGATATTGAATCATTGGGTATGAGACCAATCGAACAAAATTTGTTTGAGTGTTTCATAACCATCTCAGCTACGCAGATGGACATTACCCTGAAGGTGCTGGTTTTGGCTAATACACAGACAGCAGCGGCCTTCATCACAGAATCTGCAGTGCAGACACAGTGTGGTGCTTCATCACATGAGCAGAAGTAGCAGCTTCAGACGATGTTGCTTCAGTGCCACAGCTCCCAGAGGTTTCAGGCCTCTCGTTGGCTCAACACTTGTCCGAATGGATGAATCTTCCCCTGCTAAAAATGCCAGCTGTTTAGGCATCTGTCCAAACGAACGGATATTTCCCTGCTGAGGAAGAAAAGCTAGCTGCTGAAGTGGACGACACATACTCACTCTTATTCAGCGAGAGTATCTGCAGGTATTACAAGCATTCAGTGATCTTTACCATGTGATGGGCATGCAGTCACATACTAGTTTGCATACTGAAACCACAACTTGAGACAGTTATTCTCTGGAGTTCTGTGTGCCATTTCATGTTTGCAACAAAGGATGAAAAATTTCACCGCAGAGTAGTGATGAGAAAATATTAGAAGACAGAGAGGTCAGCCTGAGCTAGTTCGCTGTATAGCAGTTCATGGCAGTTCACGTATCTTTGACAAAACACAAATGGTACATTCTGCAGCGCATACTCATTTTCCACACCTGTGTGTTTGAAAACTATACCAATGTGAAGAGGCAGTGCCATTCATGTGAAAAACCTGCCGAGACACTTTCATGCATTACGGGGCAACCTGCAGATTTTATAATGATGCACATAAGAGCTCATACAAGCGAACGCAGGCCCGTTGCCAGAAGTCTTTCAGGGGTGGTCCACCTACTGAGGGCCTTTAAAACCTGTATTTTCATTATTCATGTTCGGTAACACACCCCTCAATTCGAATTTCAAGGAGGGTGGGGCAGGCCCCAAAGGCACCCTTAATTCTGGCCATGGGCCTCTTTGAGCACCTTTATATACGAGACAGACACTGGGGAGCCATTGAAGAATCATGTGATTTTTCTTATTACCCTGATTTCAAAGTAGGCACACTGGTTTCTCTTATGCCACTTTGTCTCTTATATCAGTGTCTCTGATAAAGGAGTTCTACTATATAAGCAGCATTTAAAAAGCCTCGTCTTTGTTGAGATTACCCAGATGAGAGGATTTTTATGACGATAGCAACGAAGAATGTTGGTACTCATTAGCAATTCATGGTCATCTATAAAACTGCAGTGTTTTTAGACGTTGCCACAACCGCTAACTAAATAACGAAGAGCATAGGAGACCACGTTCCCCTGCAGTGAGTACGCTTAGGCCCAGCGGTAAGACTACTATAGTAAATATGCTGAAATCTACGCCTGATTAGAACACAGCTCGGCCGAAAGCAGTAAGACTTATTTCACACAAAAGCACAGCGTGGTTCATGAACACTTTTTTATTACAAGCGCGTGTTTTGAGATGTTCACCAAATACGGAGGGACACACTGACACATGTGTATAACAACATTATGCGCAGCATCTACAACGGGCTGCCACCTACCAAAGTACTTTCACAGTGCACACAAAGAAACAGTAAAATAATTTCATGTGACACTATTTACTGATTATTTGTTTGCTATTACATCAACTTCTTTTGTATAAGACATTGCCAGTAACATTATATAAGTAACTTTGTATACGTAACACGGCGCGAATTGTCCCAATAATAAAATCTGCAGATAAATAACTGGTTGAAAATTATCGTCGCGTATCTATTGCGTGTTCTTGTTGTAGGCTTCTCGACATCACTAATTACTACATCACTAATTTACCTAATGAAAAAACATATTAACCCCCTTTCAACATGAGTTCTAGAAGGGTTTGCCACTGTCACTCAACTGGTCACAGTCATACATATTTTTGCATCTATTCTTGATCCGGGTATATTGATGTTATTTTTTAGACTTTACGAAAGCTTTGTTTTAGTTCTCCACAATAAATTGACTTTCAAAACTGAAATTGTTGGTTCTCCAGATATTATTGTAAATTGGGTCTCCGCGTACTTGCCGATTCGTGCACAATTCGTTGACATAAATCGTCACTGTTCATTCAAACCTTAGGTTACATCACAAGTTCCCCAAGAAAATGTCTTGGGACCACTACTATTTTTATTCTCCATAAATAATATTGTTGAATTTGTCCCTGAACATGTCAAAGTAAGGATATTTGCCGATGATTGTGTACTGTATAAGGAAATAGTTACTATGAATGATCTAAAGCTTTTGAATTCCTCCCTTGATAACGTTTTCCAGTAGTGTAAGCAGTGGGATATGAAACTAAGCTCCGACAAAACAGTGTACATGAGCATCACGACGATAAAAAACTTTTCTTCTTTTCCATATGCACTGCAATCTCACATACTTCAAGAGGTCAGTGAACATAAGTACCTTGGCGTAACAATAACAAAAAATCTAAGTTGGAATATGCATGTATCAAACGTTTGCGCATCCGCCTTCCGTAAGCTATGCTTTCTCAAGTACAAACTTCGTCTTGCACCGCCATCTGTGAAACTGTTAGCCGTTAATACCATCATTAGACCTACTCTCGAATATGTGTGCGTCATTTTGTACCCATACACTACAAAAAACATTTATACCACAGAGAGAGAGATGGAGCGATAGAATAAGGATGATAGAAGGGCAGGGAGGTTAACCATGGCTGAGCCTAGTAGGCTACCTTGCACTGGAGAGAGGGTATGGAGAACAAAAGTTGGAGAGAGAGAGGGAAGGAGAGAAATGTCACTCATGCCGTCGACAAAATGGCAGTTATGTGCTTAACAGCACTGACGGCGAGTCACATCTGTGTCTTAAACAATTGAGCACATTCTTTGCATTAACTTCTATGCGCGGTTCCGTATACCCAAAACCTTGCTGACAGTGAAGCCATGATGATGCCGCTTGCGTTCTCAACCAGCAGCATTCTGAAGGCTTGCGAGAACTGGAGTGATGGTGTCAACCAGTTGCAACACGCTTTCAACTGTCGATGTCTGCATCTTGCACAGCAACACGTGCATAGCCCTGACCAGGGTGCTAACCATGCTGATAAGTTGTCGTTCCTCCGTCAAGTTATGAGGTACCGATGAATGGTTCCTCACTGTCGAAATCTGATGGCTCTCATCAGGCTCATGTATGCTTGGGAGTTCGGGCCAAGCGTCACCTGCATTGTTGGTAGAGGCATCATTTTCCTTTAAAACGCCTGCGTTCTGACTGGGTATTAAGGATAAAGCGTCGGCTTCACTGCTAGCAGAGGTGCCTTTGTTCTTGGAACCGACAGCGCTTGACCAGAGTGGGGAAGATGGAGGTGGTTTTGGACGTGCTTCGCGAGGCGACGAGGTTTTGGTGGCTTTGGTGCACTGCCGGGGACGGGACCGTCGTCGCGTAATGGATACAGCTGCTTCTTGGTATGAGATGTCATCTCTGGCCCTTTTCTTCAGTATTGTTTGCTCCTTTCGAATAAAAGGACAGTCCTTCGCTGAGGCATCATGTGTCCCATTGCAGTTTGAGCACTTCAGAATCGTAGCCTTGCACGTGTCCTTGTTGTGGTGGCCAGTGCATCGGAGTATACTGTCACGGGTTATAAATTACAGGGGGTTTATTTAAAAACACGGACAGTGGGACTTGTAGAGACGCTCTCAGAGAAGGCCGCTAAGATTATCGTCTTCTTCACTCTGCTGCGCTGCGCCTCTCGAGCAAATCCGCGTTCTTCGTTGTTGTCGCTATCTCGCCGCTAAATGCAGCTATGCACGCGGCATTACCCTCCCGCCATAGTGAGCGTCGTCCCGACGCTCAACAGGTAGAGATGCGGCCATCTAGTGTTTATATCACTGAGAGTGGTGAAGTTTCATGCGGACTACGTGCACTGTCTCAGGCAGATGCTGGCGACGTTTCGAACAGGAGGAGGCGTCGGGCACGACTTCGTACGTCACGTCGCTAAGACGGCGCAGAACCTTGTAGGGTCTGAAGTATCGGCGTAGAAGTTTCTCTGAGAGGCCTCGTCGTCGTACAGGAAACCAAACCCAGACTCTATCTCCTGGTTGATAAATGATGAATCAATGGCGAAGGTTGTACCGTCGGGCGTCAAGTTGCTGCTGGCTCATTATTCTGACGCGGGCAAGCTGCCTTGCTTCCTCGGCGCGCTCAGTGAAGTCTGCGGCGTCTGTCTCTGAATCGTTGCAATCGTAAGGCAGCATAAAGTCATAGATTGTCATAACTTCTCTGCCATAAATTAGCGCGAACGGTGTCATTTTTGTTGTTTCCCGGCACACAGTATTATACGCGAATGTCATGTACGGCAATATTCGGTCCCAATTCTTGTGTTCCACGTCGTCGTACATGCAAAGCAAGTCAGCGATTGTCCTGTTAAGTCGTTCTGTAAGCCCATTCCTTTGTGGGTGGTAAGCAGTCGTCTTCCTATGCGCTGTGCCACTGAGCGTAAGCACAGTGCGCAAAAGCTCGGCTGTAAACGCGGTGCCTTTGTCTGTTATGACGACAGCTGGAGCACCATGTCTCAGGACAATGTTCTCAATGAAGAACTGGGCCGCTTCAGCTGCAGTGCCTCTTGCGATTGCCTTGGTCTCCGCATATCGGGTGAGGTAGTCCGTCGCCACTATAACCCATTTGTTGCCACTGTCCGATGTTGAGAATGAGCCCAGCAGATTTATTCGCATTTGAGAAAACGGTGTTTCTGGCACGGGCACAGGATGTAATAGCCCAGCGGGTTTGACAGGTGGTACCTTGCGCCGCTGACAGTCAATGCATGTTCGGACGTAATGTTTAACCTCTGCTGCGATTCTTCGCCAGTAATATTTTTCTTTGATGCGTGTCAGTGTTCTTGTGAAACCGAGGTGGCCCGCAGTGGCTTGTCATGGCAGGCTTGTTTCGCTGCGGAGAGCTCCAGGAACTGCCAGCAGATAGCTTCTACCTGTTGATGAAAAGTTCTTTTTGTACAGAATTCCGTCCCGTATACACAATGACGATAAGTTCTTCGAAAACACTCTTGGTGCATTGGTGGCTCGTCCGTTCAAGAATTCTATAAGCGAGTTGAGCTCCCGATCATCTTGTTGTTGCCGAGAAATGATAGCTGCATCAACAACTCCTAAAAAACCTGGGAAATCATCATTCTCTATAGCCGATGATTCAATTGGTGACCTTGACAAACAGTCGGCGTCTAAGTGTTGCCTTGCGGACTTGTAAACTATGGCCATGTCGTACTCTTGGAGCCGTAAGCTCCATCGTGCTAAACGTCCAGATGGGTCTTTCATGTTGGTCAATCAACAAAGAGAGTGATGGTCGCTTACGACTTGGAAAGCGCGGCCATATAAGTACGGGCGGAACTTCGCAACTGCCCAAACGACGGCCAGACACTCCTTTTCCGTTGTTGAGCAGTTGGACTCGGCGCGTGTCAACCTTCTGCTAGCGTAGGCAACCACTCTCTCCACACCATCTTGGCATTGGACAAGAACAGCACCTAGGCCCACATTGCTGGCGTCTGTATGGATGGCTGTTGGTGCATTCTCGTCCAAGTGAGTGAGGACAGGTGGAGTTTGTAGACGCTGTCGCTGCTCGTTCAATGAAGCTTTTTGCTCTTCCCCCCATACAAACGCGATGTCTTCCCTTGTAAGGTGGGTGAGTGGAGAGGCGATGTGTGCAAAGCCTGCTATAAATCGCCGGTAGTAGGCGCAGAGACCCAGAAAACGCCTGACCGCTTTCTTATCAACAGGCCTTGCGAACTTTGCGACGGCTGCCGTTTTATCTGGGTCAGGCTTCACACCTTCGCGACTGATCACGTGTCCCAGGAACTGGAGTTCTTCGAAGCCGAAGTGGCATTTTTCCGGTTTGAGTGTGATTCCAGTGGACCGTATGGCTTGAAGAACTGACAGTAGCCGCTTTAGATGCTCTTCAAACGTGGCCGAAAAAACGATGACGTCGTCGAGGTTCACAAGGCATCTTTTCCATTTCAGTCTGGACAAAATGGTATCCATTAGTCTCTGAAACATGGCTGGGGCTGAGCATAGACCGAAATGGAGGACTTTGAATTCATAAAGCCCGTCTGGCGTCACGAAAGCGGTCTTTTCTCGTTCGCGCTCATCTGCTTCTATTTGCCAGTATCCACTTTTAAGGTCCATTGAAGAGAAGTAGCGCGCATGCTGTAGCCTGTCCAAAGAGTCATCGATCAATGGTAATGGATAAACGTCTTTTTTGTAACATGGTTCAGCTTACGATAAACGATGCAGAAACGCAATCTGCCGTCTTTCTTTTTCACGAGTACCACTGGCGATGCCCAAGGACTCTTTGATGGTTGGATAACTTCATCCTCTAGCATCTTCTTAACTTGCTGCTGGATTACCTCACGTTCTTTCTGAGCGACGCGAAATGGGTTCTGTCGGATCGGTCTTGCTGTGTCTTCCGTAATGATGCGATGCTTAGTCAGAGGCGTTCGACCCACTCGTGATGTCGATGAGAAGCAGTACTTGAACTGGTCGAGCAGCTCCATAAGACGGCATCTTTCAGTTGGTGTTAGACTCGGACCGATATCAACTGGTGGTGTATGTGGAGGTGATTGAGCTGTGGCTTCCCCTTGCATTAGAAAGCAGTCGTGAGAGTAGTCGAGCTCTTCGAGGTACGCCACAGCCGTGCCTTTACCGATGTTCCGGCGCTCATTCGTGAAGTTGGTCAGAAGCACCTCTGCGCGCCCATCCACTAAGCTGACGATGCCGCGAGCGATGGCGATGCCTTGGCGAAAAAGAAGGGCAGTGATGCGTTAGGCTATGGCGTCTTCATTACAGTCCACGTCACAACACACGGAAACAAGACTACATGACAGTGGTGGCACGCAGACGTCGTCGTCGACCACACGTAACACCCTGGGTTCTTGGTCTGGATCTGTGGTCACAGACTTGTCAGCGGCGAATGTGATCACACCGTCGCGTATGTTGACCACAGCACCGTACTCTCTTAAGAAGTTCATTCCCAAAATCATAGGTTTGCAGCACTCCGAGAGGATCAGAAATGTGGCTACAAAAGCCACATTCTCAATTGTGAGTCTTGCTGTACATTTTCCGGTGGGAGTCATTATTCGGCCTCCAGCATTTCGGATATAAGGGCCCGTCCATTCCATCCTGACTTTCTTAAGTTCGTCTGCAAATCGTTCACTCATTATGGAGAAGTCTGCACCCGTATCGACAAAGGCTGTCACTTGAACGCCTTAAATCGTCACAGCAAGGTCGGAAGTCACAGTTTTCTCGGCGAAGTCTTCGTCGTCGTCTCTCACGTGTTTTGGCAGCAGTGGGGGTGTTTCGGCAATTTGACGGCTTGCAACCTTCCCCCCAGAGGTCGCTGCTTTCAGTTTCCCCGCCGTGGGCTGGGAGACCGACCTCTGATGGCGTCAGCAAAACTACGGCAGCTTGGTGAAGCAAAGCGAGCCGGTGATGGTGACCGCGTCCGGAAAGTAGAAGAGCCTTCCCGCCTGCCAGCCTGGTCATCGTCGATGGGGGCACGGCTTTCGCCGAACTGTCGGCGCGTAGCTGTAGGTGCACTACCGCGGTATTCAGCTCTGCGATGTGGGCAAAAATGGCAAATGTGCCCTGGCTCTCCACAGTTGTAGCAGAGTGGTCGACGATCCGCAGTGCGCCATATGTCGGTCTTCCGCATATAGGGTCGCCTGACAGAATCCTGCTGAGCCCAGGCTGCCATAGGATACGGTTCGAGGTTCTGCGGCGCTGGCATGGGCGTGGGTCGACAAACAGCGTCTGCATAGCTGTATCCGTTCGGCTGGTACAATACTTCTGGAGCCAATGGACGACGCACAGCGTCTGCATAGGTACACGAGTTTGGACGGTGCGGTGTAGCGGAATATTGCTGAGGAGAGGCAAACGCTTGTCGAAGTTCATGGCGAACGACTTCAGCGACGGAGGCTACCGTGGACTCCTGCTGCGGGGCGCCTGTGACTGCAATGTGTATTTTGCGTTCTCCTTCGCGATCTCTTCACGCACGATCTGTCTAATCAGGTGGCGTAGAGAAAACTCGTCGTTTGCAGTAAGCATGGCGGCGCCTGCAGCTGCGCCGGTGGCCGGGCGATCAGACTGTCGGTACCGTTGCTGCAGCGCACGCTCTATTGCGGTGGCCTCCCTGGTGAACTCGTCCAGTGTTGTCGGCGGATTGCGCACAAGACCAACAAATAGCTGCTCTTTGACGCCCCTCATGAGATGGCTTAGCTTTCGAGCCTCGGGCATGTTGGGGTCCGCACGGTGGCACAGACGCACCTTATCCTCAGCAAACATGGCGACACTTTCATGCAGCTCTTGGGTGCGTCCTTCAAGAAGGCGTTGTGCGTTTTCGCGTCGGTCCGCGTTACCGAAGGTGTCAAGAAACCGACGACAAAACTCGTCCCATGTCGTCAATGTTGCCTCCCGGTCTATAAACCACGTCTTCGCGCCGTCTTCAAGGGCGAAGTATACGTGGAAGAGCTTTCCCTCGAGGCTCCAGTAGTTCGATTTAGCTACCCGTTCAAACTGCTCAAGCCAGTCTTGTGCATCTTCGTTCGGCCGGCCATGAAATGGTTCAGGAATGCGCATATTCTGGACCGTCACCTGTGCAGGACTCCTTGCCATTTCTTGAGTAGGGGTGGTTGTCGGAAGTGTTGCTCCCTTAAAAAGGCCAAATTCTGGTTCAAGACCTTGAAGGCGACGGGTTGAGCGGTGCACAGGCATCTCCACGCGTGGCTGTCTCGTAGGGCTGGACTCGGGGCTTCTCACAGGGGTGCTGACCATGATCGAGGTGGTAGTACCCAGCACCTCCACCAGTGTCACGGGTTATAAATTACAGGGGGTTTATTTAAAAACACGGACAGTGGGACTTGTAGAGACGCTCTTAGAGAAGGCCGCTAAGATTATCGTCTTCTTCACTCTGCTGCGCTGCGCCACTCGAGAAAATCCGCGTTCTTCGTTGTCGTCGCTATCTCGCCGCTAAATGCAGCTATGCACGCGGCATTATAGTAGAGTTTAGGCACACACCCCTTAAGTGACCTGACTTCATTCACTTCCAGCACTGAAGTGGTTTCTGTATAAAAGGGTGAACTGCGTGTCAGAAGTGGCCCAGTTTTACGTGTGATGGAAGTGATTTGCCCTTAAATGTAATCCCTACGCATCGTGATGTCTCCACATGACATCTACTTGCAATAAAGGCATCTTCTGAAGCCGGCCTAATCAAGACTGATAGGTCTGATATGGTAATGGCTTTGGCAAAATCATATATCACCTCAGTGCTCTCTTCTTTGCCCAGTGGTATATGAGAGCGGACTTTCATCCCACTAGGTTCCGTTACTTCCCGTAATCTGTCAGGCACAGTCACATGATTGACGTCAATCGCTAGGATGTTCTTGCAGCTATCCACTCTGACTTCATTTACTTCTTTGGCACCAGCGCATCTAGCTGTACAGACACGGCTTGTCGGGTAGAGTGTCTCATGTTGTCACTAGTGAGAACTGGCATGAAAAAGGATGGTTAATACCTCGATATTCCGCAAATATTGCATGGTGGGCTCACTATAATTGGGTACTCAGAAATGGTCTGTTTCCCTTGTGGTTTCTCATGAGCTTGAAGTTTTCGTCCCCTGATTCATCACTGCTGACGTTGTAGGGTTCGGCGTCATCACTGTCAGTGCTACTCTCGGAGCTGCAGCGCTTTCTCGGAGCAACACCCGCAGTCATTCTGGTGTCCGATAGTCTTCCGTAGGGCTCTACCTCCATCGCACTCCTGCAGGAGACCACGCTTGACATGCGAAATGAAAATTCTTCACAAAAAGTGGTGGAACTCAAACATTCGGCATTCTGCCACACCAGCACTTCTTTCATGCGGTAGAAATGATTCAACGTATATGCATTAGGTTTATATTTTCTAAGTACCGTATGACAGACTCCTCCACAACTATCATGAAAGAAAATATTATACAAGAACTCCAGCTTCGTCGCAAAATTCAGATATTAAAATTTTTTTCTCATATAAACAAGAAACATTTCGCACTACTTGACTCTACGTTTATCTAACCACTGAAGTCACGAGAAAAAACAAATCACCATGTTGCGTCGATAACACCAATAGAGACACGTACCAACACATTTAGGTTCTCTTTTTATCCTCGTACCATTACAGACTGCAACGCCCTGCCGTGTGAGTCACTACAACACATTGAATACTTCGACATTATCACATCATAAGACTAAGCACTAATCTTTTTTTGTTTATATCTACAGGAAGTACGCGCACTAGTAAACACGGCCGTTTACATAAATTTGTCAACGTAATAATACTCCTATTGCTGTGGCCTGTGTTATCATGCGAGTATGTATTTGTGTAATTTTTGTGTACATACACTTCTTCTGGTCGTCAATTGGTACTGATTTATGGGGAAAAAAGCTGTTGAATATAAATTGCTATGTGTACTTGTTTGTATGTAGGAAAGTATTAATTTCGTGTGTACAATGCGCGTGTTGAATACTGATTGATTGTGATTTTTTTTGTACAAGTGCTTGTTGCCACTTCTGCATGGGCTCTGATTTAGCCTGCAGTATTCTGTAAATAATAATAATAATAATAATAATAATAATAATACTTACAAACAATGCTACACTTAGCTCATGGAGTTAGTGTTTTGTGACAGCATCCTTGTGCCGCGTTTCCAGCTATTATCAAAATAGAGTGCGTCAATGACGTTTTGATAGTTGGTTGTGAATATATGCACCTAAAGAGTTCTTGCAGTGGTTAACTGCAGCTGCGTTAGCATTTCTGCTACAGCACAATGTAATATAAGCACCGTAAACTCAGGTATTCACCTTACATCATGACCGCTGAAAGCAACCAGCTTTCTAGCAGTGCTTTTTTACAGATCCCATCGAGACTGCAACTGTCACTAGTGCACAGTTGAGCTGTAGATGCTTATCAATATTATACTTGAATCTTTCTCAAGAGTGACACAATCAATAGCGGCCACCTAAATTTTACCAGTGCACTTATACTCAGTAAACACTCCGAAGTATTTGGAGATATTAAGGTAATCGAGACCATAGACAATAGTAAAAAAAGTAGTATCTTGGGAGGTTAAGTAATGGCTCCAGATGAGTGGATGCCGACAACTATTTGAGGTCGATCATGAGCTCACTCTGCTGATTGACCTCGGCGACTTTTTTCGAAAGTAGCCTGGCATTAGCACTGATCACTACATTTGTTGCACGGTGAAATGCAAGAAGGGCAGACCATGTGGTTCAAGGACACTGAAAAATCTTACTTTATTCGTGTCAGTCTAAAAAAGGAGGCTATTTCATATTGAGGAAAGAGGGGTCAAGAGAAGCCTTGCATTGGTGGGTCTGGCTTTTTTTATATACTTTCTGTCGCATTGTGCACTGCTACCACATGCTAAGCATCAACATGCTAAGCAACACTACACATACTACAGGCAACATAATGATTGCGGCTAAAACTTCCTTCACAGTTACATTAAAAATAATTTATTAACATCCCCTGTACTTTGCTTGCTATAATTGTCAGACAGTTCTGAATAATAAAGTCTCGCAAAAAAAACAAGGCCCTTAAATTTACTCCTAATTTTTTTCATTCATAGAAATGGCCTCGTTCTGGCAGACCTAATGCCTTCGGGTAGTATAAGTCGTAAAAACATCACCTATTGTATGATGCCTATAGGCAAAAAATGAGTGTCCCACACACGCTTCAATGTTAACAGGCAACGCTGACTGACACTACCACATGGAAATGCACATACATATCCCATAAAGTGCGCGGGGGAATGGCTGGCATGATAGCTCAGACGGTAGAGTGTCGGATGCGTTCTTCGAAGGTCGCAGGTTCTGTCCCTGCCAACGGCAACTTATTTTTCGTCCACTTTTTTCACTGTTACATTACAATTACTTTATAATAATATATACTATACTTTTTTGGCATGATTGTCTGTCACCTACCACTAGCATAGCCAAACCGTGTAATTGAGAAACAACGAACCATAGTGCCAAAGAAAGTATAGCGTACTGTATTAGTTCTAAATGTTGTGTAAATGGGAAAAAATAAACGTGTATGAAAAGATTGCTTTTCGAGAGCTGGCACTGAACTTGTGAACTTCGAATGACACATCCGATGCTCTACAAACTGAGCTATTGTGGCGGCCACTCTCTCGTGTACTTTATGGGGGACATATGTGCATATAAACGCGAATGCTTCAATCAGTGACACCACATGCTACGCGACACGAACAGGCAGAAAGAATGTTTCACACTCTTCGTCATGGTTACTAGTAGCGCTGACTCACGCTGCCACTTGTAAATGCACATATATACTGGATAAGATGTATAAGGGAATGGCCACCATGTTAGCTTATTTGGTAGAGCATCGGACATGTTTTGTGACGGTCGCAGGTTCAGTCCCAGCTCCTGGCAACCATTTTTTGTCCACCTTAATTCCTTCTCATTTACATTACATTTACTCTAATTAGTGCTCCCTATAAGGTTTCATGGCATTGTGGTAGGTTAGTTCTCATTGACATCAAGTCTAGCAAAAAAAGATGAAGTCTTGAAATTTTTACTTCTTTCTTTAAACCAAGCCATGTGACCAGTTCATTGTGCAATACTAAGTAACACACAAGCACTACCATGTCTCGCGGGGTCATTCATCTGCTGTACCCATCAAGAAAACAGCACTGGAGTTCTAACAATGGAAGATTCTTTTCACAAGGGACAAAAGTTCATTGCATATTGAGGGTTCCCTTCATGAACTGCTCACTAACTGCTCTATATGTGGCCAAGCAGTTGGCAACCTGCACTTCAGCGTCATGAGAACTCTGGTCCTTGCGTGGTGGCTGCAACCATCTAATTCCTTGGTGCTCAAGTCACCACGGAGTGCTTATTCTGCAACTACCAGAGGGCCTACTTGCTCCCTGTAGTAAGACAGGTGCACTTTTGATCCACATCTAGATATAACTGTAGCAAGACTTGTTGACATGTTCGGCAGCGCGAACCCAAATGCTTATACTTCTCTTTTATAGAATTAAATCCAAATTGTTATATATAATTTGGCCTTAGATTTACACATTGCAAAGCATTTGCTTCCTTCTGTACATCTTTGTCAATGTTATCTAAATTCAGAACATGAAATCACTTTGTATAATACTTGTACAAAACTAGCCCATCTAATTTTATGTCTGCAATGCGAAAGAGAAGCCTAATAATTTTGCATGCTAATAGTTCAATGTAGAAACCAGTCATCTGAAAAAATCTGTTTTACAAACAGTTTTAGCATACTACATTATTTATCTTACTCTGTAATATGAATACTCAAGATAGAACTGAGTTTGAGTTGATGAACTTGTACAGTGGTAAAAATGTAGCACTAGTGGAATACTCGTGGGCATCTCGGCATGAAACATCATTGCTATTATACCAGGCTCCGGAAACTGGACGCTAGTTTCAGTTTCAGAGAACTTGCACGCTCGTAGCAGTTGCTGAGCATCCTACCGGTTGAACGGAGTGAAGTTGATGTGAATGTTCGCATTTATTGGCCATCTTTAGTTTTTACAAACGAAAAAGTTTCACGCCCCGTAAAGAACTTCTTTTTTGTTTATGTATTTTCGTTATTCCATATTTCGTGAATTTTAAATCAGGTGAAGCACGGAGATTGATTGACTTGCGTTCGTAGCGCTTGCCTCAGATTTTTCTTGCTTCTCGCTCAGCGATATTAGAAGCTGGTTCTCGCTCAGTTATCTCGGTCAGTTATTGTGTCAACTACGAGAAAGATAAAGACGGCAAATTTTGGTGGGCTGAGATTGAACCACAGTGAGCTGTGCCGAAAAAGTAAACGATGCATTTGTCGGAGATGGCTTAATTGGGAAACACATGTTTTTTTTTGCGGCTCTGCGAATGTGCTGACCCATGGATTTCAATTTTCGCGTTAGTTTTTCAGTGTTATCTAAAAGCAACGGGTGAGCACAAGAACTTGGACCAATTATTGGAGCAATTATTGATTTTGCATGAGTACATATGAGTAAACCCAGTTCTCCACAAGCCTGACTGGACTGAGAGTTGCGCAGTGTCGCTTGACAAATTGGTGAAGACTGCAGCCAAGCTGCTGTCAAGAAAATAAGTTTATTGAAAGGCTTGGAATCAAGTTCGCTGGGCTAAAAAGTTTTAGCAACTTTTTCTTTTGGCAACTAGTATAATTTATGTCATATAATTATAGGCCACTTCCTGCTTATAAAATTCTGGTAGCCGTGGTTCCAAATTTTGCGAGTCCTTACTCCTAATAGTGTCACTCGAATACGCGTGATTGATTAAATGCTTCTAAATATTATCACAGAGAATGTTGATGGAGACAATGTTTTGTAAAGTGAACGTTTCTTCGACAAAGCAACGCTGTTGCTCTCAAAAAGACAAGTGAACTTGCTGAAACACTGTTTCAAGCGACGTTATTTTTCGAAGAACTTCTGATCGCTTCAAGCCTCTTCTTGACTCTGAACTGCAGTCTCGTTTGGTACTCAATTACTATGCCTGTCGTCAAACAAACTTGATTAAGGCAAATGCATGTCTTATCCACGATCGTATGTGAGTTTAACATTGGTTAGAATATTGGGTTCAAGATTTGTTCATTATGTCCATATGGCAGTTGTAAATTGAAGTTGCATCTATAGATTGACACTTTCACACTAGGTGTATGTACCTGCATTTTATGCAAAACATGCAATAAAAAGCATTTTATTCGTGTCAATTGAGTTTCGTCTTACTGTGAAATCAGTAAGCTTAAATTGTGCCTTTCAGAAACACGAACAAGGTAAAAAAACATTACCAAAATTTTATGGCTGCATTGCCCAAGCGACCAGCGGACCTGCAAGAAGGCACGAGCGCATTCCGCTTTCATCCGTAGTGGGAAAGTAGGGCTTTTCTGGCAAGTCTCATTTTTTCAAATTTTTTCTTTTTCCTCTATTCAGGGACCTCACCAGTGACGTAATGAAAGAAATTTTCTGTTCGTGATTTATTTCTATTAAGATGCCCGGCAACCACCAGTGGTAAAATCAGTGCTTTTGCTGCCAAGAACGAATACATGGGAGTTACAGGGAGTTTCCGCCCCTTGATTTTAGTGTTGAATACTAAAAGAACCTATGCATTGTGCCACCTGTCTTTCCAGCTCTTCCTCAAAAAACAAGCAGTCAGGGTAAATGCACTTGGTAACTTGCTAATTGACCTCGCAGGTGATGAGCGATGTGAATGTGACTCTTCTGGCTACAGTGACAAGTATTGAACGTACAGTGTGCTTGCCATGCAAAATGGCTACATATTACACACTGAGCTGGAGCAAGTCGGAGAGGTAAACTTGCAGTGCTACCAGCATACTTTTCAAGTGCTAACAATAGACCTCTTGCTACACTGTTCTTCACATTCACCCTAAGTCGCCTACAATGTCTCCATTAAAAAGCAAGGACTTGCTGAGTGCCTGACTGCTGTAGAGAATTTAGGCATCCACGTACGCTAGTTGGCAAGTACCATAAGTTTGAGCGAAATTTGCAATTGAATCTAAGAAAAATCAAGTTAATAAAAGTATAACTTTATGTGAAATCGTTAAATCTCTGTTTCAAGAAGGAATGTTGGATGCAAGGGGGGATTGGGAGTTTTTACACTCTTGTAGAAAGCACTGTGTGTGCCTATAACAGCATGTTCAAGGGACTTATTAGACATAATTTTTTACAGATCGACATCCTAGTGTAAGCTGTACTGCCGCAAGCACAAGCCAAACATGCCACACTGGTATGATGTTTGGCACCTTGGTAAAGGTAAGCATGTACACTGTTTATATTCTTAGTGCGGCACTTGAGAAGTAATTCTCTCTATTCTGATAAATTACCTGAGAGGGCCAATATTTACACAAGAGTAAAAACTTAAAAACTCGATTTTAAATTGTATTCATCCTAGACGCACTTGCAACTTGCAAGTTTCCTCTTGCATGCATGATATAAATACAATATAGAAGCCAACCAGCAATAACATTCTACTTAATAAGAAATCCTGGGACTAGTGTAACATTTGAGAAACTTGTACCAATTCGCTGAAACATTTGTATTTGATTCTTCACATTTGTAGTAAAAAACAAACAGGTGCAAACACAATCAAGAAACTCATACACAGTACGAGCACTGGTCCTACGTATGTGTTCATTATGCTTGCATCTGTTTTTATCTACGAATATGAACACAAGTGACTCAAAACAAGTAGCCACCGTAACCGTTTTGGCTGCTCAATCATGTTTTGACATTACAAGCAAGTGCGTGCCCAAATACTTTAGGTAGCGACATTGCTCCCAAATAAACTTTGCTATTTTACAGTTCACTATAAGAAGCGGAGCTGACACCAACATTTCTGCCATCTAAGCTCTGTTATTACCATCACATAAAAAGCAACTTCCTGTACTTTACATAAAAATCGAATACTTGGAAGTGTAGTTTAAATAAGGTAAATGTTCGGACATGTAACCTGAGGGTTGTAGGTTTGGTTATTGCAGGTACAAAGTTGTATTTTTGTCTCAGTTTTGTTTAAATCTATGTCACAATTACTGCTACAGTACCCTTAAAAGCACAATTACCATACCCTATACCTCTCTTGGTTTCTGTATCAGCTATTTTTTAATAATTTTATATAAGGAAGCCTGATGGCGACCCTCTACTTTTTGTAATATCAATACTGCAGAGGAGCTTTCAGCTGGTGCAGCTAGTAATAACAGTTCAAAAAAAAGAGGTGCGCATCTGCTAAGGAGTGTTGGCTGTTAATTGAACAGATGTGCTTCCAACAAACTTTGACACTTCAGATGACAAGCAATAGCAAGGTAATAGTTGAAAAAAGAAATTCTTCTGAACAAAAGCGCAATAAATATATGCTATACAGAGCCTGAAGAGAAATATAAGGTTGTAACTCTGCCACAGCATGCGTGCTTCTCATATTAGTGTTCGTCACCAGCTGCACCAGACCTTTTTATTGTTACATGAACCCCCCCCCCTCCAAAATGTACATTTGTAAGATTCATAAGGTAGCTTGGCTTACCATCAAGTGAATATGGTAATTACTTTTATATTGTAATGTGTCCAAGCATGATAGTGACTTTGTCTCTCTTCACTCTGCACGCTATGTTAAGAGCTGTTGGAACATGCCATGGACCTCCGTCAACTTTCATCAAAGAAGGAGAGCTTTACAAGCAATAAAGCAGCAGAGCCATGGCATATATTTCTCACCTATGACCAGCCATCTAAGGAGGAGCTCATTGTTCAGAGGCGCGCACTCTTTCCAACACGACCAACCTCGAATCAGTGACATGCATTTATTCTGATGACGTTGGTTTGAGTTCAATGCCCCAGAACCGTGACGCAATAATAATGAGGTACGCTATAGTGAAGAGTGCCAAGAGTTTCGGTCACATGATATTCTTCAACATGAGCCCAAATCTAAGTACAAGGCCTCAACCATTTTCGCTTCCACTGAAAATGCAGCTGCCATGGCCGAGATTTGATACACTGTCGTTGGGTTATCATTTAAGTACCCCGACAACTAGACCACCGTGGCGGATAGTCACCAATAGTTAGCACAGCATCAAAAGCCTAACGTCAAACTGGCATCAAATCTTTTTTGACGTGTGTGTGCTCTGGCTGACAGCACACAGACAGGCATTGTGTGAACCGAGCGAGAGAGCTGCACTGGCTTTAAGCAACGTCAAAAGCTCAGTGAAACAGAAAGAGTGCAATTGTAGAGACGACACAGCTGAAGGCTTCTCACATTGGTGAATGGGGCAACATCAAAAGGACAATTAAGCAAAAAGAATGCAACCATGGTGATCACGCAGCTGAAATCTTCTGACACAAGTGCGATGGAACAAACCTTCTTGGCTGTTGGGCAACCATGCAACCATGACTGTTTTCGGAAAGTGCTATCAAACGTTATTTTAACGTGGGTGCTATATGGCTGGCAGCACACAGTGCGCCACTCGGTGAACCGAGCGAGAGAACCGCGTTTGACTGAAGAAACTGAATTCCTGGCAGTCGGGCAACGATGCAGCTATGAACGCTTTTTGTGAATTAGCGTTAAATGTTATTTTTACACGTGTGCTACGGCAAGCAGCACACAAAGAGCCGCTGTGTGAATTGAGCGAGAGAGTTACATCTTGGTCAAGAGTCCGACGGAATCCCGCCTGGTCGGGGACAAATATAGTGCAAAATAACAAAAACAAAAACGCCAACCAAGGTGAAATACACAAAACTTAAAAAGACGTTTCGGCTCCCCACACGGGATCCTTGTTCACAGTGACCGCAAATGGCGTAGTGCGCTCTTCTTATGCATGTTTATTCACCTGTTGCAGACATCGCGCGTACACAGGGGGGAGTGTCCCAATATTTCTGTTCAACGTATGCGCAGTAGTTTGAATGGCCAGAGATTCCATGTGCAATCGTCCTTTCTTTCCGTGGCAATGATGCAGGCTTTATCCCAGTCGATTGCGTGCCCAGTAAACGCAACATGCTCTGCGAGGGCATTAGAAGCTACTTTCTTGTTTTTGACGTCCATAAAATGTTCCGGAGCCTTCTTTTGTAATTGCCCGTTTCGCCGATGTATCCGTATTCACAGTCTTTGCAAGGAATTTTATACACCAAGCCGAGAAAATCTTGTCTGTCCAACTTATCTTTGACATTTGTAAGACGGCCTCGGAGCTATCGTGTCGGAATGTGAGCCACTTGGACATCGTAGCCGCGCAATACCCGAGCGAGGGTCTCGCTGAAGCCTGGGACGTAAGGCACCGATGCACGTTTTCTTGTACCAATGGTGTTTGACTGAGCCGCACGCTTCAGTTGTCGCTGCACCGAGTTCATGAAGGAAAGCTGGTATCCGCAAGTAGCCAGCTTCCGTCGAACGAACTCAACATCTTCTACTGCGTCTTCTTCCTTAGAACAAATCCTCCAAGCGCGCTTTACGAGTGTAGACATTATAGAACGTTTATGGCAGGATAGGTGCACAGAATTGAAGCTTAGAAAACGACCGGTGTGTGTTTCTTTTCTGTACACGCTGAAAGTCAGGCGCCTAACCTTTCGTTTCACGAGGACGTCAAGAAATGGAAGGCAGCCGTGTGATTATTCTTCCACGGTAAACTGTATCGCGGCTTCCACGGAATTTAGCTGTTCCAAGAATACTGGCAGGGCATAGCGTTGCAAAACACAGAATCAATCATCCACATATCAAAGGAAAGTCTTGGGCGGGGCAGCAAATGAAGTGAGGGCCCGGTTTTCAACGGCCTCCATGGTAAGGTTTGCGACAGTGACGGACACAGAAAATCCCATTGCAGTGCCATGCACCTGCTTGTAGTATTTGCTCCTGAATAAAGTAGGTGTTCTCCAAGCAGAACTTAAGCAACCGTAACAGATCAGGAACATCGATGGGCTTTCTGTACGACAATGATTGTTCTGACTCAAGGGCTGTCTTGCACACGTCGATTGCCAGACCAACAGGTACACTTGTAAAGAGTGACCGTACATCAAAAGATGCTAGAATATCATTGTCATCTAGTACCATGTCGCGTACCTTATCAATGAAATTACTGGAATTCCTTAAGTGCGTTTCAATTTTTCCAACGAGTGGCGAGAGGGTCCGGTGTAGCTTAGCCGTAAGCTTGTTCAGAGGCGACCTTGTAAAATCGACAATCGGACGGATTGGGACACCTGTCTTGTGAATCTTAGGCAGTCCATACATAGCTGGTGCTGATCCATTGTTAGAAAGAAGAGAGTAATATAAAGACTTTTGTGTAGGTGGCACGAAGCAAAAGACGTCTGCTAGCAGCTTTTGAAGGTAACTTTAAAGTTTTGCTGTTGGGTCTCTATGTAGTGGAAGGTACGTGCTGGCATCCTCGAGAAGGGCGTTAATCTTGTTCGCGTAACATTCGTGTTGAGCAAGACAGTAGCGCTGCCCTTGTCCGCAGGAAGTATTACAATGTCTTTATTATTGCGTAGTGACTTCACCACCTGAAGTTCTGCTGAGGTCAGAGGGGAAGGCTGCATATGACGAAGCAATGAGAGCACAGACATAGCACGCGTACGGGCTTCGTCTCTACGAGAAAGTTCTACGAGGCTCACAGCGTTCTCGACGGCGCAAATTATCTTTCCACAGTCTGTTACAGGGCCCGTATTGAAATTGAGTCCCAGACTTAGGACCGCAGTCTCAGCGAGGTTTAGCTTGTAGGAAGAAAGGTTATGCACAGTGCATTTGCCTGGCACACGCGCACCCTTCGCATGTCGCTGTTGTAAGCTAGCCAGTTTCTTTTCGTGCGATTGTTCACAACGACGGCTCTAAAGCATGGCGTTGAAATTCGCGTGTAGCTGTATTCTCGCGAATTCGTCGTGGCACTCGAATTCAATGCGGCGCTGGGCAAAAAAGGCATCATTTTCCAAGCTTCGTATCCGGTTTTTGCAATCTAAAATTCTTGCTTGAAGTAGCTGTCGCTCTGCCTTTGAAACAATGCTGATGCCAACTTTGTGGGTACAAGTCTGTTGAAACGAAGAGAGCGAGGAATCATACCTTGAGCTTTGCAGGCCAGGTTAAACTTCAAGTGGCACTTGAAGGAAGCCACCTTGCAGAAGAGCGCGACGTAACGCCAGACTTGCTGGATGAAGGCGTGGCCATACGCCTTGCGAAGGTTTATATAGTCAAGAGTCCGACGGAATCCCGTCTGGTCGGAGACAGAATGCAAAATAACAAAAACAAAAACGCCGACCAAGGTGAAATACACAAAACCTAAAAAGGCGTTTCGGCTCCCCACACGAGTGCCTTGTTCACAGTGACCGCAAATGGCGTAGAGCCCTCTTCTTATGCATGTTTAATCACGTGTTGCAGACATCGCACGTACACAGGGGGGAGTGTCCCAATATTTCTGTTCAACGTATGGCAGAGTTTGAATGGCCAAAGATTCCATGTGCAATCGTGGTAACAACTTTCTTTCTGTGGCAATGATGCAGGCTTTATCCCAGTCGATAGCATGCCCAGTAGACGCAACAGGCTCTGCGAGGGCATTAGAAGCTACTATCTTGTTATTGACGTCATTAAAATGTTCCCGGAGCCTTCGTTTGTAATTGCCCGTTTCGCCAATGTATCCGTATTCACAGTCTTTGCAAGGAATTTTATACACCACGCCGGGAAAACTTTGTCTGTCCAACTTATTTTTGACATTTGTAAGACGGCCTCGGAGCTTTCGTGTCGAAACGTGAGCCACTTGGACGTCGTAGCCGCGCAATACCCGAGCGAGGGTCTCGCTGAAGCCTGGGACGTATGGTACCGATGCATGTTTTCTTGTAGCAATGGTGTGTGACTGAGCCGGACGCTGCAGTTGTCGCTAAACCGAGCTCATGAAGAAAAGCGGGTATCCGCAAGTAGCCAGCTCCCGTCGAACGGACTCAACATCTTCTACTGCGTCTTCTCCCTTATAACAAATCCTCCAAGCGCGCTTTACAAGTGTAGACACTACAGAACGTTTATGGCAGGATGGGTGCACAGAATTGAAGGTTGGAAAACGACCGGTGTGTGTTTCTTTTCTGTACACGCTGAAAGTCAGGCGTCTACCGTCTCGTTTCATGAGGACGTCAAGAAATGGAAGGCAGCCGTTTGATTCTTCTTCCACAGTAAACTGTATCGTGGCTTCCATGGAATTTAGCTGTTCCAAGAATACTGGCGGGGCATCCCGTTGCAAAATACAGAAAAGATCATCCACATATCGAAGGAAAGTATTGGGCGGGGCAGCAAATGAAGTGAGGGCCCGGTTTTCAACAGCCTCAATGGTAAGGTTTGCGACAGTAACGGACACAGATGATCCCATTACAGTGCCATGCACCTGCTTGTAGTATTTGCTCCTGAATATAAAGTAGGTGTTCTCCAAGCAGAACCTGAGCAACCGTAACAGATCAGGAACATCAATGGGCGTTCTGTCCGACAATAACTAGAGTCAAGCTGAACAGGGTCTTCTTTCCCCGCCTATTTTGCCAAGCCCGTAACCTTGGCTGTGGTTTCGCTAGATAGTAGATAGGGACAGTGGGCATCTCGTTAATCCATTCATGCGCGTCATTGATTAGATGACGAGGCATTTGGCTATTTTTTGGGCGATGACATCATCGGACCGAAGCCCTCAGTATGCCACCATATTATCATCTGGAACGGCATATGGACCGTGTGATCTGGTGCGGCATAGTGGTCAATGAGGTCAACAACCTCATGCCCCCGGCATCGGTGCACCATGGGACAGGGGGCAATCGTGCACTTCGGGGGATGTTTTTCAACGACGCAACTGGGTGCCCATCTTATTTGAATGGGTTGCGCCGTAAAGTGACCCCCCTACTCGCACAGCAGTTCTGCTCAAAGGCATATCGCCGCACCAGTAGTGGCTTGGCACCGCCGCCGACAGGCGGCGGTTTTCTTTAGGAAGTTCCATTTTCAAAATAGCCAAGCCTCGGTGGGTCGCAAGCTCAGCACTGTGCTTCGCGCACTAACGCCAAGGAAGACAGGCGACCCTGAGTGCCACCTAAGCGGGGCAGTGCCGCGCCAGCGGGAACCATGGGGCGAGGCTACCCGCTGTTTGCCCCCTCTTAGCCGTGTGAGCATCCGACTCCACTCACACCTTGCCCGTGGCGGACCTCTAGGAGGTGGAGAGAGTATGATCCGAGGTCGCGGCTCCATCTAAGCTGGATTACGTGGGCGCGCCACCACCCATACCGTCCAGGCACCTGGATCATGGAATGGACCGGAAACTTCTCTGCTAGGTGTGCTAGCACCGACTCCTTATCAGCGGCATCCACATTCGCTGGATTACAGAGGGACGCAAGCACCTCCTGCCAAAGCTGCATAGTCTGTCAGGTCCTGTCTCAAGGACTGCGTTCCTAATGCCAGCGCTTCTGAGTCGTCAGATTACAGGAGCTTACCAGTCTCCCAGCCATTCCGGCATTGTTCTGTTCGCAAAGCGAACTATGGTGTTACCCTTCCTTCGAAACCCACCTTGGCAGAGTGGACCAGTGTCAGCTCGTGTGAGCTTCGTTTTCTAAGGTACCTCACCCCCAGGACGCTGGGTTACAGAGGCTCGCCACCACCTCCGGCGTGGTTACAACCCGGTACCCGGCAAAGAAACACACCGGCTAAGAGAGTCATAGTTATTCTTGCTGTTTACTCGCGCTTTCTTGAATTTCTTTATTTTGACATTCAGAGCACCGGGCAGAAATCACAATGCGTCAGCACCGATCAACGGCCCTCTCAATGCTTTGTTTTAAATAGACAGTCGGATTCCCCCGGTTTGTGCCAGTTCTGAGTTGGTTGTTTTCTGCCGGCCGAAGCAAGAACCTCTGGCGCGAAGCCCACAGAAAATGCACAGGTGTATTTCACTTTTGTCGGCGTTTTTGTTTTTGTTATTTTGCACTAGAGCTGCTTCTTATTATTGCCTTTGTGTGCTATGGGAGGCAGCCCAAACAGAGCTAGATCTATTTGAGATGGCATCACAACTTTGACAGAATGACTAGATTGGAGTATTTGAGCAAGGCCCCTCGTTTCTTGTTTGGGTGAGTCTTCTGTTTGGCAGTTGCTTCTGTTTGGCAAATGTGCATCCACTTTTTCACTATTGACTAATGAAATAGTCTGCGATTATCATCATGAGCAATGGGTTAAGCAAGCGCTACATATTATTCTCTTCAATCATGCACGAAGCACGACTAATTTGGAGCAAAATATTGCATAACAATTTCACTGAAAAAATAAACTTTTGCAAAACATGTCACCCTGTGAGGACATGTATGCGAAATCATTTATGCGCGGACATCATTGATGCGTAGTTGAAAGCACGGGCAGCTTGCAGTTCCATTTCAAGTCAAGATATAAAAGCTTTCACGTGCCCACAGGAGTATGCTGGAGGCCCACGTACTCGGCTGGCAGGAACTGCTGCCGGATGGCGGTGAGTACGCACACGGGTAATACAACTGTGTTGCGTCGCCTAAGCTTCTGCAAATCCATCGCGTGAAGAAGCCGTTAGCAATGAAGCGATATTTCTTGGAAGAAGGCATAAAATGGCGTTGCTGAAACCGCAACTTCAAAATGTTATTTTGTTTGTTTGATACACCATTACCTGTGCACTTCTTTTTCAACCGCGACGCTGTTCTCCAACACGCAGCACCGTGGAGTTCAACCACACGCTTCAGAATTCTGCGTGCCGAGTTATGCAGCAATCTGAGCTTTCCCGAAGAACTTGCGGTATGTCGCGTTAGCAGTCTTGTTCAAGGGCCGCTGGTATTGCTCTACAAAGCCCGCAGTCATACCTGCATTCGAGAAAATCAGCCTAAGTTATTCGTATCGTGGACACCGCACAAACACCACGAAATGAAAGACAATGATGAAATTGTTTCTACGCTTTTGATTATGCAACACAACGTACAAGTTCCACGCGCGACACAGCAAACGCAGACACGAGGACGAACAAGTATCGAACAAAAAGGGCTACCTATATCATTTACACTTACCCGTTGACATCGTAATTGAAGTCCGTTGAGTCGGGTGGCGGTGGATCACTGCTGTCATCCTCGGCACGAAGTGCAGAATTGCGAAATGGTGTGTCGCTGTATGGTTCGAAAACCATTTTACCACTCATTCGTCACAAACGCTTTTCAAGTCCGGGGTCCATGGTAAGCAGTGGTTCAAAGCACCGTGAAACAAAACACAGGCTGCTCGCGTTTAGTGCACAAACAGACAATCAGCCCAGCTGTTTCAGTCATGGTCAAGCACCTGACTGCCGGTGGCTCTGCTCTGGCTTTCACTTACCGGACGACACAACGTAACGCATGCGTTTTCTCACGTCACTTCGTGACGCAGGCCCCGTGAAGGCGGAGCTCGGCCTCGAGCGCTCGAAGGAAAAGTTGAGGGTGAAAGGGGGAGCAGAGGAGAAGGGTACCTTTTCAGTACTCGCAGCTCCATTGTTAATGGGTGTTTTCATTGAATTGTGATGGAAATGGTTTGCATCAGTAGTGGTCTAATCAAAAATTAAATGTGAGAAAACCGTTTCAGGGACCCTTTAACTCTTGGCGCCTGAAAAATTGGAAGTAAACGGAAGAAACAAGCCCGGAAAGATGAAAAGTGATGACAAAGACAAAGATGTAGAGAATTAGAGAGGGATACGTTAACGCGACTGCCAATTGCCCCTGGGTGGGTAAGTTCAGGGGTGCCATCTACTTGAAGCCGGGGCAAAGGGGTGTGTTTCCTCTGCCGGGGGGCCCTAAAGGTCCAATCACCAGGCGTCATCTCTACCCCAGAGCTTACCTTTTCTCCGGACACAAAAAAGTCACGCACGGCTACGCGTGGGAAGAGGTCGAACCTCCTCCCCCCTCCCCGTCGGCTCGGGTCCATGGTGTCGCTACACATCAAACGCCTACTTGTGCAGACGCCCCTGCGGGGAGCTAACAGAGAGCACGGAGCAAGAGGGATAGTGTGAACGTAATGCGTCTTCGTACGAAGCGCACAAGCAGTTCAGACAATAAAGTGCACATACGCACGTACGAGTGCGTATGTGCGTATATAGAGTGCACGTACGAGTGCACAAGCAGCTCAGACAACAGAGAATTTGACATTTTTTAAAAATATTCCAATGAGTCAGAGGTTTGATGCACAATAGGGGAAGTTTTTTTCCGAATGTTTCTGTCTTTCTCATTTAGTAGCTCTACTTTTTGCAACCTCATATCTGTGACAGAATCACGTCCCTGAAGTCTTCATAGAACCCCGCATAAAACGATTTCGTGATGAAAAATTTGTTATGCGTGGCTGGCCAAACTCGAACTAACATTTAACAAATATTCATATGGTTTTTAAATCGAACAGTGTTACCAAGACACCTATCCCAGAGCTAGACGCCGGCTTTGGCTGCATAACAAGGTGGGAGTGGAGAATGTGTGTGGATTTCCGCTTCACTTTCCACTATAAAAAATCAAGCCGATACACTGCGCGAGTTCGTAAAGTAATTTTGACAATACCGCGATTTATCTGGAAAATAAATGAAAACACGAAGAGAGCTTTCATTACACTTCCGAATGGAGAAACTAGACGAATACAACCAGGCGTAATGAAAAAAAAGCGGCGCAGTAAATTGTACGCAAGCAACTCAACGAAAAGTTGTGACGTATCATCATGCATCACTGGCAAAGGTCGGCGAAACACAATAATTTTCTGCCGGAAGAGAGGGAGATTGAATTGTTTACTTGAAGCTCGGCTCAAGAAAACCTGTGAGTGGGCACTGCAAAATATATGGCTGCTGTTATGCAGGTTTCGTGTTCTTAATACCTTCAATTTAGGCAATCCTCAGACCGCGACAGAGAGTAGCCATTTTCCAAACACCCACACGAAATATAACTTTAAGACACCCGGAAAAAGGCTGGAAAGCAACAAGAAATCAGAAAAACACAGTGATGTTACATAAATGTTAGAAATACCGTGCCTTAGCGTTGAAGCCCTTCGACCCGTTCAAAGAAAATATCAATGGCACCTGTTGTTAGGACACTTGCATTGGCCGGGGCGAAGCAGTCAGTGCGAAAACGTTCAGTTGATGGCACGCGCGCTCGTGCGGCGGACGAGGAGGGAGGCAGGCTGAGACGTCGCGAAACCGGGGTTCCAAACCTGGCAGGCCGACAATCTCCTTGTACACATACGTCGGCCGCAGGAGAGTAGCAGGCCCTTGGTTGAGATGGGTGAAGCAGGTGGCAGCAGAAACTGTGAGCGCCTGGTTACAGTCACCCTTCGACGCTGTCGGGCTTTTCATACTCGCCTACGAAGAACGACAGTTTGAAACCTGGCACCAGGGTCGTGCCGCTTCCTGGGCTTTCACTCGGCAACCGGGACAGTGAGGTCCGCTCGCTATGAAGGTTCGGCTGTCTAGATAAGCTGCGTGGTCCAGTTGATGCCTCGTCCCCAAGATCACCTCTCTTTAAGACCGCCTGGAGACAGACGCTGTCAGGCCCTTTTTGCTCGAACCCGAAGCTCGATAGCACAGACCCTGATACCAGCGTCTCTTCTTCTGCGCTGTCCAAGTCCGACTCCCAGTATTCTAGCTCATCGTCACTCTCTTCCTTTTTCTCGCGGCCGGGTCATCTTCTTATTGGACATTGTTGTTGTTCTCCGCCCCGCCGCGGTGGTCTAGTGGCTAAGGTACTCGGCTGCTGACCCGCAGGGCGCGGGTTCGAATCCCGGCTGCGGCGGCTGCATTTCCGATGGAGGCGGAAATGTTGTAGGCCCGTGTGTTCAGATTTGGGTGCACGATAAAGAACCCCAGGTGGTCTAAATTTCCGGAGCCCTCCACTACGGCGTCTCTCATAATCATATAGTGGTTTTGGGACGTTAAACCCCATATATCAATCAATCAATCAATTGTTGTTGTTCTCTGCCGCTGCCTTGCTGCCTTCCAAATGGTCGTTGTCCTTTTTGCTGTCGTCAGCCGACGCGTGCGATCGCCCACTAACGTCTTCTTTTTCTTTACACCGCACTAGTTCGTGGTGTGGTGCCGCTGTAGCGTACGTGCCACCACGTTTGCCGCACTTGCGACACCAAAACACCTCGAACACAGTACTGTCACAGTGAAGCCACTCACTGACCACAGACGCTATGTAGCAGAAATTTGAAGACGAGTTCTTCTAAAATGTAAATCCACTGGTAGATGGCACCACCATGTTTTGTTGAAGCGTAGGTGACGCCCACTTTTTTGTTCATTGTGTCCCCTTTTCAGCGCAGAGTAATAAGCACTGCAGTCTGTAAAAGTAAGTATCTCTGCACTTTAAAAACAAATTATCACACTACATAATACTAACGTGTAGATGTTGCACCCAAATATGTGTAATATTTGCTTTTTCATCGAATATATTCAATAGTATGAACGCAACCAAGAAGTCAAAATGAGGGGTCACTCAGCAAGGGGTAAGAATGTCGCTCTGGAGACTGAGTTGAGTGACATACGGAAACAGAAAGATAGACGCACAGATCGAGAGACTGAAATATCCGCGAAGTATCTCAAGAAAGACTATCGTCTTTAAAACAACGATGGATATCTAAAGCACAATGAGAAAGAAAGGAAAAGAAAAAAAATGGCTTGATGAAGTAGTATAGAATGCCTCGTTATTTTCTGGCCCCAAGCTCATTGCCAAGGGAGAATGAAAAATCCGCGAGCATTCGCAGATGAATGAAGCACCCCCCCCCCCCTTCTAAAAGAAGATTCCAGTAACTATATTCTAGACATATACCAAAACGCCACAAGACCTCTTAGAAAAGTGGATGTTCCATAAATACGCAAATTGAAAGTGAATGCGTGTTTAAAATAGCCAGGAATGAAGATAAACAAGAGAAGTGTCCAAGCGAAAAGCAAAAGAAAAAGTGCTAGGCCTCCGCGAAATGCGCACCACAGTCACACCGAAAACAAGAAGCAACCTTTCAAAGCCTTTTCTAAACACTCTCTGAGTGAATGCTATGAGCACACTTGCTGGATACCTGCTACGCCATAAATAACCATAATGTCTTTGTATTAGGCCGACAATTACATGCTCTATTTCTTTATTCTTCGGGGATGCGTGGTATCTGCTAAATGCTTACAACAATTTTTTGTGAATTTCCTGTTGCAATCAGTGCCTCACGATGATGAAGAGTTGCTCCTGTACTTTGTGTGTGCCGCAGTTAATAGGTGATGAAGAATGAGCTGCTAGAATGTGAGCATTGAACGACCTTTCGTTACGCGATTCGCGTTGTATGATGCCTGGTTGTTCCTTTGCTGTTCAGAAAGCTTTACTTGTCATAAACGTGATTCTTTTTCCTGAAATAAAGCTTGCAAAAGAAATGTTTGCGAACGAGCACCAAGTATAGTAATGGCTCAGTTGTCTTACATGGCCAAACAATATTCAGCCATGTGTCCAAACCGTCAACAATCCCTACATCGTGGTGTCCGGCAGTGACGACGAATTCGTCCTACCCTGTGGCAGCGCAGGCATAATGGTGGTCTGCCGAGAATGACCACAAGGCTTTGTAGACCGCAAACCGAGAGTAGATGTGCAATGTGGCAAACATGGACTCCTTCCGCAAGTGTCAACCCAATATTTCGATTAACGGTACGCATATTTTCCATTTCTGACACTCTCCAAATGTCCGCTGTAATTTACTTGATTTTTCCGAATGACTGTAGGGCTTCAATGACCATAGATATCTTCTAAACGTTCAAGCAGTCATTATAACTTCATTTTAACTTCAGTGGGACTAAGGTCTATGTTAGCACACCTTCGACCTCGAAGAAAAAAAAATCACCACAGGTTACAAGCTTCATTTTCGCTAGTGCTGCCCTGCTAGTCACAATTCAAACATGGGACATTTTAAACTGTCTACTGGGGGTTACACCTGTAATCGTATGAATCTGTAATCATATGGATCGTATGGATTACATCTGTAATCGTAATTTCTGTAATTGGTATGGACATCCTGCATAATCTCCATCACAAAAACGGAGTACGCGACGAGCTTACCAGTGGGAAGACGGGGCAGGACGATGCTGTATTAATTACTGCTGGTAGGAGCCTGAGCAGCACCTCTGCTTGAAGCCGATTGATTCTTTGTGGTAGAAAACATAAAAAACACAACCGTTCCGAACAGCGCAACCGCTCTGAACTACGCCATCGCATACGACCACCTGATGACGCTTGGCAAAATTCATTATGGATGCTACGGAAATCATTAAAGTTACTGGTGACCTTCCACGTGCCGTAGTTGCTGAACCCTGGGCTGCTGATAAAGACGAGGGTAATGACTGTGCTGTAGTAGAGACAACTGAACAAGCATCGAAAGAAGATGGCGGGAAAGACAGCGGCGAAAAGCAGGTGGTCCCTGCATCTGGGTGGGCAGACACTCGTACAAAAAGCCTTGGAAGGAGTGTTTATAATGAAGCACTAGAAACGGAGATGACCAGAAACAATGTGCGAGGATTGATCGACGCCTTCATAAGTAAACGCCGAGCATCACCAAACTCCCCGACAAGCGAGGAAAGTGACTCGACTGCCTGCCCTCGTCAGTCACGTCGTCGCAATTCATCACATCCAGCCGGAAAAGCAGACGCTCGAGATCAAAGAGGTCGGGTACTGGTGACGAGGTGCATTCACGTGACCCTTGCCCACCAGGACGGTGAAGGCAGCTCTGAAAAGAATTCAGACACCAAGGCGCTGCCCCACAGTCACTTTTGCAACGATCAACGAACGTGGACTATGGTCCGAGCAGAAGCAGGTGTAGCTCCGGCGGTTGCTTTTCAGCCGACATGTTGATTTTGTCGCCATTCAAAAACGAACATCGAGAGTAAAGTGGATGCAGAGTGTCCCATGCTATGGGCCTTTTGGTGGGCTGCCTTTTGTTTGTCAGAAAGAGTTTACCGTATAACTTTATAGCATATATAGTTGACGAAGAAGGGCGGCTAATAAAATGTGATTTTGTATTGCATGGTTTTCAATGGCACCTAATTAACGCGTATGCCTTTAGCGATGCACCACGGAGCACTAGTTTTTTTTGAAAGTTTGGATATTTTGTTGATACTGACCTTAACATTGGGCTCATGGGCGATTTCAACTGTGTCTGTAATCCAATCTATTGTAGCAGACTTAGACATAATGACAGGAGTGCTGAAGTGCTCTCGCTTATAGTTGAAAATGCGGGACTAGTTGATATAGGATCACTGAATTACCTGCCCTCGTATACGGATGCACACACGCGCCTTGATCACATTTATGATTCAGCATGACTTATTTCTGGTGACGTATCATGCGAAACGGAGCCTATTTTCTTTTCAGATTACTGTATGGTTGTGGGGCAGATATGTAGCAACATTCTATATAACTGCAGACCACGATGGCCACTTTGGAAACTCAACTCCCCAATAGTGAGCAAGAAAAAACGGAGGAGTTTTACAGATATCTGTACAGTAGCCGGGACAACCACGAATTTATAATATAAGAACTAGCAGTAACCCAGATGACACCCCACCAGTAATGATAGAAGAAGTCAGAAAAGCTTTGGAGAGCATGCAAAGAGGCAAAGCTGCTGGGGAGGATCAGGTAACATCACATCTGCTGAAAGATGGAGGACAGATTGTGTTAGAAAAACTAGACACCCTGTTGACGAGTATTCTCCTGACAAGAAGAGTACCAGAGTCTTGGAACAACGCTAACATCATCTTAATACACAAGAAAGGAGACGAGAAGGACTTGAAGAATTACAAGTTGATTAGCTTGCTCTCTGTAGTATGCAAGCTATATACAAAGGTAATTCCTAACACAGTAAAGAAAACATTACAATTCAATGAACCACAGGAACAGCCAGGATTTCGAACAGGCTACTCAACAATTGACCACATTCATACTATCAATCAGGTAATAGAGAAATGCTCAGAATATAACCAACCACTATACATAGCCTTCATAGATTACGAGAAGGCGTTTGATTCAGCAGAAATATCAGCCGTCATGCAGACACTGCGGAATGAGGGCGTCGATGAAGTATATATAAACATCCTGGAAGAAATCTACAGGGGATCAACTGCTACCTTAGTGCTTCATAAAGAAAGCAACAAAATACCAATCAAGATGGATGTAAGGCAGGGGGACAGAATCTCCCCAATGCTATTTACCGCGTGCTTACAGGAGGTTTTGAGAAGCCTAGAATGGGAACAGTTAGAGATAAGAGTTAAAGGAGAGTACCTTAGTAACCTGCGCTTCGCCGATGACTTTGCATTGCTGAGTAACTCAGGGGTCGAATTGCAACTCATGATTACGGAGTTCGAGAAGGAGAGCAGAAACGTGTGTCTTAAAATTAATCTGCAGAAATCGAAAGTAATGTACAACAACTTCGAAAGAGCCAGCACTTCGAGATAGGTAATAGTGCACTTCAAGTTGTAAAAGACTATGTCTACTTAGGGCAGGTAATAACCGCGGAGCCGAACCACGAGATTGAAGTAACTAGAAGAATAAGAATGGGTTGGAGCACATTTTGCAAGCACTCTCAAATTATGACAGGTAGATGGCCACTATCCCTCAAGAGGAAGGTATCTAACAGCTGTATCTTGCTGGTACTTAGCTACGGAGCAGAAACCTGAAGACTTACAAAGAGTGTTCAGCTTAAATTGAGGATGACGCAGCGAGCAATGGAAAGAAAATGGTAGGTGTAACCTTAAGAGACAAGAAGAGAAGCAGAGTGGATTAGGGAACAAACGGGGGTTAGGGATATCACAGCTGAAATCAAGAAGAAGAAATTGACATGGGCCAGGCATGTAGCGCGTAGACAGGATAACCGCTGGTCGTTAAGGGTAACTAACTGGATTTCCAGACAAGGCAAGTGGGTTAGGGGGAGACAAAAGGTTAGGTGGGCAGATGAGATTAGGAAGTTTGCGGGTATAAATTGGCCGCAGCAAGCACAAGACCGGGTTAACTGGCGGAACATGGGAGAGGCCTTTGTCCTGCAGTGGATGTAGTCAGGCTGATGATGATGAAGATGATTATGATGATTGGCTCAGTAAGCATACGAATAGACAACTATGCCTTCTCGCATAAAAGCCAGAGAACTGCCAGCGAGTGCGACCGGCGGCAGTTGATGACGGGAGGCGTACGCTGCTGGAAGTGCTGGCACCGCGTCGTACCGATTTTTGTGGCTTCTTCCGCGGACTCAGTACACTACAAGAAATGCTTCATTTAGGGTAAATGATGCCACGCCTTGCTGTATTGTGGTTCTTACTCTTCGAAATCGTGTATTCTTAAACCCAGAAGTGCCGATGACACTTGCACATGCTCGGTCGGTCGGCCTAACCTTTGATGAAAAGAAGAGAAGGTTGAAAGTCAAACTTGCTGGGACTCGTCTCGGCGTAGTTTGAACGTAGAAGTTTATGCATTGTAGCGCCGCACGTAATTCGTTAAATTAAAGGTAGGCTCAAGTCATTAGGTCTCCAAGAATTGCCAGATTTGCGTTTCTAGCTTTACGGTATCAAGTGACCACTGTATTCTTGTCTACCCTTTAAAGGGGTAATTGTGAACTGGAGTTCATTTATTTCTAGACAACTGCGCAGCGATGTATTATATTTACTGTCACTGTTCACAGCGACACCTCTGTTTTTTGTAAACATCACAACAAAGCACTATATTGCGCATGTCAAACTGATGAATACTTGCCCGTTATGTAAACATTCACGGCCACATTCAACGCTATGCGAAAATTGAAGCGTTGTTGACACCACAGGAAAATAAAACGTGCTAGAAAGAATAATGAGTGGCGTTGCTATCTTTCGACCGTGAACATATTTCTCTGCGAATTTTAGAGTGAAACACGAATAATATAAGTGATTTCACAGAATGCATCTGCTTTTTCATCATGCCAACGTCATTCACCAAGCTTTCATAGTACCACCGTCAGCAAGCTTGTTAACAAAGCCATCTACCAAACACGTTTTGATTCGCCACCGTGAGCCAGCATTTTTCGTCGTGGCCACCATTGGCTTGCCACTACCACCACCATCTGCTACCATTTTTTTCCACTCTAGCCGTCATCAGCCGGCATTTCTCGCTGACACCACCATTGGCTTGCCAACATCGCCACCATCTCCCACCATTTTTTCTACTTTCACTGTCATCAGCCATTATGACCACTACAGCTTCCACCATATCCACTATCATTCTCACCATTTCCACTATAATTTCCACCATATCTATTATTATTTCCACCATATCTGCCAACGATACCAGCGACCCCCAGCCCACGATTTTCAACAAGGAAACAAGAAAACTTTATTTACAAAGTGTAATACTTGTAAAAACCTGGTTAAACACCAAAAGTATATTTGTATCCAAAATTACCTGCCACCTCTTTGAAGTTGCAGAAAGAATAAAACATTACTTTATTAGTTGTAAGGATGCCATGTTTTACTGGGACGTCCTGCAGAGGTTTTTTAAAAACGTCTGGTTATAAATTCTCAAAACATTCGTTATCTTGTACCACCAAATGTAATGACATGCCAGTTAACATGCTGTTGGTTATGGGCATGCAGAGTTTCGAAGAACTCGCATGTCGGATAGGCATGCGGAACCACTGCAGTCTACACGATGCCACTTTGTGCAAGTAACCGTGCGGCTAAAGGAATTTCATTACCAACTGCATTTTCAGCTGGACTGATATGCTGAGTTCATGAAGTGTGCTACTGAAATACCCCTTTAGACATTGTGTTGTACAAGATTTAATTTGTAACGTCCATTCTACATTTGTCGACTTGACCCTATTTATGCTGTACGCAATGTATATACGTAAGCCGCATTTGTAATAAATACCATGTAAGAAAAAATATGCATGGCTAAGTGGTAGAATACTAGGCTGCCACGGAGTGGAACCAACTTTATATTCCACTGCGTCAACACACGTCTTTTCTGTTTTAGGGGCGAAGCTCCTTATGGCGTGGCTTGTGCGTCCCTCGTAGTACGTAACCACCAGTGGCACATACCCGAAATATGTATAACATTTGACCTCCGAGATGGTGCCGGTGAGAGATTTCTTCTGTGCGTCTTTTAACAATAAAAAATAGTGCTCAATGTACATGCTAATGGGGAATGAGAGACAGGAGCATTCGGCTTTTAGTCCACGCGCATGCTGCGATCCCCATTAGCAGCCATTGTCATGTACATTGAGCACTATCGGACAAAAAAGGGTTGCTACATTATACTCGTTGGGTGTAACCTCCTTAGTTTTAGAAAGGTTTAGCGAGCGTTGAGCCGCAGGGCCATGAATACAATGAACTAGTATATACCACGAATGAATTCGAGGTGGTTAAAGGGGGGAAGCCGATACGAAGCGCAAGCCGTAAGAAATCAAAAGCTGAATTCTCCTGTCTGTCACTTCACATTAGCAGCCACTGGCATGTACATTGAGCACTATCTCACAGGAAACGGTTGCTACGTTATACTCGCTGGGCGTAACCTTTTTGGGTTTAGAAAGGTTTAGCGAGTGTTGGGCCGCAGTGCCATGAATACAGTGAACTAGTATATACCATGAACTCAAAGTGGTTGAAGGTGGGAAGTAGACCCGAAGCGCAAGCCGTAAGAAAGTGTGCGTGTGCCACCTCTCGTTTAGTCCTTGGAATGTCCACTGAATGGTGGTGCTTCTATATGGGGAATATATGATAAAAAGATGCGAGATGGTGGGACTTAGAGTGTTGAATAGATGGACGAACGGACACACAGACAGATGCATGGATGGACACATGAACGAATGCAGGGGCGGATGCATGAACGAACGCAGGGACGGGCGCACGAACAGACGCATGGACGGTCACACAGACAGACGCATGGACGGACGAATCCTTCGCCCCACTCTCCATCATTCACTCCGTGGATATGCTGCCATTTTTAGTTTTTATCTTATTTCGTGTGATAGTGGCTAATACACCAGGGGCAGCGACGGCACACCACTACAGCTCTGCGCATGGCCCGTGTTGTGATCTCATTACATCTTTCACTGTGAAAAGTAAAATGTGTCTATCAGCAGCCATATTAAGAACACCACGAACATTACTTGTACGAATTTAGGTGTATACCTAAATGAATATTGGATTGGGGTCGGTAGGCATAGTTTGTTGCATTTCTCATTCTTCTATGCGTGTTGACACATAGAAAAATAGAGAAAAAGAAATGCAGCAGAAAGTAGGGCTCTGGACTGAGGCTTCCTCCCTGTGGTACTTCGCAAGCGAAACGAACAAAAAACACAACAAAAAGGCAAAGTGCTTTATTATCCCAGCTTTTCCTTACTCTTTATTTTCTGAATCTACACTTTCCCAAACCTCTCATTGTATTCTTCGCACACGCTCGTCGCGTAGCTCTTTTCGACCGCTATTCAACACGCGTGGGTGCGCAAGGTACGCTTAGCGAGCATCGGCCTTTTTGTTTGTTCGACGGGCGTGCACGGAATTGCGAAAATTTGCGTTTCCACTGCTTCAAACGGATGGCCTTGGCACGTGTATGCTTTTTGTTGCCCCCAGTCTCTCCTCGCTCACTAGCTATACCAAACTTTTGCGAATGCCTGAGGCCATAATCGCATGCATGCCCGAGCTCAATAGCTGCCTCAGATGCTGACGTTTTACTGGAGCTCCTTCCTCAAGCCCCAGTATTTTGGGTGTACGATCACGAATGACGCTTCTAACGTCCGAAATTCGAGTGTGTGGATATATGTTTCTTGTTTTTCAGTTTGTCCTTTCAAGTTCACGTCGAGTCCCTGATGGTCGTGAGGGCAGTTATATTTTGATGGACGAGAGAGGAGAAAATTTGTACACATTAAAGAAAATAGGTATCTTATTACAATTACAACTAGTTTATTTCAAATATAATAATTGAAGGAGTGAGTTAAAACTACAGAAAAGGAAGTGGTCAACTACAGTAATGTAATTGATAATTTCGCCTTAATTTCCTTCAAAGGTTTACTTCCACAATTTATTAATACAAGCCTAGAGGAAACTCTTGTCTTTAATGGTAGAGAAAAGGCTGGTGACCTATGTGAAGGTGTAGAAGGTCATTGTGGCGTCTGTTATATAGGGCTGTTCGCAAAGTTTTGGCAGCAGTTGCCACACAAAGTTATTGTCACTGATTTTTCAACGTTTTCTCGTTCTAGGGTCAGCTGCTACTCTGAACACACTAAGAATGCATGCACTGAAGAGGAGATTAAAATGTGTTACCATGGACACACCAGCTCGGTGTTGCGTAATGCCTCAATGCAAGTGTCCATGGCCTCTATGAAGCGTCGCGCTTCGCTCGTGCTTGCACTTGGGTAAAACGTTGCAAATAAGGCTGGGTAAAAAAAGAACTTTGTAAGGACCCCTTGTCTGACAGGACGGGGGGCCCCTGCCGAGCAGTCGCATATTTTGCGCGAAAAGAAGGTCTAGAAAACTGTGTATATTTGATTCTGAAAAAAGCAATTGATTACCAGAAAATAAAATTTCTTTACCTGAACAATGCAGTTTGGAAAATTTAGGTATTTTTATTATAAAATAAAAAATGTCATTGATAACAAGTAGGCGCTAGATTTCTTGAAACACGGTACACATGCAAATACGGAGAACGACGGGGAGCATGCGCTTAGAGAGATGCATCTACAACTTTACAGTACCCGCATCAATACATTTTGTTTCTTGAAAGCGTTGGAAGGCTTGAGCGATTAGGTGTAAAGACAGGGAGGATTGCCATATTTAGACTGACAGGCCTGCGCTGGTGAAAGGGAGTAAGGGAAATAGATACAAAATAGGAGAGACGCAGGAAAAAATAGTGAAAAAGAAAATCAGTTTCACCGTAAGGGTGAAGCAATGAATGGGATAGCAACCAATAGTAATGTTATGAGAAAAAAGGCTAGAAGCTAACTATTAGATGCGGAGCATCTAATACTCGAGGCTTGTAGTGCGGCGCCGTTCGCAAGCTTCCTCCTCCTTCTTCCACCATCTGTGCATCCCTTCCTCCTCTACACACCGCGCGCGCTTCACTCCTCCACCATCTGTGCACCCTTCCTCCTCTACACACCGCGTGCGCTTCTCCTCTTCACGAACATTCGCTAGCTGTATAATGTAGCGCGCATGCGCCGTCACGCTTCGAGAACATCGGCAGGTGACGCGCGCGCATGCGCCGTTGCGCTTCTCCCCCTTCTCGAACATTCGACAGCTGACGCGCGCATGCACCGTCACCCACCATCTGTGCCGCGCGCGCTTCTCCCCTTCGAGAACATTCTACAATTCTGATTCTCCAGTGGACGCGCATGCGCCGTCGCGCTTCGAGAACATTCAACAGCTGACAGTGCATGCGCCGTCGCGCTTTATATATACTCAAGGTCGGCGCTCGCTCGCTCAGTTGCCGCTCGTCGGTTGGTTTGTACGGCGCGTCGACGTCCAAGGTCGCGGTGAAATGAATTCCAACAAATCCACAAACACAATGATCGACGTCCCTTCGACCAGCGCCGCCATTTCGCATACGTGTGTACGTGTTCACTCATTTAACACCCCCTCCTACAACCACGTTAACCAATTTAGCCATCGACCCAAGTAAGTCGCAATTTAACACCCCATTTCACAACCACCTTAACCAATTTAGCCATCGACCAAGTAAGTCGCACTTTAACACCCCGTTAACCAATTATATGCTCCGCATCCTCCTCAGTGTTCCCCGGTGGAAAGCTGCGGGCAATTTTTTTTAATATGATTTGCTTAGCTCTACAACTTATGCTAACTTCATTCAATGAACGTCCTAAAGACCGATGTACAGCAGAGATGGGAGGCAGCCTCCAGAATTAAAGGCAGTTATTCAATGCTAGGTAAACACGGACCTAGGCTAGCACTGAAGGAACCTCTCCTGCACTAATTCATCTGCATAGCTCCAATATCAAATCTGAAACACACCCATGCTATACTATGCTAAACCCTCTCTCGTGCTTGCTCTTTTCCTCAACCTCACTTCTCTTTTCGACCTCTTTCTATAATTTACCACAACGGCGGAGACATTGTTTACTCTTTTCTAAAGAGGCGAAAATGCTGTAGGCCAGTGTGCTAAGAATTGGGTGCATGTTAAAGAACCCCAGGTGGACGAAATTTCCGGAACTCTCCACTACGGCGTCTCTTATAATCATATGGTGGTTTTGGGAGGCTATACCCTGCATATCATATCATCATAATTTTTTACATCCTCCACTCATGCTTTCACTGTCCCTCACTCTCACTTTCCTTGTCCACTCATTCTTATGTTGTCATATTTATGACTATGCCATGATTTATTCTCTCCACTTCTTTGCATGCACCTCACCGTTAAATCTCTCCTTCTCAACCTCATTTCCCATACCTGCCTCCCGCTATATTACAATGTAGATGGCTACGCTACGTTTATAAATATATCATCCTCCTCACTCTCATATCTTCTCACTCTCACTTCCATTTTGCACCACCGTGCTAACTAGACTATGCTTTGCATGGCCAGCTATGGTTCATTCTTTTCCTCCCTCCTCGCTCTCCTGCAGTCATTACTTCGAAATGTCACCGTAGTCGGAAAGTTGTATAATAATTCTGAAGACAAGAATAAACAGCGAGCACTCTACACACACACCAACGAAGTGCATCGCTTGTGTGCATGTTTCTATGCTGATGTGTTGCGTTCATCGCGCAGCTTAAACTTGTCTGCTGAATCTATGAACAAACTTGCCCAACAACAATTTGCTTCACGTGTGTGCTTTTTTATTCTGCAATTTAAAGGTATAGGTTGGACGACACTTCTACCGTATGAACTTGGCATTAACGACTCCACTGACAAACACTGGTCTAAGAGAATGGGGCCGCTCCAGGAAGAGAAGCAGTACTCGCGCCGTCTCTTGACTGACCGCTTCGCGTTGAGAGCACAGCGCGAAGTACATAAAAGCCATTAGTTGAAGTCTGCCAATATCGCACGCGCTCCGGTGCTCGCCAACATGCCTTTATGGTCAAAGTTAACACTTGCTGATCGAGCGTACGTTTCCCCTTCCAGCGGCGTCTATGCTCCTTGTGCCTTAGAAAGAAGGGCACAGTGTTTCCTTTAAGCATAAGGGTCCATCGATAGCAGGTCTCGCATGCGGTTTCATGTTCTCACATCCGCCCTCTATTAGATGAATATGAACGATTAATTTCATTCTTTCTTTAGCTGCTTTATTTACCCACACTCGTGGGTAAAAAATACGAAGATCAGGGTGGTATTATTGATTTGCACTTCACATCAAATATAAAGGCGATAAGACGGCGAAAACCAATCGAGAGTGACCAAATAATAAACTTTCAAAGAAAACGCACCTGGTTAATTTGCAACTATCTGCTGAACGCTTTCTGTGACTACATGAACCTCGACAATGGTACCAGTTTTGATTTCTTGAGAAAAGAGGTGATTGTGAAGTCCATCTAAAAAAGAGTACCAATCGCTTTCTCGCAGCTACAATTATCGCATGTAAGGTTGTTGGACATTCCGTCCCGGATAGAGTGGGCATTCGTTAAGGCCACGCCGTAGGTGTTATTGATGCGCCTTTAGGGGGTGATTCATTTCCGGTTGAAGACGGAGCTGTGGGTTTGGATGCAAGCTATGGAGACAAGATTTGGTTAATGCCATCAAGTACCATTGTACAAGTGCTACTTCACCTGCTAGTGAACGAAGCATTGTAGTTGTGTAGGTTTTGTGTCCTAGCACAGGTAAGTACAATAATCGCATAATAGGTAGATTGCTATTCCTCGTTGTGTCACGTTGAATCGGTCATGTCAGGAAGTAATTCTGTGATTGTACCGAGATAAAATGGCGCTGTGCAACCCTGAATAACTTTTGTTATAGACTCGAAGATACCATGATTGATGATCCATCGATCACAAACTTTATAGTTCTGAAAATTGCAGCCAGTTCTGCAAAAGCAGATGAGTTGTGTGTGATCTCTCAAATTTTGTGTTGATGGATTTTTTGGAAAAACTTGTGCTCATATTGACCAGGCACAGAAGCTAATTTATTGATTCAGACGTGAAGGCATCTACTTTTCTTTTCATGCATCAATAGTAGTGTGCCTTGTGGTTCAGCTATATATGACAATTTTGTGTTCTCTCTGGTTCCAGGAACAGCTAAGATATCCACAAAAGTATGCAGCCATCGCAAAGGAAGTGATATTCTTTCTGCTGGCGTGTAGTTCCAGGGTATAGCAGGATAGTAGGCAGTTATAGTACCTGTGAACGAAGCGATCCGCATAGAAGCCATAAATGTGGCAAGTTGATAGTACGCGGTGAAATATCTGACAAGAATTCTCAAATCATTGCAAAACGTGTATGGTAGGAATGGGCTATAACACGCAATGTCACAGTCACAGCTGGATGAACACCTTGAATGTTCAAGCCATGGGTGGGACTAGTCGAGCTGCCAACATGCGGCTTTTATGCCAGCATCCTTGCTGTCGATACATGTTTTGATCTATTTGGCACTAACGTTCACTTCATTTCAAAGTTCACTTAGCATGTTCCTAAAGCTCATGCTTCAGTTGGCTGCAGGACATGTACGAGTGTTTTCTCGATTCCAGCCAGCACAATTATATTCTATGGTGCAGCAACATCCACAGAACATGTCAGGTATTGCCAGAACAGTGTATAAGGACGTAATCAAAGGAACAGTACAACAAAAAGTTGATGCGTCGCACTCTCAGAGGCACCCCACCGCGGGCGGCCAGAGCCAGCCAGAGCACGCTCGTTTTTCTCGGGCTGCTCCATCCCCCCCGCGGCACACTTCCGGTTTGCGTTCGTTTTTCTCGGGTTGGACGTTCTGGCGACCCGCGGGGAGCCCGAGGGTCGCCAGACGCATCCAGGACAATTTAGTCGTCGAAGCTTTCTAGAAGGTTTTGGGCAGGTTTCGGGCTAGCAGATGCCGAAAAGTTATGATGCGCGCTCGGTGCCATATTTGTGAGGAATAGATGCATCGCAATGTTGGCGCTTGAGCACTGCGCCTTCGCTTGTCATTATTCGGGGCGTTACCTTCGAAAGCCTGTTCCGCCTAGCGAGATGAAGGGATTACGAGTGGTGGCGAGTGTTTGAATCTACTGTTCATCGCTTTTGTTATGTTTCCCGTGAAGCTTCGTCCCGTGAACAACGTGGTGAACTGTTGCCTGTTCACTGCGTCGTGCACATGCCAAGGAGGTTTAAAAAAAACTTCTGGAGTGGAAGCGCCTGCCCTCTGGTGACGCCGACGGCCGCCATGTTGCTCCAGGCAAAAAACGTGCCGTCGGTCGTTTGGGCCCCCGCCGTTCGCGCCACTGAACAACAGTTGTCGCGTTTGTCCCTCGTTCTTTTGTTCTGTGCGGATTTTGTGCAGTTCTAAAGGAAGTTGACACGATGCCGGACGTTATGGTGAGCTCGTGTGTCGCCTTCGGCTGCACTAATTGTGCGAAGCAGAAGCCAGGAATCACTTTTCACGTGTATGTACGCGGGAAAAAGCGCTTTCAATCGCTTGTCTCCTTCGGCGCGCTACCTCATTCGAGAAGCGCGGTTTCAGCTGAAAACTTACTTTCATTAGCATTTTTCAGCTGGCGAGTAGAAGTTGAATAACCTATTTTGTGCGTGTGGTACCGCAGGTTTCCGAAAGACAAGACGCTGCGTGACGCATGGCAGCGTGCTGTTCGGAGGGATGGCTGGGAGCCTAAGAATGAGGACGTTCTCTGCTCGGAGCACTTTGAAGCCAACTGCTTTGACAGGACTCAAGAAACCCGTTTGGCAGGTCGTACAAGGCAGCTCTGCGAAAGGCAAATGAGGCGTCCATGAGGACCTTTTTTGAGAAGGCTGAATTGTACATAAAAAAACTCAAGGACGCAAAAGAAAAACCAGTGATCGAGAGCCTGAAGAAAACTGCATATGTGGGACTCCTGATCTGTATGCGCAATGTCACAGAACTCTTCGATAGGCTTGTGGCAACAGGGAAGCTGCAGTACTTGCTCACCCACAAAATGTCTCAAGACCACCTGGAAACATTTTTTGGTTGCGTAAGAGGAAAGGGCGGCTATAACAACAACCCCACTGCCTCCCAGTTTACAGCTGCCTACAAGCGTCTTCTTATTAGAACAGAGGTCACATCATCAGAGGCTGGAAACTGTTCTCGGGATATTATGACTGTTCTCTGTCCCTCGAGCGACGTAAGCCTTTGTTGAGTCACCAACGTCTCTGGTGTCATTAAGACGATCATCACTGTTGCAGCCACCCGACGATAACGATTGCACCCAGCGAGTGGACTTCCCCACAAGCCTTTCGCTGTTGTCGGCGCAGTAGTGCCATATATAGCAGGATTTGTGGCACGGAAAGTCTATGGTGGCACATCTTGCGATGAATGCTGCTCTGCACTGCTCTCTAGTGAGCTGCCACCACTAACAGCTGTGAAAACAAACGGTGGTCTGGTGGCGCCATCGAAAGACGTCTTGAAGATCTGCCACACTGTGGAGAAAGGGCTTCGTGCCCTACAGGTTCAATGTAAGGACCTAAAAGCGTTTCATGCAAACAGTGATCGCCTCATGGTAGAGGTGTTAACGGAGGTGTTTGAACAAGCATTATTTTCTGAGTTAGAGCCTCATCTGTTGGACTGCGATCCACTCGACAATCACATCTACGTTTTGGCGAAAAAGATTGCCAACCTGTATATAACAATCAGGCTTCACCACATTTCCAAAGAAATCAACCGCAAGAACTCGCTCAGTGGGGCACGAACCCAGCTGACAAGGACTATTATATTTAAAAATCTGTAAGGTACAGATGAGAACCAGCGTTGAACAAAGCGGAGCAGCTGATATATTCTATATTTTTTGCAATTTTAGTGTGTTGTTATAGAGTTGCCTGATATAACCTGCGTTTTGGGAATCAGGCCGTTTTCGTGTGAATTGTTTCTGTTTTATTGTATGTGCTTTTGGAAATTGTATAAAGCCTTGAATGAATAAAAACTCATATACCCCTGTGTTGCTTCCACCATGAGCCTCATTTTGAGATCGCAAGCGAATCCGCACTTGCAGCAGCTAACCGTTGTAATGCATATTCGCTAAGACGTAACCGCGTACGGCTCACGTGTAATATCGTAACTTACGGCTTTGTACAGATCTTGTTTATCTAACACGAAGAAAAAAATGCGAGTGAAATTAATTACACTAAGTGCCCCCTTTCATTCGAAAAAGCCGCCACGGAAGCGCGCTGGATACGTTGTCTGCGCTATCTCTTGCCTGGAGCAAGATGGCCGCCAACCGGTTTCCCCGGCTTCACCCGCTTGCATAGGCGTAAATAGGGGACCTGCGCTCCAGAAGCTTTTTTAAACCTTCTTGGCACATGCATTAATAGTTATGTACGTAGTACACGTTCGTACGCACGCATGGAGACAACATTGGAGTTAAATTTATTTTCGTGGTAGTCGTTTATGAAGCTGTGCCTGCTTTCTGTGCACTTAGCGAAGATGATTGTGATCGAACTAGATCGCTCCATCGTACGTTTGCGTACTTGAACCTCTTACACCCTCTGTCTTGACTACACGATTGATCTTCTATGGTAATAGAAGGCCCTAGATCGCGACTGTTGTTGATGCTCGCTGGTCGCAAACGGCGTGCGAACCCATTTCCATCTATGAGCCAGCATATGTGGTATGTTATTATACAATACGGTGAGAGAGAGAGAGATAAGAAAACGGAGAATGGAATCAGAAATGTATACATCCTTTCGTGTCCCATTTCATCGTTGGCTTTGTCTTTTTTTGACCTCTTCGTAATGATGCAGCGCAGCACGTACTATGACCTAGTAGGTTGAATCAAAGCGTGATATTTGCTGAGTGTCACTTAGGACCGAAAAACAGGCCAAGGCAAATTCTAAATATGGGTCAAGGACGTGTCATGCAAATGTTTATTTTATATACGACGCGCACTCGTGGTACCGATACCTGCGTATATAATAAACTTTAAACAAAAACGTGAGTTGGTCAACGTGTGTTTGCGACGTATGATCAGCAATAGCTGAGCAGGTATAAATATCTTGAAGCTTTTTTGGGGACACGATCACTTTCATGCGACTTCGCATTGGGTTCTGCATTGACTGATACAAAGAGACGTGAGCTTGTCAAGCCGTCACCGTCGCGGCAGCTCACCTTGCATCGTTCTCAAGGCAGCGTGTGCCAGCTGGCTGTTTCGTTTGCGGACGCCGCGGGTGATCGTGCGAGCGTATACGAAGTCGTGCTCCAAACGCGTACGCTTGAGGATATTATTTCAGCTTTTTGGAGAGCTTAGCTACGTATTTCCAAGCGGACAATGAAGAAAAAAACAACATACACGCGGTGCATTGTTTTGTTTGCTGCCATGACGGTGAAGTTTGTTTACGTTTACGCTGGCTGTCCTACGTTCAATTTTGCGACCTTCGGGCTGTCGCCGGGCGGGCACGTAGCCAGCTTGCGTCATTTTCTATCAGAACCTGATGCAGCGGTAGCGTTCGGGGAGCCCCCGGGTCTCCAGAACCAACCCAGGAATCCGAAAATTGAAGAGCCCCACTACTTTCATGGAACACTTGGTCTTCTAAGAACTGACCACGTGCCTCCTAATTCTAATAACACTTTTTAGAGGACCGCTAAAGCAGAAGACCATAGTCATTGTGAAACGGCCGTATATTTTCCATTAAAGTTGTATTTTGTCATTGTTTACACTCACCCTTATAGGTGTGCTCATAGGGTGAGAAAGGGTGTCCACTCCCCACCTTCCACGTCTTCGAGGTGCAGCGCCAACTTTCCCCTTATCTTATTCAGTCAGACCTGTACTGTGATTTGTTAAAAGGCATGGTTAAGGATAGCAGGTTTCAGGCAATATTAGTCGTTTACTTACAAACCACGAACATTCTATTAGAACATGAAACTAAATAATAAATTACATTTAGGAATCAAGCACGCTAATATTTTGATTTACAACTAATATTTTTCGACATATATGACTAAAGCGTACTAGTCAGGCTAAAGCTGACATGTAATGAAGGGCAATGGAAGAACTGCCTCTAGCAATTTTAGTGCCTTTCACTACATGGCAGGTCTAAACTAGTGTGCTTAAACTGTTAGTTCAAAACCAGGAGTGGAATACAAAATAGTCGCTTTTTAGTGGCCCATAATATTTATCATTGAGCTTTATGTTCTAAAGTATTAGTAATGGTTTCAAAGTAAACAATTATTCAGCACGGTCAGGTAATATAAAATTTACAAAAACTCTCATTTACGTAAGATGGGCAAACTACCAGCGGCTCTATACATTGAACCTCAAGCTTCATACCGTTACGCAGGTGTTAGTGCGAGTGTTGACTAGAGAACGTTTATAGCCACAGAAAAGGTCGAAGTGTCTCCGGCTCAGAACCGATTGTGTCGCACTTGCCTGAGGGTCTATGCAACTTCAACTGCAACTGTACGCGTATCAATTTAGTGGAAGGGATGGGCGCGTCTCTACGGAAGTCGGAGCTAGATCTCCGCAGCAGACGTGACATCGGTTGCGCTGCTATGGCTAACGGCAGTGTACCGGCCGCTCAAGCACCAGTGCATAACGTGATGCCTCCGCTACGTCACCCAGGAGTCTTCACGGGCAAGGTTGACATCGATGAGTGGCTGTCGATGTACCATCGCGTCGCCAACAGTTACAAGTGGCACCCAACACTTATGCTGGCCAACGTGATAATTTACCTGGGGGACACCGAAAAGGCGTAATTTGAGACGCATGAAGCCAAACTTGAAGTTGGTACATGTGTAAACAGAAGCTACGTAATCTTTTCGGGAAACTTATCAGACAGCAACCAGAAGCCCAGAAGGAGCTCGGGTCTCGTGCCCACACGTCCACCTAATCGTACACTTCCTACATTCAGGATGTCCTGGCAGTTTCCCGAAAGCCAAAGAGAACATGTCGTAGGCATATAAGGTCGGACACATCATGAACGGCATCGCCGACGATGCGTTCAACTTTTTTTTATGTAAGAGCTGCACAACAGTTGGCTCCCTCATCAAAGAGTGCCTTATCTTTGAGCAAGAAAAAGGCGAGCGCATCGTGGAACGCTTCGACCGGCTTCCTAATACGGCTCCGACCTCGTCCTGCAATGAACCAGCGCCGCTGCATCAACCATCATCATGAACTTTGACGCAAGCCATACGTCGTGAATTTGAGGCTATGGCTCCGAACTCTTGTGGTCCCCACACGCATTGCATCATGTCAAGCTCACTGATTCAAGCTGTTGTTCGCCATGAAATTGCGAACATGGACATACCATCCGCAAGTAGCTCACGTCCCACAACGACTGCCCCGATCACTGCCTCTGCTACGCCCCGACAGTTTTCCGTCAACCAGTACCGAAACCTATATGAGTGGCGAACGCCGGATGACAAATCAATCTGCTTCGTTTGCTGCCGGATCGGCCATGTTTCCGCCACTGCCGTAGCCGCTAGAACTCATCGCCGCGACCATATACTGACCGTCGTTACGAACACTCAACTCTACCTCTGTCACCCCAAGCCGAATCGTCTTCTGCTGACACTGCCGCTCCTCCCCGGTTCGTTACTAGCCGCTTGCTCTCTCCGCAGCGCCGTCAGTCGCGTTAGCCTACATATCAGCGACCCCCGTCCCTATCCTACCCAGGGTCGGGAAACTAACCAATGCAGCCCCGGGAGGTGAGGCTGCGTTGACGACTCAGACTACAAAACCTTTATTGATTCTCGCCCATAAATAAAACCTGATTGATGCTTTTGTTGATTATGTGCCCGTTAAAAGCCTCAATGACACTGAAACTCAGGTCTCGGTCATGCGCTTTGACCTTCGTGGCCATCTTCGCAAAGTGCTAACACCCACCGAATCGCCTTTTCTTCGAGTAGCTAACAGCAGCACAACTGCCGTCTTGGGAATGTGCACCACCCGTATCACCATCGCCAACCGCTCAACGTTAGTTTTCTGCACTGTACTTTCCGAGTGCCCTCACGAGCTTACTCTCGGAATGGACTTTTTGACTGTTCATTCTACGCTCATCGACTGTTGAACCAAGATTCTGAGGCTTGAGCTACCCCAGTGCTGTGCCGACGCCTGCGAAGAAGTCTAGCCGCGACTTCACTCCGCTGACTTTGTTCGGCTGCGAATTATATCCCCATGTCGCCTTGCCCATCACTTCCAAATGGTACTTACCTCGTATCTCCACTTTATGACGTCACACTATACCGTCAAATAGCTCTCCCTGCTTAAATGGTGCCATTTATTTCTCTTTGATTCATTTACCTTCTGGCTGCTGACAAATTGCAGTCGATGACACACACCGCGAGAAAACGGCATTTGTCCCGCCAGACGGTCTCTACCAATTCAAATTGATGCCTTTCGGTTTATGTAATGCCCCGAGCACCTTTGAAGCACCATGGACTCTCTTCTGTGTGGTTTTAAATGGCGTATATGCTTGTGTTTTTTGGATGACGTTATTTTTTTTCACCGACGTTCGACTGCCACCTCCATGAGCTCTCAACCACCCTTGACGTCTTGCCACGAGCAGGCCTACAGCTGAATTTTGCGAAATGTCATTTCGGCCGTCGTCAGTTACGCGTCCTCGCTCACCTGGTGGACGCTACTAGCATACAGCCGGATCCCGGCGAAGTGCGTGCCGTCCGCGATTTTCCTACTCCTCCTACCCTTTCTGATGTCCGAAGTTTCCTGGTGCTGTGTTCGAACTTCAGACGATTTATTGAGAAGTGCACCGAAATCGATAGTCCTCTCAGTGATAGTCTTAAAAAACACAGTCCTTTCACTTGGGGACCTGAGCAAGCACAGGCATTTTTGACGCTTACGAGTCGCCTTGCGAATCCACCCGTTCTTGGTCATTTTGACCCATCTGCACACACGGAAGTCCGTACGGATGCAAGTGGTCATGGTATTGGTCCTATTTTGTCCCAGCGACTAGGAGCGCTTAATCATGTGTTCGCTTATGCTAGCTGCCTTCTTTCAGCCTTGGAGCGCAATTACTCGATCACAGAACGTGAATGCCTAACCCTTGTCTGGACAATAGCCAAGTTTCGCCTATATTTGTTTGGATGGCATTTCACCGTGATAACAGACCATTATGCCTCATGTTGGCTCTCCTCACCTAAAGATCCAACAGAACTTTGCGGTCGCTGGGCTTCAAGCCTCCAAGAATGCACAATTTCTGTGTCTTACTACTCTGGACAGCTACAAAAGGACGCCGGCTGCCTCTCCAGCTATCCCGTCAGCCCACCTGACACCACCGAAACTGATTCAGATACCTGTGTTTTGTTCCTCAGCAATTTTGTACACATCACCGACGAGCAGTGCCAAGACCCATATTTGCGATCCCTTGTACAACACCTCACTTCAACACAACGTGACGGTTCCCTCCGTATCTTTGTTCTGCATGACGGCACTTTACATTGTTGCATCATGACACCACATGGTGCTGAACTGCTTCTCGTTGTTCCTCAGCATTTGCGACCAACTATAATCTCGCAATTACACAATGCTCTCACCGCAGGCTATTTGGGTGTTTGCCGAAGTTATGATCGTGTGCGTGCGCAGACGTTTCTTTTGGCTTGGCCTATACCACTCGGTTCGGCACTACGTTGCCTCCTGCGAACTCTGCCAACGCCGCAAAAAACCTTCTTTCTCTCTTGCTGGGTACCTCCGGCCCATACCTATTCCCAGCAAACCATTATTTTGTGTTGACCTGGGCCTCCTTGGTCCCCTCCCGACGTCTTCTGCAGGGAACAAGTGGGTGGCCAAAGCGACTGATTATACGACACGTTTTGCCATGACGCGAGCCCTTCCCACCAGCTGTGCAACCAATGTCGCTGACTTTCTTCTTCCTGAAGTCATCTTACACCATGGCGCCCCACGTCAGCTTCTGACTGATTAATGTCCGTGTTTGCTTTCGAAAGTTGTCGATGACCTTCCCTGCTCTTGTGCAACGTCTCAAAAGTTCAGCACTGCTGACCATTCTCGAACAAACGATCTTAATGAGCGCTTCAACCATACACTCACGGACTTGTTGTTCATGTACGTGTCTGCGGACCACCTGGATTGGGACTGCATGTTACCATTTGTGACATTTGCCTGTAATTTGTCGTGTCAAAGCATTACTGGTTATTCTTCGTTTTATCTGTTGTATGGTCATGACCTGCTCGTGCCTCTTGACTCACTACCTCCTTCCAAGGCAAACTCAACCACATACTACGCTTTCGGGTGGCTAGGGCACGTCGCATTGCCTGTGATCGACTCCTGGCATCTCAGGCCAACAAAAAGAGTCATTACAATAGTCATCACCGTGATGTCGCGTTGGCTTGAGTGAAAAACTCATGTCACGCTACGTCAGGCTTTACCGAGCTCTTTGCCGATTTACGGAAGTCACATACAAGATCTCGCCGCTAACCCCCAAGCCTTCGTCCACCTCACCAGCTACAGACACTGTGCATGTTTCCCGACTCAAGCCCTACATCCCGTTCACTGATCCAATGCACCGAGATGGTACTTTTGCCGCCGGGTGTTGATATTACGCAGGTGTCAGTGTCGACTAGAGGACACTTCTAGCCATAGAAGAGGCTGAAGTGTCTCGGGCTCAGAACCGATTGTGTCGTACTTGCCTGACGGCGTATGAAATTTTACCTGCAGGTGTACGCGTATCTATATGAACAGAGAGAACAGTTTGAGATATCACGTTGAACACCAGTTTGTGCGGTCAAGCCAAGGTCAAAAGAATGCAACTTTATCATCTTTCAAATTTGCGAGGACTTTTATTAAACCTGTCGTGCTGCAAGAACAGCGCTGTTGACGTTCCCCAGAATAGCTATTTAATTTCTTTTGAGGTGTTGCAAGAGAAACAACAATAGAGATCTTCGAACGAACACCTATCTTATGAATGATGCATTTAATTTAGGCACCTAAAAGAAACAAAAGAAAAAGAAACAAAAGTGAGGTAGTGCAGTGTTTCTGCGCAACCGCAGTTGGCACTCACTAAAAGGAAGCAGCTGGCACAGGGCAAGGTAGCTGCCGTTTTCCCATGGCTCCTGCGTTAACTGACGATCGAAGCAGCCGTTACAGCTCCGGCCACTTTGTGATTGACGAGATTAGTGGAGGCGGCTGTGCGAGAGCAGACAGAAATCCCGAGAGGTTCTCTCGAATAACGAAGTCAATGCGCACAAAGAGATAGAGCCACGAGGACATTTTGGAATGGTAATAATGCACTGCACGTCCATACAGGACAGGCTGAGTGTTGGGATTTTTTGCGTCAGTCTGTCTTATTGCTCGTTTGCTGCGTATAGTGCTAGGTGCCTGGACTTGTCAAAATATTGCTTGCTTTATTGGCGCTCAGATGCTGAGATGGATGTTTTCCAAAATTAGCTATTGTAAGTTTACTTATATACAGCCTTTGTCTTTGTTTTCACTTTATAGACAATCATTTTTTCTAAGTTTTCTTTTTGCTACCTTCGTCGCTGACCACATGACGTTCCAGACAATAGACACATTTAATTGGGTGTGCGTAGTAAGCCCACGTACGCAGCTCCACTGCCGGAGAGAAGGGCGCGTGCGCAGTATACACAATGCATTTGTACCACAGTTGCGCGCCGGCACCCGCATCAAGCTTTTACGTAATTAACACAAAGATTACTATGTTGCATTCTTTCGAAGACTTCAAAAAACGGAAAACTAGAGCACAAGATTGGCTGTAGAGGAGCTCGACGCACGCAGCAACAACAAACCCAATGAAATTTAAGTGTATTCCGGATCAAACAGCCATGTTTCTATGCAAGACAAGCTGAAGTCAAGCGGTGCGTTCTAGCGGCTGGATCGGCTAGAAATAATTGTCTCATATGTTATGAAAATCCTCCAGCAACCGTCTTCAACAAGCGTAAAGGTGGAGTGCAATATTTTTTTGTACAGCCTTTCAGGGAACGAACCCGCAAAGAAAAAAAGTGAGCTTGGTAAGCACTATTAATCATGAGGCAGAATAACTGGGCGTTGAGCGTTGTGCGAGCTTTTTTACCTTCGAAATTCGGCTAGTAGGTTGTAAAGCTTTGGAATACTGGGAACCAAACGACACCCGAAACTTCATCCACAGCCGCTTGGGTAGAACGCTGTTTTCGATTCAGCGCAGCCATGTCCCATAAAATGACACTGTTACATAGTGCATCAAGCTTCAAAGCTGTGTAAATTTAGTACCAATGTTGAGCGTACCTGATTAAGATCCACGCATGCAACTAATGCACCCAGGAATGACACTTAGCATGTACAAAGTGAACGTCGTGGCCTGAATCTATTCTGGTGGCTGTGACCAAGGCTATCGGGATCTCCTGCGTGCAGGTCATAGACGCCACGTTATTAGTTCGACCTAGCATACTGCTGACGTTTGTGGAGCTGATAAGCATGCGAAAAAACTTGAATTGCGGAAACGGCTAATATGATTGAGGGAGACGCATCATAATACGTAGAAATAAATTCGTTGTCTATCGCTCTGCTTGCAGCCTACTCAATTTATTTTCAGAGCGCACGCATCATCACCTTTACACGCAACTAAAAGTGTCTGTAACAGTTATACCAAAGCTTCGGTTTTAACTTTGCGTTTTTTTGCACTCATGCGGAAGTTTTGTATGAGTGCGATGTCGTAGTCTACTAATTGTGCACATACCTTCATTCGACAAAAATATTCAATGGTATTACTTGTGCAACAGTTGCTTTCAGTGTATTAGCGTAGTAGCAAATGAGATCACTATGGAGTTATGGTGTGCCTGCACGCTACCGGGCAGCAAGGACGACAGAACATTCTGTTTTTAGTGAACATTAAGACTATCATGGCTGATGAAAATGGCTGTGTTTTTCATGGCTACTTGCTAAAGAACCGCCTAGTGCGGCACAATATTTCTTTATTGTTGTACAAACCTTCACAAATAATTCAGTTCTTGATTGTTTACGGCAGGGATGACGCATGCACCAAAAACTTGAGCAGGATATCAAATAATGGAGAAGGTGGTGTGCATGGGACCCCATTACGTCATCGCGTTCTGCTACGAAATGCGAACCTCAAGCATGCTTGTGGTTTTAACACCACAGAATGAAAAAAATGCTACCCTTCACATCATGTTTGTAAAGGGTGTGTTTTTTCACGCCAGTTCAGTGCCTTTGCGATTTGAACAAATAAAATCGCACAAGTTATTTACCCGTAGCGTAAGATGATCCGAGCGTTTACAAGATGCTCGCTATAAGTGTCAAGGTCTGTAAGCACATTCACGGATTACGAAGCTTATGAGAGAAGGTGGTTCATTAAGTGTTATCTTTGTGTTCTGAGCCTAATCCCAAGGGGTTAGTGTGAGCGAATCGAACGAAAGCGAAAAAAACATTTAGGCGATGTTGCATGCAATCAAGAAACTTTCTTCTTGATGCCCAAATGCAACTATTATATTTAAAACGCCTGAAGGTTTGAAATACTAACCGTTCATGGCCGTAGAAAAGTTCATAACCGTGGAAAGGTTCATATGACCAAACTTCAATTACAGGGCACCAATAATTGCCGTTTGCACAATGTCTGACGAAACACACTGCTCATTATTTAAACCGTTTTGAGTGAACGAACAAACGCCTTGTTGTAAGGTAGCATGTTGCCGTTTGAAAACGTGAAATACATATGAGTCGCCAAAAGTATAGCTTTTTAGGCGGCATTCCGGTAAGTTTAGGTTTAGAATGCGAAAGCTGAACGTGGTCAACAACGTAAGACTTAGATAGGCACCGTCTCCCTTCAACTCATAAGCGGGGACCTAATGAAACAAGTTTTCACGGCAAACGCATGCAGCGGTGAGGGAAGCACCTTCACGACGCTTCACACTTGAGGTCAGAAGGAGCAAAAACAGCAAAACACGCTAGAAATTTGCTCTTTTCGAGGTCTAAGCAGGGTCAAAAGCTGGCAGTGGACCTGTCTATTTTTCACTCATTACTTTTCCTTATACAATAGTGTTTATGTTTTCCTCTGGAGCATAAACTGTACTGATATGATATGAGGATAGCTCGAATCATGCAATTTTTTTCGTACAGTGTTTCCTTTCTGTTCTTTTAGAGTGAATCTCCTCATACTGCGTCAGGCGTAAACATCCAGACGTATAACAAGACAGACAGACAGACAGACAGAGAGAGAGAGAGACAGACAGACAGACAGACGAACGGACGGACGGACGGACGGATAGACTGACGGGCGAGCGGGTGGGCGGGCAGGCGGACGAACAGGCAGAGAGACAAGCAGACATACAGGCAGACAGACGGATGGATGGACGAACAGGCACGTAGGCAGACACATGGACAGAAAGCGACATGGAGAGGCAGACAGTCGGATGGACAGGTAGACAAAGAGCTCTCGCTGAGTGGTGCCCCGTCCTCGAAGTTCTGTGACTGTGTCCATCTTTCCTATCTTCTCCTTACTTTCGTATGCGGCTGCCCCTGCGCCTCACTCTCTTCCTGCTCCTCTCCCTATCTCTATACATTTAATTCCTACCTATCCTTTTTATTCCCTCCTTACCCCCCTCCCCAGCACAGAACTGTGGAGGTGCCCTCCATTGAAAGAGAGGCAATAAACTCCGGTTATTTGTTTCGTTGTAGATACTCCGGTTTGGTTGTCGAAGTAATATATCGAACGCCATTATTTGACATATGAAGTGAAGAGAGAGACTCTTTATTAGAAAAACTGAGATTTTCCCCGGCAGTTATATACCACTGATATGCGACGTTTGTTATTCTCGTTGCGTGCTACTATATGTTTGCCTTGTAGACTGCTTCTCCTTTCATCAGCCTTTAGTTAAGAAATTTCAGTCTATAAATCTGTTTGTGCTAGGTACTGTCAAGTTCACTCCAATGAACAGTGAGTGGAAGGAGTCGTGCTGCGAAACAAGGCATGACATATACTCGCATTTGCCTTAGCCCCTAAACATAAATGTTCTGGACTAAAAAAACGAGGCAGTGAGAAATTTCTCCCTGAAAAGACCAATTAAAAATTAAGGGGGACGCCACTTCAGAATTAGTGGTATTGAAACGCCAACAACGCAGAAAAAAATACTTTTCGCATGGCACACCCAAGTGGCTTCAAATCACAGAGCTGCAGCGAGCTGGTGCGCATTCATTTTAAAGAGACAAGGTAAACAAACACGGATACAAAATGAAGTAAGGGCACCACAAATGCCTACTAACAACTCAAGGTGCGTAAAACGTCGGGAAAAAGAAGAAAGGCCCGAAAACTTATATGCACAAGCCCATGAAATATGCGAGCGTATCAACATGGCATGCGTGGGGTTCTACGTGAAGGATAAGTGCTAAGGTATTTGGTTTCATCCTTATTCAAGAAAACCGATTGGTTAAATGACGGATGCGCTATTAATAGTAATCATTGCTGTGACGGTACAAAACGACGCATACATCGAACATTGCGATGCTCTTATATTCTTGATAACCTAATTGATTGATATGTGGGGTTTAACGTCCCAAATTCACCATTTGATTATGAGAGATGCCGTAGTGGAGGGTTCCGGAATCTTGATAACTTAAAAAAAGGTGATAAGGTGAGCCTCTAGTTAGCGGTCCCTTGTGTTCGAATAGTCCCTGGTAAATTGAACGTCCAATTTGATCAACTTAAAAGTTGCGCAGGTGAAAGTCACCAAATAAACAAAACTTCTTTTCCAAACATTACACTAGTGGGTGCGTCAAAAAATAAATATAGGTCCACATTTCATCATTTACTCGCTCATACTTTCAGTGCACTGGGACACATATCTTACCCAGCTTATTTGTAGTCGAAAAGCAGCGTTGTGCCGTGTCAACTGCCTTCTTTTCAGCTTGTGAGATGAGCAATGATTGTATGAAATACCTACAATAATATCCTACCTATCACTTTCTGCAACCATGCTCAGACTTTACATGACAGAGTTCTTTAAACACAGAGTGATAGTGGCCCCGCATCAAGAGGATAGCTTGCATCTAAAGGACGCGTAATCCATGTGCTAAAGCAATCACTCATTTTGTGCTAACATAACTTCATGAGCGCCGACTTCAGCCAAGAAATGGCTAAACTGTCTCTTATCACCTTAGAATTCTTCGACGAGCAATTTGACAGTGATTTGAAGACCATGTCGAATAATGCCAGTAAATGTAGTTCTTTATATATATATAATCTTTTTTAACCTTATAATTTTTTTTAAGTTGTCAAGAATGAAGCAGCATAATAATGTTCGATGTATGCTTCGTTTTGTACCACCATAGCAATGGATACAAGTGGTAGCGCATGCGTCATTTAACCATCGGTTAACTTGCATAAGAATGAAATCAAATATCTGAGCACTTATCCTTAACGTAAAACCCAACGTCGAAGCAACCGCAGGTGAAAGTCACCTTATAGACAACATTTTCATAACAGTCATAACAGTCAGCGAATTTGTGTGTACAAAACGACGCATACATCGAACATTGCATTGCTCTTACATTCTTGAGAACTTAAAGAAAGATTATATTGTGAGCCTCAAATTAGCGGTCTCTTGTGTTCTATAGGTCCCTGGTAAATTGAACGTCCCATCTGACCAACGTAGAAGCTGCCACAGGTAAAAGTGACCTTTTATACAACATATTTATGGTAATCATTGAATTCTTGGGTGTGTTAACAAAAAAATGGTTGCAGAAATCAATAGATAGGAATATTGTAGGTATTTCATGCAAATATTGCTGATCTCACGACCAAAAAAAGTAGGCACTTGACATGGCACAGCGTGTTTTTACGACTACAAATTAGCTGGGTAAGATTTGTGCCCCAGTGCAGAGAAAGTATGAGCGAGTAAAGGACGAGAAGCGGACCTATATATGTTCTAACGCTCTCAGAAATTCACTGATTGCAATAAAAATGTTTTTTATCAGGTGAGTTTCACCTGTGGCACTTTTCACGTTGGTCAAAAGCTGCCGTAGGTGAAGTTAACCTTATAGACCATATATTTAAAGCAATCAGTGTATTTGTGACGTGCGTTATATACGAACAAAAGATCCGCTTCTTCTCTTTTACTGGCGCGTAGTTTCTCTGCACTGGGGCACAAAATTTTTCCAGCCAATTTGCAGCCGTAGAAACAACGTTGTGTCGTGTCAACAGCCTACCTTATTTAGCTTGTGAGATAAGCATTGATTGCTTGAGATACCCACAATATGACCCTACCTATCGCTTTCTGGAACCATCCTCAAACTTGACATGATGAACTTCTTGAAACATTCAGTGACAGTGACCCCGCAACATTAGGATAGTTTGCATCTAAATGACGCGTATTTCGTGCGCTAAAGTGATCATTCATTTTGTGCGAACGTAACTTCTTGAGGACCGACTTTAGGCAAGACATGGCTAAACTGTCTTTTATAAGCTTCCAATTCTTCGACGAGCAATTTGACAGCAATATTCTAGACCATGTCAAATAATGCCAGCAACTGTAGTTCATCTGAAACGTTAAGAAAATCTCTAAAATTTTATCACACTACTCCGTGAGAATTCTGTAGTGATGTAGAACCTACTCTGAATATTTCAATTTTTTTCGCTCACGGTGGTTACTACTGTTTCAAAGTCCTCAACACTAATAAAAATAAGATAATTGTGCACACAACAAAACACCCTTGCAATAGAATAATCTAAGGCACCTTCCAATCGTTTGTCAGTCTTGCTAAGGTAAAACTCATTAAGAAAAGACGCTACCTTAGAACCGATACATGTTCCAGATTTCTGCACATGAACACCTTCCTCAGAACCTACCATCGTCGAATTTAGATACATTCAGCTAATTTCCAAAAAAGCCTCTTTCATTACGCCTCATTTTTCAATGACCGCTGTTCCGGGCCCTTGTTTATTATTACAGTCACTAACTCAACGTAACAGTTCCTCATGCAGTCAAAAGTAATATTAGCGGTATTATATGTATATACTAAAGTATTTACAGCCACGGGGGTTTTCTTCTCACAGGAACAGATATACTAGCGCCTGAGTATGACGCATACAACAAGGGTCTGAAAAACTTATAAAGGAAAGATATTCTGCAAATAACAAGAAACAGTTACTTGCCAGTTGCATTTTTGAAGCATTTGCTTGAAGAGAGATCCCGTTTCTATATCGTTTTCAATCAAAAACGAATCTCGTCCTCGCAGCAGTTTTCGTGTCTTCTTTCTTTTCTGCGCGTACCTTGAGTTGTTCCTAGGCATTTCTGGTGTCCTTAGTTGTCTCTTGTGTCTGTGCTTACAATCATTGTTTTTTTTAGATTGAATGCATGTGGTCGAACAGCTTTGACAGCGTCCAAGGAACAACGACTGCTTTTACAATCGCGCGGGTTCATATCCTACGTCCACGCTATCACTTAATTCAAGTTTTATTGAGATATGCCACAATACGTTATACAGACAGAACACTGGCAGACTGTATGCCATGTTCTCCGCTCTCTGCAATGTCTTTTCTTCAAACAAGAAGCTTGTGTCAGGATATCCAAGCACGTACTGCGCTCACTGTGCGTGTTGAGTAAGCACGAAACATCTGTACGCAATCACATATGTTTTTTATTGGTGTACAAGATTAGTTTGACGATGAGAATTTTTCTTATTTCGATAACATTGACAGAAACGTACAGGAGAAGTTCCGCAAGATGTTTTATTGAGAACCGTTGAAGAAACCTATATGAGGATTGAGTGCTTGGCGTTATCCCTCGTGCTATGCAAAGATGCGTTCTCCATTGATGGCGACTGTGTATCTCCCCTTCTCAATATGAAAGTGAGAACTTCTATCACCCTGGACGTAGAGTCGATAGCAAAGAAGACAATTTCAGTAGCCTCACACAAAATTTCTGGCAACGTCTACGCAGTGTCCGGAATGAAATAGGAAGCGCGATCTCCCTATCAATATCTCCCAAATTTTGTTTAGAAAAGTGCGTTTCCCTACTTCGTGGACTAAATCAACCAATACTCGGTGTTTTACGAGGCGAGGTTGGTTTAGATTGACGAAGAAGCAATTCGAGACAGTTGTGACGGAAGATGGAGCACGGCGCAACTCGTGGGTTAGGTAAGCACTACACGCCTTCGCTTGGCTTTCTAAGTAAGGAAAGTGTTTCAAAGTTTCTCACGCTCGAGAACTCATAAAAACAAAAAAAATCAAGGACGACAAGATGCAAGGTGAAGCACAAGGACGGAAATGTGCTCTATCATACCGAGGAAAAACAACATTCGAGAGAGCTGCAATGCTACATAGAGCATCACACAAGAAAAGTTTAAGCGATGTGTAAAAAGGGCACGATTCTACTTCCGCCTTTATATGCTAAAAAACTGCCTATAAATGATTAAAAAGTAGAAAAAATATTCTTCCTGCTCCCTCAATTTATCGATGAGCTATGCGCATGAAACACCCGTCGATAATTTTTGACATTTTTCAGCAATGTCGTCCAACATTCATGCCATATTGATAACTCGTTCATTACCTCAAGTGCAGGATTCATATTTTCTACGGAGTATTACTTGACGCATACAAACGCAAAAAATGCTAAAGAAATCTGCACTTGAAATAAACGAAATGGTGAACTAAGTGACGGACCTTCTAATGCATAAAAGAGCAAAACTAGCAGACTGATCTTGAAGACTCACCTGGTTGCTTCCACGTTGTTTCTATAGGCTTTTAGAAGGGAACTTTAGGCTGTTTCTACTTTATCATAGCTTATACATTAAAGTTAAAACACAGACCGTCCCCCACAAGATATGGTTGTTGAAACTCACGGAGTCAGAAGCTCGCGATAGAACCAAACAATTGTACCTCTCATAAATGTACGGGCACGTCATCTTTGGCGTGGGCATTTATAACCATCACTTCTGAATTCACGACTTTGGAATCTTACCTGGTTTCTGCGACACATACTTGTTTATAACCATGATAGTTTGTAAGTCGACTCAAAAGGAACGAATTTGTGAAATGACTTGCTATTGAAAATCGAGGCTTGAAAGAATCACGGTTATTCTTAGTTAAATGTTAAGCGTATAGGATATTCCTTGAGAAACAATTTATTGAGTCATGTTTACTTTTAGCACTGTCTTCGAAGTGTACGAAGATTTAAGCTAAAGCAGTATTTGCGTATAGATATGTGCGCACAGACGTGGTCTACCTCCGCGACATTTATTAGGGTGAGAATCCCAAGTGTCTGAGGGGTGGCCAGGAAAATTAAGTGCTACACTGACCAACCAGACGTGACCCACGTCACTGATGACGTCTTTGCATTGCATCGTCGTTTATTCAAAGGTGCGCAGAATTCAGAGGGGATGGAAAACCACGTAGGCTACAGTAAGCGTCAGTTCGGAGCGCAACAAAACCGTAGACAGAGCATGTCCGCCTCGTTGGAACAGTGGCTACGGTGATCGACTACTGACCCAAAGGCGGTGGGTTCAATACAGGTCGTGGCGGTCGCATATCCACGAAGGTGAAATGGTTAGTAGACGTTAAATGGCATATAAACGAAGAGATGTTCATAGACGTTAAAGAACAGCAGATCGTCAAAATTTCTTGAGCCCCTCACTACGGTGTCTCTAATAATAACCTCGTGTTTTTAGAATGCAAAAGCGCAGATAATAATAACTGAATGAGAACTTCCAGTTTTCTTAATACGTATCTCTCACAGTGCCGCCCATAACGTCTTGAATACGTCAGGTGCCCCATCGCACAACTCTATGCATTTCAAATTCTACGGCAGCCATTTGCCTTCAAGTGTTCAGAAGTATAATAGGCTGCCGAAATTTCCGTTCTATCTCTTTCTCTTTTTATACCGGATGTTCAACGAAATGTGTCCGTAATCTCCAAGATTGGGGAAATGCGTAATTTGTTTCATGCATACAGAAGAATTGCTTCTCTAGCCACAGGCATCCTATTATTGCTAAAGAAACTATTCAGACAGTAATAAGCAAGTAAAGTCAATTACCACCTTACTAAGCGGACTAGAAGGTTATGTCTCCAGGTACTTCATGCGAAGAACCCGAAGCAGTTTTCAGGTTTCAAAAAAAGCCATCTATAGTAATAATTTCAAATTATAATAAATTCAATCAAGCGGAGCGGCGAATCCAAAACTGAAACACACATAAGCGCAACTGCCACATTCTTCCGAGACGTCCAGATTGTGTGAGCGTCATTACATCAAACATCTACCGATTTCATAGTGCTGGTATGCGGGCTGCAGTTCCAATATTAGCCCGCATGAAGGACATAACGAACGCATGCGGAACAACTGCAACTCCACAACCACTACATTGAACATTAACGTCATTTTGGTTGTCTGCTTGCTGCGCTCAGCAGTGCTTCAGTTTCTATTTAAGCGTGCAAGTTGGCACAGTTTTATAGCGCTACATTAACATCTACAACCCGCTTCACTTTCATCTCAAAGCTGCGATGCCTTTTTCGCGCGTTGAACCCCAATTCTTTCATTACAGATAACGTCCAAACAACAGTCACAAAAAAGTTAATAATTTACGTTGAAAAATTACTGTCCCAAATGATGTCTTCAATAAGTCCAAGAAGCCTGTCTAATGGAAACTAAGGCATATTCAAAATTTAAAAACGAACAGACCATGCAGGCCCAAGGTAAAGACCAAAATTTAAGACCATCTTTTTGTTTGCAGTCTGCGATTAATTTTCAGCGCAGTTGGCAATAATTCAAAAATTTCTTTCCTGGCCGTCAAGAGAAAACAATCTACCTGTGTTTAAAAAAGCGAAACCATGTTGGAGAACTAAAATATGAATGCATCACGTCTATTACGTTGCCATGGTTTCTTACCATTGGCGAGAGTCGCAATGTCAATTGGCTCGTTATTAAAAATATTTTTGACCCTAATGAAAGTCGTACTCAGTGAGTTCAAATTTTCAATCCCACTTTGTCTAAAGGGTTCAAGTTGAATTTATGAAATGATGCGCTCGATCAAATAAAGGAAGTAGAACTGTCACTAAATGAAGTTTTTGTTTTTTATGTGGGTGAGAAAGTCTATTAGTCTGACAGCGTTGCAGAAAACCTACGACTGAACCTAAATAAGAAAACAAATGCCCACTAACTTCATTGCATTCGTCTTATCGTTAAGGAGGACTAGCTTACTCCTGGAACTCGTAATAACTTAGCTTCAAGATATTTAAAACACACACATCCACACGTTCAGGACGAGCACACGACCTGGCTACGTGCCATGTGGCTACGTGACAGACACATGCACCGCAGTGGCTGTCATGACTACGTGGGGTGTACTCAGACCTAACTCGGGTGCCCAAGAAGGTCAATTCATTCAGAATAGCAACCCATGCAGTCCCGATTATGGTAATATCAAGCTAAAAAGATCTACCTCGTAGTCACTTTTATTAACATGATATATATCCATGTACGTGACTGAATAGGCAACTTATTCGCATAAAAAGGTATGCGTGATGTTTCAGTTAACTAGAACCAAGAATTTTGAAACACGTGGTAACCGCAATTCACTGTAACCAGCGCAGAGTTTCCGCCATTATGTTGCATATTATCAAGAGTTTTACATCCCATTGAATTAGTTAATTAGGTAATATTAACTTCGCAACACTTTCTTGACCTTTTGGGTCAAAATACATTTTGTTATTTTTTCAAGAAATTCACAAAAATGAGAATAAATTTTGTTGTGGCAACACGCTGTACAGAATTGTGAGCGTGTGGCGAAATAATAGAAAACGGTATCACGGCGCCATGTACTGTCACATGGCATGGTGTTGAGTCTATCAGCTATGGCCGAACGCCGCTTTGTCATTTTTCAGCCGTGGTTATGAACAGCCCACGGAACAGGAAATTCAATAACTGCATTGGTACGGTACGCTATTGTCTTGCCACTCCCTGAACCACATGCATTCGTTTCTCCAAGACGTCATTCCGTCTTTTCCGTATTCCGCTATGGAAGTTTCTTCCGCTCTCCGCCGCGGTGGTCTATTGGATAAGGTACTCGGCTGCTGACACGCAGGTCGCGAAATCAAATCCCGCCTTCGGCGGCTGAATTTTCAATAGAGGAGCAAAAGACGTAGGCCCGTGTGGTCAGATTTGATGATTGATTGATTAATATATGAGGTTTAGCGTCCCAAAACCACTATATGATTATGAGAGACACCGTAGTGGAGGGCTCCGGAAATTTTGACCACCTGAGGTTTTTAACCTGCACCCAAATCTGAGCACACGAGCCTACATTTCCGCCTCCAGCGGAAATGCAGCCACCGCAGCCGGGATTCAATCCCGCGACCTGCGGGTCAGCAGCCGCGTACCTTAGCCACTAGACCACCACGGCGGGGGCGTGTGCTCAGATTTGGGTGCACGTTAAAGAACCCCAGGTTGTCAAAATATCCAGACTCCTCCACTACGGCGTCTCTCATAATCATATGGTCATATGGTTATATGTGGGATTTATGGTACTTGTTCTTAGCCTTTGCATAACTTCGATTCGACTATGTAGTACGTAGTGCATCCCCATCCAGCGTTTACGTCACCCAACGCCCCTATTTCTCTGATCGTTGTTGCAGCAGTATACAAGCACATTACCCTTGTTCTAAAACTACCACACTTGCCGAATCTTTGTTCACTCAGGCAGCTAAGGAACGGAACGCCCTACCGGATGCTATTGTTAGCATTCAGAATGAAGAAGCTTCTAAAAATTCCTTGTCAACCATCACTGAACCGTAATAATTTCCAAGTAACTTTCAACCGTGTTTAACTTTTTTTAGTGTCATTTTCTAGTATGGCGAGTATGTATATTTTGTGTGCTTGGCAATGTTTTGTACCTTATAAGTTGTATCTTTTTTCACTGTAAAATTTTTTTATCCAGAGTCCACAAAGAAATGTACTTGTTACACCTTGTTTCTGCCGCTTCAGCAATTTCCCTAACTTTTTTATTTTGTTCTGTTGCACATCCAACTTTTCCTTTACCCACGTCCTTATGCCCTCCCATCATGTAACGTCCCTTCTGTTGGAGACCTTTGATGAAAACACAATAAGTAAACAAAAAATATTATCGTGATTTTGGAACAATAAACCTCACATATCAATCAGTCGAAGAGTCTGCCTCACTGATGTCAGTTTTGCGGCCGCTCATTCGGGTTTATTCACGCCATGGCGGAATAACAATATTTTTAGAGCAGGATTTTTGTCGCTTGTTTTTGCGTTGAGCATTGTTCACTGCTGGCCCTAGTCGCAATACGCACTACATATTCGAATCGAAGTTATGCAAAGGCTAAGAACAAGTACGATAAATCTGACATATAATGAATTGTGCGTAGATTGGTGACGTGTAGTGTCTCGCCTAACTTGAGCCACGCGACACTCTTCTTTTGCCGAGGCCGGGTGGAATCCTTTTTGGCTATGCGATATCTTTCATAAGTGACAATGACAATATGAACGTGGAAGTATGAGCCACATTTTTTTCTGTTTGTTCTTTCAGATTCAGAAGAGCCTTCAATGACTCTCGACACACTGCAGTCTGTGCCACCCTGAAAGGTGCACGTAGATACTATCTCACCAATGCGGTACATGACAGGCCAGCTGAAATATTTTGCAACCTTCGGCTACTAAGAAGGACCCTACTGTTTTTGCCGTTGAAATGTCGACTTGCCGCAACCTCTGAGATAAGCGAATGTACTTTCGCTAGTTCTTCCTAAAAAAAGAGTGACATAGCAGCTGGGAACATTTCGTCTGCCACAGCTGCTAAATAAGCTCGCCGAGCAGTGTGACTATGTTATCCACAGGGACACGTCGCGCAAGCACAAGGCAGTGGCCTACATTCAGAACACCGTAAAAACACACCGCAGAAGCAATCTAATATTATTCTGTGAGTGCAAATACAGAAGGATAGTAAGAAATCAAAACAGCTACGTGCACCGGTTTAATGACGCTTTCAACTTGCTGGCAGCAAAAAGATGCTAGATAGCTCTGTATTGTATCATGACGGACTCTCGTGGCGTCTCATAACCATCCAGGTAGCAACCTCGTGAAAGAAAGGTAGTTCCCACGTACAGTGGCAATTAATGATATGCGAAGCACGAAAGAGGAAAATTAATTTGTCCCTTTAAAATCAGCACGACGTTACGAGGAAGACGTAAATTATGCCGTACATGACTTCCAAGTTATAAATATTATGTCTGAATGTGTCATTTACCTGCGTCATCCATTCACGTCATGTAATACCAAATTTCGTATATATTCGGCTAGGGAAACGGCAATGAGCCCGCTATGAGCGTAGAATTTAGTCTTATGTATAAGAAATGCATATCAAGATTCTCATGTTTGGACGTGTCAATTACCTTCGTCGTCTGTTCGCGTCACGTGATATAGAATTTGGTATATGTGGAGTTAGTGAAACGACCGTGAACACGCTATGAGCGTATCATGTCATGTTTTACAAGACAAACATGTCATGATTATCACGTTTGGAGATGTCATTTACCTTTATCGCCTCTTCACGTGATACGAAATTTGGTATATGTCGAGCTAGCAAAACGGCCGTGAGCTCGTCATGTGTTTAGCATGTAGTCATGTTTCACATGGGAAGCATGTCATGATTATGGTGTTTCGACGTGTCATTTACTTTCGCCTTCTATTCACGTCACGTAATACCAAATTTCACGTGAGCCTTAACGATGTGGTAAAATACTTGACTGCCACATGGTGCTTCTGCTTCTATAAATATCTGCCTGACGATAATATATATAAACGAAAGGGCAAGTAATTTATTCCATGCAGTGAAGGAGTTAAATTGATTTTTTTTTCATTCGTAGGGCTGAGGATGAAGCTGAGGAGGTGAACCAATAACGATGGTAAACACCGTAAAACATAGCGCAGCGAAAAGTCAGCTCACAATATTTAGTGCTGTCACTGTAAAGTACCTGACGTGGAGCTTGTTTCTCGGACCGTGTTTCCCCTGCGATACTCAAAATAATGCGTTGAACTGGAATGACGAAGCCCCACTCATTACACCTGTTCATTTTTTTCTGCGCGTGTGGGTCGCTAACGCAATATCCGCCGAAGTACCCTTCAGAAAGCATGGCCTTTTTTACGGTGTCTGTCAGTTTTTTTAAGAAGCTTAAACGGCTGTTAATTTTAAAGACACCGTTGTCGCGTCGAATTGGGAGCCGAGTGTTTGTGTTGTAAATTTCACAAATGTAACGATCTCGTCACCAATCACCGCTGCTCGGAATTCCTGTGAAACTCTCTATACACTGCCTGAGAGGAAGACATCAATATCATTTATGCTTGCACTTTTACGGTATGGGCCTCTCCATTACCCGCGAAAAGGATCTTACACCGCCGCTGCTTTTGCGACACATTGTCCTCTGCACACTCTCTCGCTCCGAAGTTTTGCTCTATTTTTCGCGTAATCACGGCACTGTTCCATGGTATTCATCTTGCGGCACTATACGGTGGTAGCATACACACCTTACATATTGTGATTTTTTTCTTCCTCACTGGCTCCTCAACCGCCTGCGGTCTCCCCATCCTTCACTTGTTTTTGTTTCTGCCGACGTCGATGAATCGGACGAATATTTTAGAGAATTGCTTCTCTATGTTTTGATGCGTATTGACGCTGGTGCGATCCTTGTTTAATGCAAGCATTCGTATTCCAGCATGCACGCAGATTACCAGACATTAACCCCCCCCCCATTTTTTTGCAGTACTGTCCCCCCTGCCTACACACATGGGTGGTTTTGCCTGAAACACTAACGCAAACGTCTGTATGTCAAAAACGCACACATTCGTACACGATGAACTGTGTGTCTCTGAGTGAACTCTGTGTGCAATGAACTGTTGTACAAGATGAACTGCACAGGGAAAAGAGAATCGCCTTTTGCAAGCATTGATTGGGGTAGCCAGCCAAAGCAGGCGATTCCACGTAACCGAGGAAGCGCCTCTTCGAGTTGGTATGTGACGAATCGCCGAGACGTTGTTTTAGCATCAAATAAATTTCGGCATTAATAAACTATCCTTTGTTTAAACGTGTGCTTTCAGAAAAAGCCTGCTCATCGACTGACTGAATGCCGATCGTTTATTTGTTACATAAAGCACTCTCCTTCTAGTAAGTGAAGGTAGTAAAATGCTCATTAGTGAAAGTTTCAAAAGTTCTTCGTGAATATTGCTAACTCCGATCACGATTAATTTGCTAAATCTTTAGTCAACGGGCAAATATATATGCATGTACATCAAGATAATTCATTTACAGAAGTTTATACTGGGCAATAAGCGAAGTGCATTTGTCCACATAGATAAATTAGTGGCCACTAATAACTCATTGTATTTACCATGGCAAGTGTGCATCAGATGAACATTCATAAAGGCATGAAGAAATCGAAAACGATGACATACACGCAAACGCACATATAAACTATCAAGACGTAGACAGTATTCGCACACTGTAGCAGCCATTTGAAGGTTATTTTGCTCCTACTTTGAAATAGGACCCTGTGAACTGGTTAGCAGCCATAAAATTGAGAAAAATAGTGGACGTTTTGTATATATCATTGCCTGTCCTTCTATATATGTGTGTCATCATTTCACGCGGTCTTTTTTTCCAAAGAATTCGACAAAATTAAGATTCACCCTAATTTTTCTTAAAAGTGTCATAATTACTTCAGGATATATGGTGGAGTCGCCTTCAGAGCATCGAAGGGGTGGAAGGTGATTTCAAATGGTGGATCAAGGGAGAAATAAAAATTTAAGCTATTATTCCCGAGTATGATGCATAGGTTGAAGTACCATCGAAATCTATGTGACCCTCCCCCCCCTCTCATATACTTCCTCCAGACGCGTACGCGTGCACAGACTGGCGGTAAACAACGTTTTAGGGGCGAAGCTCCTTATGGTGTGGCTTGTGCGTCCCTCGTAGTACGTAACCACCAGTGGCACATACCCGAAATAGCGGTCCTTACGATTTTGACCTCCAAGGTGGTTCCGGTGAGAGATTTCTTCTATGCGTCGTTGAACAATAAAAGATAGTGCTCAATGCACATGTTAATGGCTGCTAAGGGGGAATGAGAGATAGGAGCATTCGGCCTTTAGGTAACGCGCACGCTGCGATCCCCATTAGCAGCTATTGGCATGTACATTGAGCACAATCTGACAAGAAAGGGTTGCTACGTTATACTCGCTGGGTGTAACCTCCTTGGTTTTAGAAAGGTTTAGCGAGCGTTGGGACGCATGGGCATGAATACAGTGAACTAGTATATACCATGAACTCGAGGTGGTTAAAGGTGGGAAGTAAACCCGAAGCACAAGCCGTAAGAAAGTGTGCATGTGCCACCTCCCGTTTAGTTGTTGAAATGTCCGCTGGATGGCGGTGCTTCTATATGGAGAATATATGATGAAAAGATGCGAGATGGTGGTACTTGGAGTGCTGAATAGATGGACGAACGGACACACAAACAGATGCATGGATGGACGCATGAATGGACGCAGGCGCGGATGCATGGACGAACGCAGGGACGGACGCACGAACAGACGCACGCACGGACGGGTGGATGGACGCATGGACGGTTACACAGACGTACGCAGGAACGGACGGAAGCAAGAACGAATGGACGGAAGAATGCTTCGCCCCACTCCCCATCATTCACTCCGTGGATATGCTGCCATTTTTTTATTATTCGTACCTTTTCTACTGCAAGTACGACTACACGGCTAGAAACAATCAGGTTCCTAAACAGGCGCTAAAATTCAATTTCAAGTAAGCACAGAATGGATTCACTAAAACAGCAATAAACTCACAAATTAAACGCCGCAAAAGTATAAAGTACCAGCCCAGTTCGAGGGAAGTTGCGAAGGGTGGTCGCACGCTCCAATCGCATACTCTCGTCTCTAGTCTCGACGAAAGCGCTGGCATCTAAGCAGGAAGGAATGACATGGACAAAGAAAATACGTCATGCGTGCCCCGTGACATGAGAACTTTCTTGTTTTAAAGACGACAGTCTTTCCTAGGGCCCTTCAACGCAAATATTTTAATCTGTCTGTCTGTCTGTACGTTTCTCTGTTCATCCGCTGTAATTGGCATCGGGTACTTGAAACGGCCGACCCATTCCGCAGCGCCCACCAATGTTGCTCAAGGTTGAGTGTTCATGCTTGTGCAATTTTCTAATAAAAAGAAATTATTGTGCATGTCTGGGGCACCTTAACAACACGTGTATATTGTCGCTAGAGGAAACGATAGGCAGGAATTCGAAGTAGAGGACTGTTTACTCAGCCACAGCTGGCATTCCCTTCTTCGCTCTCGTCTTCTGCTACCAACACGGCGTGGCATTACCCTCTCCCCGATGAAAAAAAAAGAAGCAGCATCGAATGAATGTTATAGCTCCGAAAAACAACGAAAGGTAGTAAGAAATGTCTGTGTCAATTGAAAAGAAAAAGGACGAGATGAAAAATAAAGAGGCAAGAAAGTAATGTGCAATTGTCTTGAAGGATATTGCCACATCACAAAGTTCTTGTCTTGCAGTCAACGAGAATAGTACGGCTTCATCCTGGAGACGTGAACCACATCCTAGATGCGGGGTCTGCGAAAACGGTGTGACGTGTCTGCTGGGACAACTTCGTAGTTCACTTCGCCGAGGCGATGAAGAACTTGGTATGGTCTGAAGTACCGACATAACAATTTTTCTGAGCGTCCACGTTGACGTATAGGAGTCCAAACCCAGACTAGGTCAGGGGGTTGGTATATTACTGCTCTGTGGTGGGTGTTGTACCGGCGAGCATCTTGATTTTGCCGCGATAAAATGCGAAAGCGCGCCAGCTGCCGGGCGTCTTCGGCACGCTGAACAAATACATCAGCGTCCGGGGTAATCGTGTCCGGCAGAGTTGGTTGCAGCCTGGTGTCAAGCATTGTGGTGACGTTGCGGCCGTAAACCAGACGAAAAGGAGCAAAGCCGGTGGTTTCCTGCAAAGCCGTATTGTAGGCAAATGTTATATATGGGAGGATTTCATCTTAATTCTTCTGATCCTTGGCGACATACATCGAAAGCATATCTGCAATCGTTTTGTTAAGACGGTCGGTTAACCCGTTAGTCTGTGGGTGGTACGCAGTTGCTGTTCGGTGCGTCGTGCCGCTCAGCAACAGAATCTGTCCAAGCAACTGTGCCGTAAAAGCAGTACCACGATCTGTGATGACGACAGCGGGAGCACCGTGGCGGAGAACGATGTTCTTGATGAAAAAGTGAGCCACCTGGGAAGCAGTAGCTCGCTGGGCGGCTTGTGTTTCGCAGTATCTGGTCAAGTAATCGGTGGCAACCACAATCCAGCGGTTACCAGCCGTAGACTTCGGAAATGGGCCGAGTAAATCCATCCCGAACTTTTCAAAGGGTTCGTGAGGAGGTCGCAAAGGCTGAAGCAGACCGGCTGGTTTCGTCGTTGGAGTTTTGCGGCGCTGACAGGCTGTGCATGTCTTGACGTACTGCTGGACGGTTTTCGTAAGTTTCCGCCAGTAGTATTTGTCCTTGATCCGCGCCAGAGTACGCGCGAAGGCAAGATGCCCTGACGTTGTCTCGTCGTGACTAGCACGCAAAACATCATCGCGGAGAGCAGCAGGAACGACGAGGAGGTAAACAGTTTTCGTTGAATGAAAGTTGGATGCCTTGGCGTAGACAGAAAGATGGCAAATCACGCGCGAACTGATGTGGGGGCTGTGGGTGACGTCCCTCAAGGTATTCGATCAGTGGTTGCAATTCTAAATCTTCGCGTTGCTGCTCAGCCACGTTTAATGATGCAAGAATAGCAAGGCAGCTGAAGTCTTCATCATTGTCGTTTTCAGCGACCTCGACGGGTGCGCGAGAAAGACAGTCAGCGTCGGTGTGTTTCTGGCCAGACTTGTAAACCATCGTTATATCAAACTCTTGTAAACGAAGGCTCCATCTTGCGAGACGGCCCGAAGGATCTTTCAGATTCGCTAGCTAGCAGAGAGAGTGGTGGTCACTTACGATTCGGAAGGGGCGTCCGTACAAGTAGGGCCTGAATTTCGTTATGGCCCATACAACCGCCAGACATTCTTTTTCAGTCGTCGAGTAGTTCTCCGCAGATGACAACGTGCGGCTAGCGTAGGCGATGACGCGTTCCATGCCATCTTGATATTGCACGAGAATAGCTCCGAGGCCAAGGTTGCTCGCGTCTGTGCGGACTTCTGTGTCTGCTTCGGTGTCGAAGTGACCTAGGATCGGTGGCGTTTGTAGGCGTTGTTGAAGGTCGCGGAAAGCGCCGGATTATTTGGGACCCCAAACGAAGGCGACGTCATCCTTGACGAGTTGTTGTAGAGGGTCGGCGATTTTCGAAAAGTTTGGCACGAAGCGGCGGTAATAAGCACAGAGTCCCAGAAAGCGGCGTACATCATGCTTTGTTTTCTGTATCGGGAACAAAGCAACTGCCATAGCCTTGTCAGGATCGGGGCGAACACCACTGCTGCTGACAATGTGGCCAAGAAATTTCAGTTCCTCATATCCGAAATGACACTTTTCCGGTTTCAGAGAGAGGCCGGCAGTGCGAATAGCCAGAAGAACCGCCTCAAGCCGCTCAATGTGCTGTTCGAAAGTCGTAGAAAAAACGACTACGTCGTCTAAATACACTAAACAAGAGTACCACTTCAAGCCACATAAAACTGTGTCCATCATTCATTGGAACGTGGCTGGAGCGCAGCACAGGCCAAAAGGGAGAATTTTAATTCATAGAGATCGTCCGGTGTAATAAACGCTGTTTTTTCTCGATCCCGTTCATCTACTTCAATCTGCCAAAATCCCCTACGGAGATCCATGGAAGAGAAATAACGGGCGTGTCGCAGGCGATCCAAGGAGTCATCAATACGAGGAAGAGGATATACGTCTTTTTTCGTTATCTTGTTCAGTTTGCGGTAGTCGACGCAGAATCGTACTGAACCATCTTTCTTTTTAACCAGAACAACTGGTGACGCCCAAGGACTAGTCAATGGTTTAATTACGTCATCGCCGAGCATTTGTTTCACTTGATGACGGATAGCATCTTGCTCCTTCTGCGACACGTGGTAAGCATGTTGGCACACGGGTTGTACGTTGGTCTCAGTGATAATTCTGTGCTTCATTAGAGGAGTCTGTCAGACTTTCGAAGTAGTGGCAAAACAGTCACTAAATGATGAGAGGAGACTGAGGAGCTTTGCCCTCTTATGTTCTAACTGGCGATTGATGTTGAGGCGACTAGTCACTCAGTATCGCAGCTGTTCTCAGTCGAGATCGTCGTAATTAAAGGGAAAGCGTCCAAATCATCCAATGCCTCTAAGTAAGCTATGGTTGTGCGTTTCGCAAAATGCCTGTGTTCGCCACCGAAGTTCGTAACTAAAACCGTAGTCTGGCCATTTTGGAGTTCAACGAGACTTCGAGCAATGGCCACTTTCCGATCAAGCAACAACGTCAGGTTACTTTTGGCGATGCCCGTAATCGACTGCTCCTGTGGACACTCAACAAGCACGAAGATACTACTGCGAGGTGGCAACGTGACGCAATCATTGACTACGCGTAAGGCCACGCCACAATGTTTGTTCTCGATGTCGGAATCTGGAGAATCACAGTTAACAAAACTGACGAACAAATCGCGCAGATTAATTATCACTCCATACTCTTGCAGAAAATCCATGCCCAAAATGACCGGCCGAGAACAATTGGGCAGACAAATGCCGACGCACAAATCTCAAGCCTGGTGGTGCACCTTCCTATAGGGAATACGAGATGTCCTCCAGCGGTGATTAGTTGAGGGCCGTCCCACGTTGTCAGCACCTTGTGTAGACGGGTGGCCAATGAAGCACTCATCACCGAGTAATCAGCTCCCGTGTCGACAAGCGCAGTCACCGGATAACAGTCGACGGAAACAGTAATGGCAGCGGACGTTCTGTTGGCGGTTTCACAAACAGGCTTTAACGGCACGTCGTAAGGCAGCGGCGGAGGGTATTTGTCGGTTCGCGTGACAGCGGCCTCACCTCCGGAGGTCGCCGTTTTCAGTTTCCCTGGCGTAGGCTTGCGCCACTGACACCAGGGGACCCAAAGGGGGGTCGGGCGCGGGGCGTTGATGTGGACGGACGAGGGTGATGGTGACCGTGACTGTCGTCGCGGCGGGACAGGAGCGTGGTGACTACCTTCCAAGTAATCCGCAATTTCTTGTGGGCGTTCACCATAGCGTGGGCAACGTGCATCTGGGTGCAATCCGCGTAGGCCTATTCCTCGGTAGTAACAGTCGCGGTACATGTGTACAACTTCGCCACAATGGTAGCACAAAGGACGATTGTCGGGTGCACGCCAGATGGTGGACTTCCGCGGGCCAGGACGAAAATCGGCCTAAGAAGGCATGCGATGGGCTGGACTTGGAAAGCGTCTGGGAGTCCCAGCAGGTGGATAAGCAAAATGTGCCGTCGATGGCGTAGAGACGCGCAGGGCATCCGCGTAGGAAAGAATGGGAGCTTCGACTTGCGATGGTGGTGAGGAGTGAACGAACTGCCTGATTTCGTTACGAACGACGTCCGTAAGAGCAGCACTACTGGGAGGAGACGCTGCATGAAATTTCCGAAGTTCTTCGCGTACAACTTGCCGTATGAGTTCTGTGAGGACCTCCCTGTTATCACCTCCTGGTACAAGCGAGCACGCAGCGGACATGGCCGTCTGACGCTCATACTGTGACATCCGCTGCCGAAGCATGCGCTCCATAATTGTGGCCTCACGTATGAACTCGGACACTGTCGTAGGAGGGTTGCGCACAAGGCCCGCGAAAAGTTTCTCCTTTACGCCTCGCATTAGCAGGCGCACTTTCTTGTATTCTGGCATGTGGGGGTCAGGCCCGTCAAACCAATCGCGACATTTCTTCGACAAACATGGTGACGCTCTCGTTCGGCATTTGAAACCACGAAGAAAGTGCCTGCTCCGCTCTCTCTTTCCGTTCGCGGTTACTGAACGCCTCACAAAGCTGCCGATGGAATTCCTGCCAACTTGTGAATGAAGTTTCGTGGTTCTCATACCACACTCTTGCCGCGTCTAAGAGGGAGATATACACGTTCTTCAACTTACGGCGATTGTCCCAGTCGTTAATGGCAGCGACCCGGTCGAAATGGTCAAGCCAGTCTTCGACATCCTCACCGGCATCACCATGGAATGGGTTGGGTGTGCGAGGCGTGTTGATGACACAAGGTACGCTAGCGAGTGGGTCATGCTCGGTTTGGGTTGCGGATGTGGCAAACATTGTCCTCACGGAACTTGCCAAGGGGCCGTACTGTGGTGGTAGTCCTTGAAGGCGGCGGCTGCTTCGATAGATGTCAGCAGACCCTGGTGCACTGGCGGTGGTTGCTTCTGGTTCAGGACCAGCAGGCATAAGACGTTGCAGTACAGTACCCAGCACGTCCACCAGTCTGTCGCGAGAGGAAACGATAGGCAGGAACTCGAAGTAGAGGAGTGTTTACTCAGCCACAGCTGGCATTCTCTTCTTCGCTCTCGTCTTCTGCCACCAACACAGCGTGGCAATATTCTGAATGTGCGTCTTTTACTAGAAAAAGGCATACATAAGTTTTTTAAGCACCGTAGCGCTTATCATAGTGTGCTGACCATGCAACACTTGCACGGAACGGGCAGTGTTTCCAACGCTTTTCTAAGACGAGACGGTGGTGGCACCTACCCGTCGCCTTGCGTTCTAGACCTTATCACCTCTGACATGGGCACGCACACCCATCTCAAAGCCGTGCGCTTTGTTTTTTTAAGAAAACTGCCAGATGGCGCTCATGTCTCACATGTGACGTGACTTGATGCGCTCGTTCACCTCTACTGCACGCTCGAGGCACTCTAACGCAGTGTCTCGAGAATAACACTCACCGATTTTGTTGCACAGAACATCAGATAAATGTCTTGTTAACTTTCTCCACACGCAAGACTATCGTCTTTCGACGACATATGACGAAACTTGCAGATACGTGGCCAATTTTGGTTTTTTTTGAATGCGCGGCTTTTTCACTGAGATTGCGCGAGCACGCGTGAACAAGTCACGGCCTCCCGCGATGATCCCTGTAATGCCCAACCGCACCAAGATCTAATCAGCCAATGGCTGATAGATGGCCTTCAACAGGAGATTTTAGCTTCCTCCGTCACTGTGGAAAAAAAAGAAAGCAATTGTTTGCTGGCTTTGATAGCCTTAATGGGAAATCCAGGCTGCACACTGTGCTATAAAATTTGGGTCGCGTGTTCTCTAGATCCTCTACAACCAAGCGGCAGCGTTTTCTGACCATGCTAAAAAGTGTTGCAGGGCCCTTTTAAAGATAGGACCATACAATAGACGATTGAACATGCAGAAATTGACCCAAAAGCCTGCTTAAGCGAGTTTTGGCTTACCGAAATAGGTGGCCCAAGCTAGGTAGAAATTCTGTGTTTTCATGTAACAATTGTGTGGGAAGAAAAGTGAACTTAGCTCACTTAGTTAAGAGTGAGTGCTCTCCAAAAAGTGTACATTTGTGTTAATAGGGCCGGCAAGCAGTGTTTAATGGAACGGCGTTCCGAGAAACGACATTCCTGGAACTTGTTCTTTAGGGAGGAACGGAGGAACGCTACCATTCCATTCATGGTCTTTGCAACTCTAATGGTAACCGTTACGTTCTTGAGGGAATGGCAGAGAAAACGGCGTTACTTCTATAAACGTTCGATGGAATTGAACAAGGGCACGTACACAGCAGATCATGTAGAAGAGGGTGGATGGGCAACCGCTTCAGGTGCGATAATGTACCTTTCGCCGTCATTTGACTATGCTGCAACCTGGTCTTCACTACATGGCCCACGGGGGGGGGGGGGTTATGGGAAGCACGCGACTCCGAGATCGGCCACTTGGTAGGTGAAACGTTGTTTTTTTTCTTCAGTTTATCAAATAGTGAGTAGGTCGTGCCACCCGAAAAGCTGTCTAGACCACAGGTAATCTCGCTTCTCATGCTTTAGAGGAGAACATACCCCATCCTCTTTACTTACAGTCATTACTGCTACAGTTCAGTGCTTCGTTGGGACTGCCAAAATTGCAATGATTTTAGGCACGTGCTTTGGAAATGCCCTTTCACAGAAAAAAAAACATTTGGAATTCTCTGAAAATGATTTTACTTTCATGTTCAAGAGCGCGGACCTGCTGCAGCAACTCAGCGCTGTCTAGAAGGCCCACGAAGTTGCGGTAGGGCTAGGCCTTCCCCTCTCTATATATGAGTGAGTTGCCCTCGATGCTCCCCCTGTAAAACGGGGGTGGATTCCTCCAGGCCGTGAACGATGTTTCCTTATCTATCTTCTTACAGCAGAGCTGTTCTGATTAGGATTTACCGTGAGAGAAAATTATTACGGATCGGCTTGAAGTCTTTTTGTGCTCATCTCTTTTGCTTCGGTTACCCAACATGTGCGTGGATATGTGCGGTGCCATACGAACTCACTCTGAGATAGTGAGTACAGAAAAAGAGAATCAATGAAAGACAGAAAAAGAATCAATGAAAAAGAACCATTCTTCGCTACAAAAGCTTCTCGGTGAGCCGAGATCCGAAGGCTAGCTTCGTAACCACTCGGCTACACAGTTTTTTTTGTGGGGAATTTTTTCAATATAGGCAGGACACTTGAAAGCAGCTTGACTTATACTAACAGAGAACTCAGATAAAAAGAAAGAGAGAGAGAAATGAAGATGAAGGACTTCTTTGTTAACTCTGCTCATATTGTGACACAATGGCGAAGACACATCACCATGGCCTTGTCATTTAACTCTGTAGTGAATATATCAAGTAATGGCCTTTTACTATTATACATTAGAACGGCGGTGAAGATAAACACCTCTTTAATGCAGCATACCGATTTGGCTCACTTTCGTTTTCTCTTATACATCTCATAGCTGAGTAAACCTCATAATGAGGAAACCATTGTCTATGTGTTTCTCTGAAACATGCGCACACACTTGCAAAGCATAACATAGCCTTGTATAGTAGAGTGTACCAGGTGGGTGAGAAAACATTGTGAGGACCAGAAGGAGCGGGGAATCAGCATAGAGACTGAAACTGAAAAAAATAAAGGAAATAATTACTGGATAAACACAAAGAGAAGAAAGAGAAAGGTAGAGGTAGGATGGGAGAGTTACAGCAAGAAGAGAGAGACAAACCAAGGCAAGAAGAAAAAAGGAAAGGAATAAGAAGAAAAAAAGATAGACAGAGAAAGTAGTATGAAGATATATGTTAGTCAATAGCGAACAAGGGACATCACAAAATTCGAAATGCGTATCCTCGGACTTGTTTCTCTCATACAGCTTATGTGCCGCTGTTTTCAAACGCCGAAGATTTGTTCATCTTGATGAGGTTTTCCGTATATAAAACTTAGTTATAATGGTTCATGTACAGAAATTTCTATTTGAATACCTGAAGCGAGTGTCGAGATTGCGTACTTGATAACCGACGTGGAAAGTGTCACATAAGCTTGATTTTAGACGAAACAAAAGTCACATTTAGGCATGTCTGTAGCATGGATGATGGTCTCTAAAAACTTTCCTGGCATCATTTTCTTGTATTCATTTTGTCTGCGCATAACCTTCAGTAAGCAATGTCAATATAGTATCTTGTAGTAGAGATGTGAGCTTGAGAATGCTCCCGTTATTTCGCCTCAGGATAATCTGCCACTACATTTTGAATAAAAATTCAAATGTAACGTAAATTCAATGACGCAGCGTTCCAACTTTCAAAATGTGTTTGTAACGAAATCCATTCGCATTAAAGGAACTTGTAAACGGAAATCGCTCCATAATTAGGAATGAATGAGGAGCGAACTTTCGTTGCTGTTTTTAGAGGAATGTGAACAACACTGCACGGAAGTGACAACAAACAATAAAAGGTCACACAAAATAGAAATAAAAGTTTTTCTGCAATCCGCTTGTACTTTAAGATATTGAGACCTGCCTGGGGTGCTTCACTTTGCGCACAAGACTATATGTGACGGCTGGAGCCGCTCGTTCATGTACGCCTGTGAATTACTTGTGACAAGCCATCCAATTTTCTTCTCGTGCTAGCTGCCAGACACTGCTCGTTTCAGGAACAAAAACTGTAGTTTTTGCGCCGGTAAGGAAAGTATCCTGCAGGCACTCGTTGAATTATCGAGTGTAACTATTGGTCCCAGTTAATGATGTCTCAGTGCGCCTTTCAAATGGTAGAAATCACAATTTGTTTACTATATACTCAAACACTACTTTGATGCTCAGAACCAATTACTGAGAAACCACCTTCAAACACACGTTGATGCAATGGACGTATGGAACGATGGTTGAAACGCAGAGAGTGACATGATGTAACACTCGTCGCTAAACTACGTTATTACAAATTGATTGCCTGGAGAATCAATATGAACGTACTGTCACTTTCATGCAAAGCTACGCATCGTGTGTTGCAAATCTACGCTACACGTATGGCACTAGTGCAGTTTTATTATCTTTTAGAAAAAAGAGTTCTGTGAATTCTCGTTGCAAACATAACAACATGCTTTTTTGATGTCCCTGGGGTCCTAAGAGGGCCAAAGCAAAATATTGAACGACCGAGATAGCGGAGCATTAAAATCCTCTCTGCTGTTTATTGGCAATAATGCATTGAACCACCACTTCGATGATACGTCGATTCAATAGGTACATGTCTATTGCATTTGGTATGGAAGTTTGATCATATTTAAATAACAATAAGTGTTGGGAATGGTTAAATGTATGTATCAGAGCTATTTACAAAATCCCCCACCCCCAGAAAATTGACGCTGTGTGGCCGGAAACTGAGTAATACGATGCTTATTGCCAAATAAGGTCCACAGGCAATTGCATTATGACGTAATTACGTATTTCATTTTCTCGCAATATATGTAGCTCACGAAGAAAACCACTTTTCGCTTACAGTGACCTAAGACTCTTAGGCGACCAGTGTGCGTAGCTGCAGCTAGGCCCTCTCTTCTGAACAAAAATCTCCTGCCAGCAAGTATAAGAAGAAAGACTGTAAACAAATACACAGGCTGGGGTGATTGCGGCAATGTTTTATACGATGCCGGAAGCTTGCTTTAGGTTAACCTGTACTCCACCTATTAGTGGCAAAGTTCACATACTTTGACACCTGCTAAGGCTCCTCATATCATAGCATTCAGGTAGGATTTTTTTTAAAACTTCACTCAAGCAATAATGGCTCGGCTCTATGGTATATAACACCAGCTTTGCCCACAGAAGACCTGGATGAACAGCCCACTTTAACTGGGCAGTTTTAATATTTATTTATTGATTGATTTGCAACTCCTAATTTTTGCTCTCTACCAACGACGATGACATCTGACTTTCTTCAAAAGAAGCTTGTAACGCCGTCGCATTCCAACTGCTCCTAAATTATGTCGTGCTATCTAATTAGACTTTCTAATATCCCCGCAAAACACTTTGACCATAGTATAGAACCATTCATTTATTACTTCTCTGAAACAATTGCAAAGCGCAATCACACAATCTGTTGCAACCATTAGGTCAAACTTTACAGCGGCGCGTCTAAGTGGTTTCTTAAGCTCGTTTTGTGTTTAGTATGAGAAATGAAATATGAACAATAACTCTTGAGAAAACTCTTCTTTTGTTTTTTACAAAATTTATTGCAGCGTATTGCAGCATACGCTTTCGATTGCTCCTCTTTAACCAGAATTATGCAGCACAGCTATCTTGGTGTCACACTTACTCATGATAAGGTATCGTCTATTCGCATTACCTAGACGTGCCCGAAAGCTTTAAAATAACTAGGATATCTACGTCAAATACCGAAGAATGGACCCCTCCCAAAAAATTATTAAACTTGCAATGTATTATTCACTTGTTTATTCTATCATCGATTATGACTGCGTGGTATGGTCACTTTATAGACAGTGTGACCTTCTCAGAAAAGAAGCAGTTCAAAAGAAAAATACGTGTCTGATTTGCCGCCGGCTCCTTCTTACCCTAGTCAGCCTCATAAATAACTTAAAGATTAGACCTCTTTCGGTACAAGGTGATGTAAAATAAATAATATTTGCACATTTTAATTATTATTTCATGTCACATTTTAAAAACACATTGTTTATCATTTGCAAAACCTTCCTCTACGCATAAAATTTATGAACTGAATCTTGCTACCTTTTTAGCGCAGACTGATACATTTAAGTATAGTTTCTTTCCCTGCTCTGTAGATTCATTGAATCCTATACCTGGCTGCATTTATTCACTCCCCCTGAATGATAAGGTGTCCATTCTTGTTGAAAATCATATATATAATAAAAGCTTAACTCGCTAATATTGTGAAGAGCTTTTCTTGTTACTTCTCTTTCATCTATTGTCTGTTGCGACCATTCCTGCATCATGTGAACCCACTTCTGCAAAAGCACTTTCACGTGACTGCAGCATGTAAAAATAAAACAAAATGAATAAACAAGTTATGCTGAACTGTGATCGCTGCTCTTACGCGTATGTCTGTTGCTGGTATTCATACTTTCCCGACAGAATACGCACCGAACTGAGAATTTTCTCTGAACAGTGGCCGCATAAATCTGCGAAACAGTTTTTTATATCACGCACTTTCAGCGTCTATCTATCTATCTATCTATCTATCTATCTATCTATCTATCTATCTATCTATCTATCTATCTATCTATCTATCTATCTATCTATCTATCTATCTATCTTTCTATCTATCTATCTATCTATCTATTTATCTATCTATCTATCTATATATCTTATCTATCTATCTATATTTCTATCTATCTATATATCCCACCGCCTGCGTCTGAGTGCTCTCGAGATCACCCACGTATTTTGCGGTAAACTAAAATGAGTATGGAATGTAGATGGTGTGGTGAAATGCATCGACCCCACAAAGACAAAGATGACGAAGTGGCGTCGAAAAGCAGGAGCACGCGCAATAGAGTAAGTGGTGCGCCCATATTTAGCTTCACCTCCCAGCACTCGCTCACGTGGTGCGCGCACCACACGAAATGAAGAGGCCACGTTGGCCGATCAAACGGTGCTAGAAGCTTGGGAAAAGGCATTTTTGCCTTGCTGAACGTCAACGTTCGAGAGGACAACACTGCTGGAGGTACCGCGTCAAACGTCAGTGCCCCAAAAACTCTATACACGGCATGCCTTCTGCCCTGGCACTCAGCGCACGCAGCAGCTGTGACAACCCGCCTGGACCGCCTCGTTCAAGACCAGCAACGCGGCCACGACGGCCAAGTCAAGCCTTGAGCGCGTGAGCGCGTCGTTCTTTTGAAGTGATTCTTAAGGACGCTTTATAATATAGTTCATTCTGCTTAATGTGCTTTGTTCTTGTGTTCTGAATGTCTTCTTCTCTTGGAATATACGTTGGTGTCAAGTGCATTTTCGTCCGCTGCTTTGTGGTCCTAAGAAATGTCTCTCGCACGACTCCTAAAGTCTGCTCCGTGAACCTTATTACGTAAAAATGGCGTTCGCAACGGAAACTTTCTCCTTTTCCCTTTAAGCCCCAGAAAGTAGGAGAAGTTCAGTTAGCATAGCTAAGGGCTGCATGGAAGATGGATATTGTAGAGTTAATCAAAGCAGGGAAGAAGTTTGGTCTGCAAGGCGCATCACTTAATGAATGGCTAGAAACGCAAGCGCAGAAAGTGTGTGTGGAAAGAGCACACGCAGAGGGGTTCAAATGCAAGACAGTCGATATTCAATGCAAGGCTCTTACTGCTGAACGCAAAGAGGCGGGAGCCATTATACAGAGGCTCTAGCTGGAATGCGACGGTTCTTCCGCTTAAATACGCAGGTTAGAACCCACTCCAGCACTATTCAATTTGAACTGCGTGGGGAAGACGTTTACTATAACAGTATCATGCTTGACAGGAGCTTCGCGGCTGAAACCAGATGTCTCGTACTACGACAAAATGTGCTGGTCGAGGATCATGTCGACCACACATGCCAGCGTCCGATCCCAGCATATCGAAAAAAGCCAGGGCATTGTGTGACGTGAGATGCTCATCAGTGAGAATGAACAGCTTGTTGGCATTACTCTTATTAGAAAGGAGTAGCTGCACTACTATACACACAAACAGTAGCATTCAGTACTACCTCCTACAGAATTTCACGTGTGAGTGAAGCCCCCATATTTGTGATACAAAAACCACTCTTTCAAGCGATGATTGGCGCCATTGCCACAATGAGAGCAATGCTTCTTAAGTTACTGTAATGCACTATACTCAGAGCCCCAAGAGAGTGCTGCCCCGCCACGGTGGTCTAGTGGCTAAGGTACTCGGCTGCTGACCCGCAGGGCGCGGGTTCGAATCCCGGCTGCGGCGGCTGCATTTCCGATGGAGGCGGAAATGTTGTAGGCCCGTGTGCTCAGATTTGGGTGCACGTTAAAGAACCCCAGGTGGTCTAAATTTCCGGAGCCCTCCACTACGGCGTCTCTCATAATCATATAGTGGTTTTGGGACGTTAAACCCCACATATCAATCAAATCCAAGAGAGTGCTGGCCACTCTCTTTGCGGCAGCAAAGGCTTGACCTATATTTCACTATCTTTTCAAGAGAACTGGAAGCTCTATGCTGCACAGAGTGCCGGTACTCTGGCTGAACGAAAGTGAACAAGCTCCCTCGTCAGAATACAGTCATACATCTGAAATAGAGTTCATACACTCTCTGTGGGAGTGGTGCTACTCCCCCACAGAGTTTTACAATCTAGTTGGGCTAGAATGCATCAACTCCCTCCAAAAGTAAAATCACTTCTGCTGTACTAGAAGTAAGGCCTCAAAGAAAAGTCGACCATTTCCTAAAAATAGTGAACTGACGTGATTGCTTTAAGCTTGCGTCACGTGTACAAGACGCAAATCGGCATACACATTATAATCTTACGCAACATAGCAAACAACAACACTCAGCATATACCTCTCCCGCTATGGACAACCATCCATACAGCAACCGGTAATTATTCTCAGGATGTCTAGCCCCTTGTTAGTGTGGGTGGCGCTACATCTCTATTACGCGTTTTGAAGAGCAGCTATACATCTTGAGTGTGTAAGTATCTGGTAATCGTTAGGTACTCTGCACACTCTTAACCGCGTAACCTTTAGTAGAGGTATACAATTTTGAGATTCGTATCTGTGTAATTTGAAGGCTATGCATTACCCTTTATCATGGTAACTTCTACCATAGAGGCCACGGTATTTTTCTAAGCCACAGAGAAACCTTTAAAGCAAAAGGTAACTAGCAATCTCTAAAATTGTACCTTTTCTTGGAGGTATAGCGTGTTTGTGTCCATAGGAATACTTGAACAACTTCTCAACTGAAAGGTTATACTTTAAACCTTAAAATGTATTTTTTATGAGAAATACTGCAGATCACTCCATGTAATTACATTTTCACAACCTCTGCATGCCTCGTGCAAAACTCTTAAGGAAATGAACATCACACGGGACTTGCAGAAGTTGTGGATTAATATACCTTCCATTCAGCAAACTGCATTTTCCTTTCATTTATTTGGATAATGAAGTGCCCTGAGAGAAACACATGCTTATGCTTTTTACCTTCGGGGTGAAGAAACTTTCTAATCAATAAATGGTTGTAAAGCCTACGGGTGCAGGGTAACTTCAGTGAGCAATCGGTGAAATTGCTCAGCATACAAAAATCGAAACAGTTCATGGAGGTGCATATACTGCGCATTCGTGCGGATGCAAAGCAAACTCAATCTATTAGTGAGAAGAAAAAAAAAAGCATGGAGCACTTCATTGAAAATGCAAAATTGTACAGTGCTTCAGGTATACGTAACTGAAAAGTGTTTCTGGAAAAAAATATTGATATGATATCTTCCAAACATCTCCTCAAATATTACTTCTCAATAAAGTTCGACCAACCAATGGCCCATGTTGTGACCAACATTTTTTTGTCCTAAAAAGCGCCAATAAATACTTCAATTGGTTTTTGAGACCTTAAAAGTTCTCGAACCATATTCAGCGTCTGTGAAAAAGCAGCGGGTACACAATAGTATATGATAAAAACATTTGGCGACGGCAGACTCACTCTTCAGTTCTTCAGTTTAAATCCTGTGTATATGTCGTGAATTTTCTGTTGTTTGTTTGTTTGTTTATTTATTTATTTACAGTACCTACAGCGCCCGCGAGGGGCATTAGTGTAGGGGGGAGATAACGATTTCGAAATGCAGAAAGGCGACAGTCTATTAACACTGAGTTGAACATAAAAGAAAAACAAATACATAATAAAGCATCCAATGGTGTCATTTACTTTTGAATTTACTTGTGTATTGATTGTATATGTCACTGAATGCATTCGCCAACCTCTAAGTTCTAGGTACTTCCACTGGAAAAGTTATTGGGTTGATTTCTGTTTTTCGAGAAGGAGGAACTCTTAGCCCCATCAGGAGTAACAGTTTGTTCCTACGCGATCACATCCTGCTATATAAGGGTCACTTTTACTCCTTACTATTTCATCCCTCAAAACTACTGAGGACTTACCCGGTTGTCCTCTAACAGCTATTCCATAAAGGACGTATTATACCTTTTTTCTGGGTGGTAATATAGTTGTGGCAATGATGTTACCTCCCAGAAGGACAAACCGCCGACCTCTTTTTGCCTTTTGCGGCTCAGAATCTGCTGGGTGTGTTCTTGGGACGGTTACCCGGTTGTATTCACGCCGGAGGTGGAGGCGAGCATCTGTAACCCAGCGTCTGGGGGCGAGGCACCTCGAAAAAAAATAATGAAGATCACACGAGTGGACACTGGTCCACTCTCCCGTGGTGTGTTCCAAAGGAAGGCTAACACCATAGTTCGCTATGCGAACAGAGCAATGCCGGAATGGCTGGGAGAATGGTAAGCTCCTGTAATCTGACGACTCAGAAGCTCTGGCATTAGGAACGCATACCTTGAGACAGGACCTGACATGCTAGGCAGCATTGGCAGGAGGTGCTTGCGTCCCTCTCTAATCCAGCGTATCTGGATGCCGTGGCTAAGGAGTCGGTCCTTGCACGCCAGGCAGAGAAGTTTCCGGTCCATTCCATGATCCAGTTGCCTGGACGGTATGGGTGGTGGCGCGCACACGTAATCCAGTCTAGTTGGAGCCGCGACCTCAGATCATGACCTCCCCCCCTCCAAGAGGTTCGCCGCGGGCAATGTGTGAGTGGAGTCGGATGCTCACACGGCTAAGAGAGAGGAAACAGCGGGTAGTCCACCTCGCCTCCACGGTCCTCGTGTAGAGCTTCCCGCTAGCGGGCGTTGCTACGCTGACAGTGGCACCCTAGGGTCGCTTGGCTTTGTTGGCGTCAGTGCGCGCAGCATGGTGCTGGGCTTCCGACTGATAGGGGCTTGGCTATTTTGATAATGAAACTTTCAATAGAAAACCGCCACCGAGTGGCAGCGGTACCAAGCCACTGGCTTTGTACCGTGACGGAATCGTACTCTCTCATTTTTTTGCAATCTGTCAGTATATATTTACAAAATCAAATCCATCACATAAATACGTCATCTGATCCGTGGAGGACCCCGGCATAAAACAGTTTGTAGTAAAAAAATGGCAGCACAGTGAAAATTGATGAAATGAAAAGCACGAAGGAGGGAGGTTGATATGTCACTTCAAAATCAGCACATTATTACGAGGTAGACGTAAATTATGCCGTACGTTACTTCTATGTCACGATTGACTTATTTGCGCCAGGTATTTGTGTTCATCGTAATTTCAAGTCCAGTAATACCAAATTCAATATATCGGAAGCTAGTGAAACGGACGCTAGCACACTATGAGCGTAGCATGTAGTCAAGTTTTACGTGACACGCATATCATGATTACCATGTTTGCAGGTGTCATTTACTTTCTTCGTCTGTTCAAGTCACGTGATACCAATTTCGGTATATCGGGAGCTAGCGAAACGGTCGCGAGCACGTTTGATCGTTGCATGCAGTTAAGGTTTACTTAATACGCAGTGTTGATTATCACGTTTGAACGTGTCATTTAGATTTGTCGTCGGTTCGCGTGTCGTAATACAAAATTTGGAATATGTGAAGCTAGCAAAGTGCCTGCGAGCGCTCCTTCCGCGTGGCCTGTAGTCTTGAGTCAAATGACGTGCACTCAATATTTCCACGTTAGGGTGTGTCACTTATGTTCGCCATGCAGTCATGCTAGAAAATACCAGTTTTGCAATATGTCTTGTGAACAAAACCACCACAAAAACAGCAAGACCATGAAATGTGAATCATGACATTCATGACCGACATATCATGATTTTCGCGTTAAGACTAGTCGACGTTCCTCGTCATAGAGTCATGTTATGCCATACTCATTTTGGTGTAGATACTATTATCAAAACGATCAGGAGAGCTAAAACTCATAGATAGATAGATAGATAGATAACTAGATAGATAGATATATAAATAGATAGATAGATAGATAGATAGAAAAAAGATAGATAGATAGGTAGATAGAAAGAAAGATAGATAGATAGATAGATAGATAGATAGATAGATAGATAGATAGCTAGATAGATACGGTCAAAGTCACCGAAGTTTGCTTGGAAAGGCTTTGCATTTAAAAACTACTATTCAATGCTTTACTGCACCGTTAGTTTTGATAAGTTAGTGGCCGTTGTTTTTGTCACCTGAATGTCACAACGTGGGTTTTTAAACGTACCTGAGGCCACATGAGCGCTTTCTCTTAAAATTTAATTTATGAAGCGTACCTACTAAAGGTTGCCACAGCCGACGACAATGTTAGTGGGTGTAGTTTGGTGAAAATGTCACATAATCAGCAACAATAACACTGCTAAATTTATCTGGGTTCTTTCCTCACACAGATGCAAAGCTTATTATTTAAAGCAAGTAGGCCATTGGAGCTGTTCCTCATACACTATGAAAAGTAAATGAACTGTGAAACAATTTTCACGTTAACATTATTATATTGGTATTATTAATATTATAGTGATTCATATTTTTGTTAGCATCAGTAGTGGTAGCAGTAATAATGTTGGCGATGAGAAAATACAAACTTCGCAGTTTTTCAGGACAAATACATCATAGGCCTTTCGCAGCTATTGTCTCTAATGCCATTAATGCAGCAGTCATACCACTGAAGATGTACGAGAAAAATCTAAGACTCTATAATCATACCTTTGTTTGCAACAAGTGCAATTTGTGCGCTAGCTTTGTTGAAATATTGCCATTACCGATGAAATCACACTAATCTGTTATACCTTTTGTTTATGGTATCAAATTACTCTGAACTGCTCGGTTGTGCTGCTTGCCGAATCCCGCGTTAGATAACCAGAGGTCGTAAATAGTTTTATGCACCTATCTGCTTCTTGCCAACACTAAAGTCTCCCAGAGTACAAGGCCTTTAAACTGTATATTTTCTGAATTACGCTGTTTGTCAGCACTCCCAGTTATTTGTTTTTATTTTGTCATGTTTTGAGTTCTTTCCAAGTGAGCACGAGGCACATGCTGTATATTACAGCGAAAGCTGTTATGAGATCATTTTTCGGGTCACGCGCAGTTGCATATTGTACGTCGCTGCCGCCACCATTGTCCGTAACCACTTCGAGCGAAATTTAAAAAAAAACCTTGCACCCATCACACAGTGGGGCTCATACCCGGGACCGCCGGGTGCAAGCCCAGTATTCTATCACTGAGCTAAACCAGTGCTTGAGAGTTAGCTTCAAACTTGGCTTAGCCAGGCTTGATGTCGGGAAAGCAATCGCGTTAATACGACTTATAAAATGTTTGAAAACAGCAAAAGAACCAGTCATCGCACAATGCGATTAGCATAACGAGTGGGCCATCCAATGCTCCAACCCATTACAAAAACTTGTTTTTGTTTCCCTATTAACTGTTGCACATATCCACTACAGCCATTATTCCTCATCGCCGTCAGCCACTGCTTAGACAATTGGCACAAAATTCCTTGCAAGTGTTTAGCGGATACCACGCGTCTCAGAAGAATGACGAAAAATAGCATAGCGAACACCGGCCTCCTACCCAAAAGTTTATTATTAATGCCCTAGTAGGTACCAAGCAAGTGTGCTTGCAGTAGTTACCCAGCGAATGTTTTGAAAAGGCTATTAAAGGCCGCTCTTCTACCTTTCGCTGGGACTCTGCTGCACCGACCGCGCAGGCCTGATGTTTTTTTTCTTCCTTAATTTTTTGAAGTTTATGTAATTCTTTTTTGGACGACTCTATGTTAACTGTCTTTGTCATCATGGTCCTTATGTATTCGTTTTGTTGTTACTGTATTGTATTTTGATTCTTATTTGATATTTCCCCTCTCCCCCTTTTTTGGCCATAGATGGGTTTCGGGTAATTGTTTATTACTATTCCTGCTTCTACAAATGCGTTCACCAGCACTAATTTCTTGTGTCGTTCTTGGATATGCTCAGTAAAAAGCTGATGCAGTGATTTTATATTATCACTTTATGCACCAAACACACTGCGAATTCGTTCACCTAAATACAATTTTAACTCTTTCTCGCACGGTGGCCATGTCAGTAACCACCTTTTCTTCATCTATTCCCTTTGAAGCATGTGAGCACCCAATGTCGGATTTTAAATGACGCATTATTCAAACCATTTGGAAATCTGAGTGAGATGAGGATAATTCGTTTGGGCTTCAGGTGCACGTTGAAGAACCCCAGGTGGTCGAAATTACCTGAACCCGGCACTACAGCGTATCTCATAATCATATGGTAGTTTCGGGTCGTTACACCACATATGAATTAATCCTTTCGTCGACTTCATTGTGACGTGTTAACTTTGATTTCTCCTGGCTGCCGTGGTCCTTAGGAGTACTATATATATATATATATATATATATATATATATATATATATATATATATATATATATATATATATATATATATATATATATACATACACTGGTATATTAGCATAAAACAAACGAGTGTGGATGCTGCAAGCACAAACGAAGCGTATTGACACGGTAATCAGCCGTGATGGGGCTCTTGTGATGTTACAAACACACAAAGGCAAGTCCCCCACTTCCAATTATACATCAAAGGAGCGCCATTTCATGATATGAGTGGCTGTATCCGCCCCTTCGCACACTCTCGCAAATGTCTATACCACAGCGCATATCTGTTGAGCCTACAGCAGCAAGCGAAGGTCAATTATTTTGAAATAGCTAACTGTACCTACATCGCCTTCAACTGCTACCATTCCAGTCACCATTGCTAAATTATTTGTTATATCAATATCGTGTTCCGTCTCAGCGAGCTAGCGTAATTATCGTGCACCCGTTTACAGACGTGGCTCATCAGCCTTTCAGATGTATTAGCACGGTTGCATGCAGACAATAAATAGGCACAAAGTGGGAATCACATCCTTTGGCACCCCAAATGATATAAGATGTTTTCAAAAATACATTTTTTCCATTGCCTCGAAACAACTGAAAGTTCTGTGGTTTCAGCGCCATCTAAGCTTTTTTGCTGGAACCGTGCAGTATGTGGAAGCGGCGATGAGCGGCGCTACCCATTCTGTGGCTACGCATACTTGCAGTTGCGCTTTGGTGCCGTCGCGTGTTCTTTTTTTTTTTGAAACACACGCTTAGCTAAAATAACAAGCGCAATTTAAATGCGCATGTTTCCGATTACACGTTGAGGGGAGCGTTCGAATCAAGCAACGACTACGCTTTAACAGTGAGGGGCTTCAAAATCAAACAACTTTGTTGTTAAAATTTGGAAGTTCGTCTCTGCAAGATTCATTTACGCACGAAGCACCGCTTGCAAAAACAAAATGTAGCGGCGAGTTAGGGCTGCTATGGTATGCGCCATCAAAAATATCAATGGGGTGGGGGACGATAGGGAATAAAAGGGGGCCAAGGGGGCGTGAAATGTTAACCAGAGACGTAGTAATAATTGGTGCCATTGTTTAGAAAGATTGCTTTAGGGAGAATTTTTAGTTTCAGATGAAATCGCTGAGTAAGCACAGAACCCGGCGGCACGAGCAGTATTTTAATACAAAGAGAATTATTCGCACATTGTAGACCGGGATGTCTACCCCAACTCTCAGGAACGCAGTCGGTAGTAGACACCGACGCGTTCCCCGCACGGGCGCCTGCATAAGTAGGCGTTTGGTGCGTACCGACACCACGGACCCGAGCGAACGGGGGAGGTTTTACTCCCTCCCACGCCTAGCCCTGCATGGCTTTGCCGTGTCTGGGGAAAAGGGGATCCTGGGGGTTGAAATGAAATGAAATGAAAATTGAAAATAAAGTGAAATGAAATGAGCCGACGTCGGGTGATCGGACCCACAAGGCCCCCCGCCAGAGGCAACAGACCAATTTGGCCCCAGCTTCATGTAGACGGCAGCCCTAGGCTAACCCACCCAGGGGAAATCGGCAGTCGCCTTTCTAAATCTTCGTCTTTTCTCACTTTTTATCTGTCCTGCCATCTTCTCTCTTCCGTTTACTTCCAAATTTCTTGGCGGTGAGGGTTAACCTGGTATAGCTATTCAACTTAGGATAATTATAACAGGTTATAGCGGTGATGTATGGCTGGCGTCTCCAAGTGTTTGCTTTCAACCTTGTAGCGTCCCTATGTTGGGCTCGGTGGTGGGCGGCCACCATCGCCGCCGAACTTCATTGTATTTTATGGCAAAAGCTCCCCCCCTTCCTGATCGCTCCCTGAAAAGATGGTGCACCGAAGACACTTTCTTGCTTTACACAACAAAGCTGACATTCCCAAAGTACCTTGTTGTCCACAGAGAGAACGAAAAGAAGACAGTTCGAGCGCGTCCCCTTTCCTCGTGTCGAAAACTCTCACGGAAGCAATAGGCCTATATACTATAAAGCGACAACGATGAGAAGTGGCGATCTTCTTTTGGAGTACGTGACAAAGATGAATGTGAGAAGCTGTCTAAACTTGTACCCTTTGGGAAAACCCCTGTTTCAGTGGGCCCACACAGGTCTATGAACACTGTCCGTGGCATAGTTTCTGAAGATGATCTTACAGAGCTTTCTGAACGTGAGCTGCTCGAAGCTTGGCAGGACTAGAACGTGGTCAAAGTCCAACGAATAACAATAAAACGCAACAACAAACTGACCCTACAAAACACGTAATAATTACCTTTGGAACAAGTGACCCACAAGAATCAATAGAAACCGGCTATTGTAAGCTCCGTGTAAGACCATACATTCCCAACCATCGTCGATATTTCAAGTGTCAGCGTTTCGGGCATGGATCGCAGAGTTGCAGAGGACGTGCCACTTGCGCAAACTGTGCATGAATTCAACACATATCAGAAAACTGCACATTTCCGATGGAGGCAGGAAATGTTGTAGGCCCGTGTACTCAGATTTGGGTGCACGTTAAAGAACCCCAGGTGGTCAAAATTTCCGGAGCCCTCCACTACGGCGTCTCTCATAATCAAATGGTGGTTTTGGGACGTTAAACCCCACAAATCAAATCAATCAAAATCAGAAAACTGCACCTCAGAAACCACTCATTGTTCGAATTGTGAAGGAGACCAGGCTGCGTACTAACGATCATGCCCCGCATTGGAAAAAAGAGGAACAAATAGTAGAACCTAAGGTCAAATTCAATCTGTCATTACAAGAAGCATGTCAACGTTTTGCACTACACAACCCATGTTACACCCCCTTCGCAGATGTGACGCGCCGGGGTGCCGCGCCACATGTTTCTGCACCCGCCAATGTCACACAGTGTGTGGTGGCGGTCGTGACACCAGCACCCCCGACTGGAGCAGCCTGTACTGCTCCACCACCTAACAAACAGGGCCAGCAGACTCCTGTGTCTGCTGAATCTCGGACCACTGCAAGCGCAGTTAGGTCCAAAAGTTCTGTGACAATGCCTGCCGAGAAGGCACCATCCACAACATCACAAGAAGTTATGGATACAAGTACGACTCCTCCGGCGCCTCAAACGCCGAAGGATAAGCGGAACTTTTGGGAGTGCGCCAAAAAAAACGAATTACATGGCCCCCAAAAGACCCTGTAACCTAAGGCAACACTTTTGTACACACAGCACCACATAAGACTAGAATGACACAAATACTACAAAGGAACGTCAAAAGACTGCTGAGAAACCTCGACGATATTCAGGAGCTCTTACACGAACATACACCAAAAGTGCTGTGTGTGCAAGAGACACACTTGAAACCAAAACACACTAACTTTCTACGCAATTACGTTATCCTTCAAAAGGACCGGAATGATGCCATTGTGCCAGCCGGCTGTGTTGCCATTATAGCTAATCAAGGTACTGCATGCACACACCTACCTCTACAAACATCCCTTGAGGCGGTGGCTATTCGAGCAATTCTTTTAAATAAGCTCGTCACCATCTGCCCTCTATACATACCTCCACAACACCGTCTTGAAAAGCATGAATTCCAGTCCCTAATAGACGAACTTCCAGAACCTTACATTCTCCTTGGAGATTTCAACGCACATAACAATCTAAGGGGTGACTCACGCTGTGATGCTCGAGGTCGCCTGAGTGAACGGTTCCTCTTTACTTCTGGCGCGTGTCTTCTAAATGGGAAAGAGCCCACATACTACTGCCTCGCCAACAATACCTACTTGTCAATAGACCTCAGTATTGTCTCTCCAATCCTCTTACCTTTACTGACATGGGACGTCATCAATAATCTTTACGGAAGTGGACATTTTTCGGTAATGCTAGGCACACCCATACCAAATGGATATCGCCCACAGGTCCCCAGATGGATCACTGACAAAGCTGATTGGAACAGTTCTCGCAGATTATTCACTTAAGTTGGACTGACCTATGAAGTTTAAACATAGATGCAGCTGTACAACACTTTTCAGCTGTTCTGACCGAGGCTGCGATAAAATGCATCCCGCCAACTTCTGGACTTCCTGGCAAGCGACGTGTTTCATGGTGAAACTCTGAGTGTCACAATGCACGCAAACAACAAAACAAAGCGTGGAGGTTGCTACGGGACTCGCCGACAGCAGAGAATTTCGGAAGCTTTAAGAAAATTAAGTCCCAAAGCAGGAGAACGCGCCGGCAGGCTAGGAGAGAAATTTGGCAGAAGTTAGTTTTATCAGTCGTCACTTCATATACACAAGAAACTGAAGTCTGGAACATGGTTCGCAAGGTAGCAGGACGCCATGCATCTTCACCAACTTTCGTAGACAAACACATGGACACCTTGAAAGACCAGACGAACATCCTCGGTGCCCACTTCGAAAAGGTGTCCAGCACGTCGCATTATACTGGAGCTGTTCAACGACACAAAATAAAAATTGAAAAAGAGATACTACAGCAAAAATCCTCTAAACATGAGTCGTACAACAATCCTTTCTGTTTGGCCGAGTTACAAGCAACGCTATATGTCTGAAATAAATCAGCTCCAGGTTCGGACCGTATACTATACGAAATATTAAAAACAACTGCCTCCTGAAACGCAAAAAAAACCCTGCTTTCCCTTTATAACGCTATTTGGTTTTCCGGTGAAATCCCCTCTGCCTGGAAAGAAGCCATTATCGTTCCAATTTTAAAGCAAAGCAAGGACAAATGTTTGGCTAGTGCTTACAGGCCAATCGCACTTACAAGTTGCATGTGTAGACTTTTTGAAAAAAATGATAAATCGCTGACTTGTACATAACCGTGAAACAAACAATCTGCTCGACTCATTGCAATGCGGCTTTCGAGCGGGTATATCCACCACCGACCACCTGGTACGTATCGAGGCACAGATCCGAGACGCATTCGTCCACAAACAATACTTTCTGTCTGTGTTCCTTGATATCAAAAAAGCCTAGGGTGCTACATAGAGATTCGGAATATTAAGAGACCTGTCCAATCTTGGTGTGCGTGGAAGGATGTTTACTATTATCGAAAGCTACTTGCCCAATTTAACCTTCCGTGCCAGATAGGCAGTGTTCTCTCCCGAACGTTTGCCCAAGAAACAGGAGTACCACAAGGTGGTGGACATTGTTGTACCCTCTTTATCGTCAAAATGAATTCTTTGCGTTTTCTAACCCACAAATTATGTTTTACTGTTTATTTGTTGATGAGGTCCAGCTTGGATTTAAGTCTTGTAACCAGGCAATTTGTGAGTGGCAGATTCAGCCTGGCTTGAACAAGGTCTCCAAATGGGCTGAAGAAAACGGATTCCAATTAAACCCCCAAAAAAGCGCGTGTGTCTTGTTCTCTAGAAAGGGAGGCACTCACCCCGACCCTTACATTAAATTGCATGGTCAACGCCTGTATGTTAATGCTGAACACAAATTCTTAAGCCTAATTCTGGACACCAAGCTAACCTTCGTACCGCACATTAGGTACGCACTACGTTGGGGAGTGACAAGAAGTGTCTCATGAACTTGTACAGGAGCCTCGTACGCACTCGCTTGGATTATGGAGCAACAATCTATCAGTCTGCGACACCCACCGCTCTAAAGATGCTTGACCCTATTCACCACCTAGGCATTCGCCTCTCTACGGGTGCATTTAGCACTAGCCCCGTTTAAAGCCTGTACGTGGAATCGAACGAATGGTCACTTCACCCAAAGAGATGTTACATGTCTTTTCTATATTATCTCAAAGTGAAGGCAGACAAGGACCACCCTTCACATTTCAGAATTGATGACACGTCCACTTCTGTTCAGTTTGAAAACCATCCATCTTTGAGACAACCTTTTCACTACGTGTGAGGGGCCTTATTGAGGAAACCGGTGTGTCGCTCGAATATCGTCTGATGGCTTCCGCGGCATGTCCGCCACCATGGCGGGGGCAATGATAAATTGTTATGTGTCTTTTTTAGAGATTACAAAGCCCGCACTCAATGCACATATCCGCACATACTTCCTAGAACTACAACAAAAGTACACATGCCCTGAGTTGTTTACTGATGCCTCAAAGTTCATCACTTCTGTTTCATACGCAGCCATTGGCCCATCCTTCTCAGATACTGGCGTCCTGCATTCTGATGCAAGCATATTTAGAGGAGAAGCCTACGCGATACTTTCAGCTGTTAAACACATTGCACAAATAAAACTACCAAAAGCGGTAATTTACACGGGTTCTCTCAGTGGGGTGAAAGCCTCGAAATCACTTAAAATACCCAAAACCCAGTTCTTGATTCCCTTTATTCACTCTTACGCACAATCTACTCATCTAAACAGCATGTTGTAGTCTGCTGGTTGCCGGGGCACAGTGAGATACAGGGAAACGTTTTCGCAGACCAGCTGTCTGCAATCACCGGCAACGATGCAGCTAATGCATCAATACCAATCTCTGCACCTGACATGAAACCTTTCCGACAAAGAAAGCTCAGAGGTGATTGGCAAGACATGTGGGACAGGCACACAAGTCATAAAATACATGTTATTAGGCCACAACTTGGTCATTGGCCGACACCATCAAAATAGCGACACACAGAAGTAACACTTGCAAGGCTAAGAACAGGGCATACATACTCTACACTATAATATATTCTTTCTGCCGGCAATCCACTATTGTGTGCAAGAATTGGAGAACCACTTACGGTTCTCCACATCCTCGTCCAGTGTAATGAGTTGGACACCCTAAGAAAAAAGCACTTTTTACTGCCCTACCAACAGCGGCTCGCACTACACCCTGGGATGCTTATCGGTAGGGATCCGATTTTTAGAATTCACTCATTGTATACGTTCCTAAATGATGTATACAGTTTTCACTGCATATTTCAAGGTGATCTGTAGCAGGACCTGTGGTGACTACATCTCCGCCATTGTCTAATTATCATGACCTTTCGACACTCACTCTCACTGCACATATTTCACGCCACTGTGATGATTTTAGTACTTAAGTCTTTACCCGCGTTAGCGCGAGCAATTTTGAGGCCCTTAGACTGCCACGCACCATGTAATTGTTCACCTCTTTGGTACTGAAATCACGCTCTTTGGCCATTAATGGGCCCTTGCGCGAATAAGCACCACACATCATCATCACACACTGACTGTTCACAATGGTTGAACCAGATAGAAAAAAAATGTTGATCTTCAGTTGAAGTCATCAGTGTTACCCCTGCCTTAAAATTAACAAGTAGATTACGGATGGTTTACACTCGAGATTATTTTTTAGTGCATTGTCTGTTATGTGCAATTGCTCGAGATAAGAACGTCATGTCGCGACAATTCTGGTATCTAAAAATTATGTTGACTCTGATCTATGCGTTTCATTCGAAATCGATCACATATGCGGAAGATGATGTAGACCAAAATGTTTGCGTTACTTACCCTGATCATTCTATTTGAATTCGTGAATAGGGTATTTCAAGCTAGAGATCATAGAAAATAGGAATGAAAACTTCAGAAGAGACATTGTTATTTAGGGTTCATAGAATAAGTGGAAAATGGTAAGCACGGTCGATGGTGCGTATAGAAAACTTGTTGACACCTCCAAGGTCATATTTTAAATGTTTGTGCGTTTGTCTGAGAGTGTACATGCAATTATTGGCGCCTCAGATTCTAATTGGATAGCATAACTGCATTCTATGTATGTTATTTACAACGAGTAGGCAAGTTAAGGTGAAATACAAGTAGGGTGGAATACTCCGCACGACAGCTGTGAATACTGTAACAGTTTGAATAATTGGAGGTAGCATTTTCAATTGATAATAATATCATGATGTGAAAGAGCATGTTTTGTACAAAAAAAAGCGTTGTCTGGGTCAGGGTCAATGATTGTAAGCAAAAACTTGGCGATGTTCTTTAACGGGAAATAATGATCGGTGTAAACAAAAAAAATTGGACGAAGCCAAAATAGAACCTATGCGTTTTACGCGGAGAGCAGGGGTTCTTCCACAGAGCTACGCCTAGTGCTTAAAACAACTTCGGTAACATAAACAAAAGACATGGACGCGGTTAGTGTAGAGATAAGAGTTGCGATTGCCTTAACACATGCAATACTGCATTACAAAGGCTGAGCATCGTACCTGGAGTCTCACTATGTGAATCGCGCAACGAGAAAGTGGTATAGAGGTCCACATATTACAAAGTGCTAAAAAATAATTGATCAAGTACCATCATCAACAACAGCATCAACAAAACCTGCAGCAGTTGGTTCACGTATTGCCTTACTGAAGCGCAGTACGCATTTTTGCAGTATAATAAATTATGGCGCAGAAGCCACTTTGCATCTTTACTGACAGTAGTAATTCTAGGGTAGAATATAAATCCTCCAACGTTACGCGAAACAATGTTTCTTCCCACGCGGCCTCGTTGAGTAGCCGAGCGAAAAGCACGGTCATGGCTTTCGAATACGGAGATGATTAGAACGGGTCCACAACACGCCACCCTGCTGTTCTTCTGAAGTCAAAACTCAAAGGTTGTGTAAGTATTTTAGTTAAATCAGCGCAAACCTTCAAGTTGAGAAGGAGAAGCTGATTCAGTTGGACTAAAATAACGTCTGCATAGCCAAGGGGCAAGACGTAGCCCGTTAGTGATACCTGTCTCCGAAGCAATGAGAAGTACACCGAGGTTGTCCCGTTGAGGTCGCCTCAAGCTGTTAGAAAGACGCCAATGGAAAGCTACCAGCTTTAAGAATATTTTCAAAGGCGCAACATTTTGTAAGCATGTCCAAGCTTGAGGACGTGGAGTGGCATCGTGGTCTCGACAGCCTAATTATGACGATGGAAAAAAAACGAGCAATCTATATACTTATACTGAAGTGAATTTTAAAGAACTCTAGAAGATAAAATAGAAACGAACTCCCCTGCTACTTTTTATCTGATAATACCAACGTGATTTTGTTTAATGCACCCCGAAAATAAGTTATCCAGTCAATATATTCAGCTGTGTGTAGCACATTGTAAATGCTGTATTTCATTCAAAGAAGATAGTTGCTTTTCAGATAGGAAGAAACCTGGGTATAGGCGGAAAGCTTCTGTTGCATTTGTTCTTCTTCGGTAACTTATGTAACCTTACTTATGTGGATCTTGATTCCGAATAAATATCTTATGAAGCTATACTCCCATACGCACATATATGCGCATGCGAGTCAGCCGCTGCCAGCGTACGACCCATTCAGATCACTTCCACAATGTTGCTACAAAAAATTTAGGCCCACAAATTAGGCAGGCGTGCGCATCTGCTGTTATTTCTCAATTATTTGCAACCCATAGTAGATTAGCAAAGTAGAGGCATGACTGGTCGACCTCTCTGCGTTTTTTTTCTTTCTCCTTTACTTGCATTTAAACAGCTGTGCAAAGTGACGCATATGCACTTTTTTTTTCGAGAAGTGTACGCCACGTGTGGTTCAGCACCCTGCCATTTTTTTGAAGAATATATATGAATGGTGTATAATTTTTGAAGAACACCTAGACTAGAAAGGAAGTCTGCTTCGTGTCGGTCTCTTGAGTCTCACTCATATAGGTAAAACTTTCTCCTGCGCGAAAACCTGCTCATAAACGTAGCCGTGATACTTTGTATTCATAAACCGGAAAGGAATTTTGTTTCCACATGTTAAAAAGCTTTTTTCAGATATTCATAGGTATTTTCTTTGTTGCATGATGTTGATAAAACAGAAATAATTCTAAGTTTTAGTTACTTGTTGGCATGATGCGACCGCCTCATGAAACATTAAGCAGGAGCTATTTGTAAGAAATAATTTGTTTGGGGTTGTGAAAGGCTGTAACCGTTACTTGTTTAGTGTTGCTGGAGGGCACCTTGTGAAATGTCGGGTTATCTCAAACCCTAGAAACAAGAAACAATAGAAAACTGAACCACATGCAAGACCATTGGCATGAGACGCAAGCATGCACGGTAGTGGTGTGGACGACTCCGCCGACGCCAGATTTGCGAGTAGGTGCACCTAAAAATTGTTACGCATTGAAAAGACCATTCAAGCTGTATCGCGACAACAACCACTTATGTGAGTGATCTATGCTGTTTTTGCGAGATCACTGCAGTCGGCCTTTCTATGCCGAAGCTAAAGCACTGTTACTTTCTTATTCAACATTTCACTGCAGCTGAAGCGATCTGAGTTTTGCAATATTCTTTTAAAATGCTTACTTATTACTAAAAAATCTCCAGAAGATAGGTAAATATTAAATGCAGAAAAGCAACAAATACAAAGTCACACACTACAGTGGCACTGATTCCCACTACTAAAAATTTAAAATAAAGCTGATGCCCCGTCAAAAGTAATGAAGAACATACCAAAAACTAGTTTCGCAAGAAGAAAACTGTCATCATCCAATGAAGGAATAATAATCCAGTACTCGTGTAGAATTTCATTCGGGTAAATGCGGTTATTAAAAGGTGAAATGTTTAGCTTTGCAATTATTATGCATATACCTCCTAATAATCGATGCACTCTTATGTTATCCCTAAAGACTTTTCCGCTATGGACAACACCCTCGAGTACCACGATTGCTTTAACTTAACCATCACACGAGGCTGAAGCGAAGGGTGTCGGGGCTTCAAACGAACCTTTACTTTATGTTTGTGTCCTCATGCAGCGAAAATGAGGAGCGAACGTTGATCTATCTCGTCTGCTGGCGCCACAGACTTGAGGGACGCTCGCCGGCGAGGTTTTATTTTTCAGTCTTCGCCTGCAGAATCAAACAAATACGCCCATGACTGACGGCTCTGTATTTTCATCTTTCAAGCTTTAGTTGAGCTGCGCTGGCTGCAAGTGATCATGCTACAGAAATATTAGTAGTGTCGTCTTAGTACATGCCCGGAAGCAGTTATACATACAAAATATGTTTACAAATAGTGCTTCGCGTTTTTCAGGCACGATGAAGAGAAATGTATATGTAATACAGCAACCTATATATAGATCCTGCGGAATACCGCATGGTGGCGAAACGTTTCTTTTTGTTTCCTGCTTAACCCTCCAGCCACATGGCAGGATTAAGCAGGACATATAGGCATTATCCTGGGTTCATACGCTTCTAGATAATCGTTTCTCTCACGAGCGTCATACGCTTCGACTAAATGTCGCTCGAGAGGCAAATTAAAAGCTTAGTGGCTAGTTAAATTAGCAGAGCAACCACCCTGGATTAGCATTGCTCACATATTTTATTCGCGGATCACAACGAACTTTTTTAACTAAGAAGCTTTGTTTCATAGAAATACGTATATCTTTTTTGTGGCTTTGTACTGCGAATGGGTGATTGTCTATTTTAATTTCTATTTCTTCACTTGCATTCTTTTCAGAATACCCCTCTTGACTGTTCTTCAACTTCACTGTCTCAAAGAACCCCTGGTGGTCAAATTTCCGGAGCCCTTCACTACGGCGTGTTCCATAATCATATGGTGGTTTTGGGACGCTAAACCCAACATATCTAACAATAACTTCACTGTCACGGCTCGAACGGGAGCCAAAATTTTGTCATGGCTTCTCGCTAGCTAAGGTGTTTGAAACCCCAGCTTTGGAAAAAAACGAAATAGTTAGTAATAAATGATATTAGCCGATCCATTCGATTACTTAAAGACAACATTAGGTAAAACGAAAATTTAAGCGCGGTGCTGAAAATGCTCCCCTACGTTGATTTCGAGGCGCCTGAATAAATTCTTAGTTGATATGTATCGACTTTTGTCTTCTTAAGTTGAAAACAATAACGATTTAGTAGCCCGAGCGCAGAAATTACAACTTAGCCATTGACCGGTGTGAATATTTGATGTTGTTGGCGCGACTTTCAACTAAATCTCAATCGTGCAGAAGTGAGGCCCCGTAGTGCCCATTAGATTGTTGGTAAATTCATGAGCAGGGATTAATGGTGGTAGCTTTGTCCTGTCGTATACACCCGGGAGCGGTGCGCCCTCGTATAGGAACTTCAGTGTTTGTCACCCCTCATCCATTTAATCGAACTGGTGTCAAGGAAATGGTCGAGGGATGAGACAGGGTTGAATAGAGCATTAACCAATAGTTTTGTAACTGCAGCTACGTTTGGCAGTTGTCCAGAGCCACTACTTATTATGTGTGGTTAAAAAGAGAACGTGCGCACTTCCGTGAGGATGCAGATCCGCATAGAAGTTGTGCGCAGCTTATCTTGACTGGGTAGATCACAGGCTTGTGGATGACTAGATCCTTAAAATGAATAGTCCGATTCACCGTACCTATAAGTTGCGTGTAGGTACGCTATACTAATAAAAGAACGCCTTTTCAAAAGGCTCCGGATAAATACCCAGTACTTGCTAATATTTACTGAGTGCCAAGGTTGCTGGGCGACTTCGAGTGCCTTCTGAAAATTTCGTCATGTGGAAACGTGGACGCCACTGCCAGGAATCTAACCCGGACCTCAGATTCGGCAGCTCATTTCAACTGCCTCTCAGTCAGCACCAGGTCAATTAGACTACACCAGTAAGTTTTTCCGAGGCTTGTGACAACTTGCGAATACTGTACTGCTTCTGAATACCGATATATGTAAACTGTAGCACCCAGAGATCTAAACGACCCAGATCATGTCACAAGATGTTTGAAAAACAAATTAAGGCAATTGCAGTTATGAAGTTGAGTACAGTCAAGGTTTCCAATTAGGCTAGACATTGAAAATGTAAAATAACACAGAATTCCGCTAGAGAACGCTATTCCACGCCACTTGACGAAAACGTTTGTTAACAATAAAAAAGCGTTTTGAATACGCTGTATACGCAGTCAGCTGTGATTTGATTTTACCATGCCCACACTATTTTTAAAAACAGTTTTCATAATATATAGGTATTACGGTCATTAACTTTATGCGTATTGTGAGACAAAGCAAAAATTATTGCGGATAAGCCTTCGTGACAACGCTTGCATAAGAGTCATGACTGCATGTATGAGCTTTGATAACTTCCCCTGTCCTTACTGCTGCGACGCCCGATTCCTATGGACTAAAATGCTTCTGAGGATATCACCCTGGTTGTTTCAGATGTTGTGCAGCCCTATATATACAACCCATTTTTCACCTGAACTATGCTACATATTTTGGTTATAGCCTTTCTTCATTGTTCCTTATAGCATGCATTAGATTTTGGCCTATGCTCTAGTTTGCCTTTAAAGCTTTTAGGCTTATTTCGCTTTTTACGGGATGCTAGATTTTTTCCGTGTATACCTTCTGATGTCGGATACCTTACTTCTATTGAATAACTTTGAAACCTCCACTAGCTCTATTTTACAGCAAAATCTGTTATGAGATCAAAACTCGGGTTACGCGCGGCGCCGTAGTTGTCCGCTGCCGCCACTTCCGAGGTCCGTAACCACAATCGAAAAATAACAACAAAAAATTAGTGCCCAGAACAGAGAGGAACTCAAAAGTGGGTCTGCTGCGTGCCAGCCTAGCAATGTACCACTCGGACACGCTGGTGCTCGGGACTTGCTCGCAACCTTGTCGTAGGCATACTTGACGTCGGGAAAGCAATCGCGTTAATATGAGTAATAAAGCGTTTTAGATCGGCAAAAGGAAAACGAGGCATTGCACAGTGTGAATAGCGTAACGAGTGGTTCTAACCCATTACAAAAGCTTGTTTTTGATCACCTGTTAACTGTTGCACATACCCACTTCAGGCATGATTGCTTATCGTTGTCAGCCACTGCACGAACAATTGGCATAAAATTACTTGCAAGTGTTTACCTGATCACTATATAAAACAGCATTTGCAGTGTGTGCCAGTGGCCCCGCCGCAGTGGTCTACTGGCTAAGGTACTCGGCTGCTGACCCGCAGGTCGCGGGATGGAATCCCGGCTGCGGCGGCTGCGTTTTTCATGGAGGCGGAAATGTTGTGAGCCCGTGTGCTCAGATTTCGGCGCACCTTAAAGAACCCCAGGTGGTCGAAATTTCCGGAGCCCTCCACTACGGCGTCTCTCATAATCATACGGTGGTTTTGGGACGTTAAACCCTCATATTATTCAATCAATCAATCAATCAATCAGTGTGTCCCAGTGAACTACAGTGTGCTGGCAGCTTTTGGTACATAAGATTCCTAGATGAAGCAAGTTCCCAAGGTAGCGTCACTCATTGTTCTCGATGCCGCCCTCCCCACTTTCTGGCTTGCCCTTCCTTTTCTTTGCCATGGAATGAAAAAACTTCATTTCAGTCCTGCAGGACGCGCTTAGCGCGTAGCGGGCGTCCCCCACGTAGGGACCGACAGGGAGTACCTGCGGCCGCTTCGTAGGCCTGCTGGACGGCCCATTGCTGGTCAGCGAGAAGTGAGCTCCTGAGGGACCTCTCCCACTTGCTTGAGGTAGAGTCGGGAGGAGTTGTTCTACACTTCCAGAGCATGTGTGTGAGTGTCGCTGTGTGTCAACATGATGGGCATGTGTCGCTGGGGTATGGATCGGGATAATAAACGTGAAGCGTGGCAAGGTTTGGGTACTTGTGTGTTTGTAATAGGCGTAGGGTTAATGCCTGCGGTCGGTTAAGTTTCGGATGTTGGGGTGGAAAAATGCGGCGTTCCAGGTAAAAGTGCTTTGTTTTTCGCGTCTGTAAATGGTGCATCCTTTGCACGTGATCTTGCAAAAGGCCGGTGGTGTTATTTATTGTTAATGAAAAGGTTCAAAACGAGTACGCATACGAATATGGCTGCAGTCGGATTCCCGCCGTGACGAAAGACGATGAAACCGTACCCAGGACATCAACTGAAGAGGAGGAGCGTTTCAGATGGCGCCAAGTCGGGCAAAATTGTTTCGCGGTACTCGTTCAGTGCAACATCCGAGTTTTCCAACAATGCTTGTTTGCTGTAAAACAACAAAAAACGGTTTTGCTCTCTTCAACTTACCTTGTGCTATCCGAAATAAAGCAAGCTTTCAAGTGTAGCTAGGAAACATTTCACGTTAACGCTTTCGTGCAACTCAGTCGACTTACATCGACGCGGATCGGCGAAGCGAGTTTATTTGTCGGTTTTAATTAAAAAGCCAGGAGCGCGGCTAAGGCGCGTCTAGTGCATGCTGCAGTTGTTACACTTACCTGTGCGTATGCACCTATACAGAACAGCTGGAGTGTGTAATCAGCGCATCTTCAGGAAATTTCACGTTTGACCAGTTGACCAGAACACAGCATACAGAAGCCGAAACACGGTGCTTCGGGGCACTTCATCAGTAGAACTCTCACTTTCATGAAGATCCTCGCACCACAGCAGAATCATCTGGCATCACAATTATCAAACTGGGCACATTTAAAAAAAAAACGTCAACGCAGTGCTGCTAGTCAAGCGTTCGTACCAGTTTGGCCATGGTTTTTCCTTGCATGTGCGCTAGTCGGCTGCGACCACTCTTCACAATGTCACTCTTGTGGTCACTGACAGGATCCAGCAAGAAGCGCATTCACTGTGTCACAGAACGAACAAAACACTTTAAGAGAACTGGATTAATCATAACTGCACGAACTACGATGTACGACGTAAAACGCCACGGCTAATGGTGTGAAATATAGAACTGCACAACGTTGCCAGTTGAGTAACACACATCCCGCTTTCTTTTAGATTAGATTTGTGGGGTTTAACGTCAAAAACCACCATATGATTATGAGAGACGCCGTAGTCGAGGGCTCGGGAAATTTTGACCACCTGGGGTTCTTTAACGTGCACCCAAATCTGAGTACACGGGCCTACAACCCGCTTGCTTTTGTGTTGTAGCGTTTAGGTTCATAAAGGTAAACACTATTCTACGACTCATTTCGTTCCACTTTGTTTCATTTATATATATTCACCGTAGCAATTGAACCCAAACATTCGCTGTTTTTATGAAGCTTTTAAACCTTCTAGGGGGCGCTCCAGGAATATAAGCGGGGAGGAAAGAGAAAGGTGTCGCTACGTTGGAAACTTGTTTCACCTAGCGACCTAACTGGGACACATTGTGCTGTGTGGCCAGTATTGCCCAGCGCGCTTCATGACACAGGGATGCTCTGTACAGTGTAGTCCGATGTCAGCGCACTGAGAGGCACTAGTCACGCTGCACAGTCTCTACCGCACACTGGGAACATTAGCGGCATTGGAATAAACCATAGACGCGATCAGCGCACTTTCTATATGACTTCATTTTGAATCGCGAGATGCTGAGCAGAAAATATATTAAATATGATGGTAATCAATTCTATGTGCTACACATATATAGCTTTAGTTTTTGTTAGGCAATAGATGTGCGAGTACGCTGAAGCAATCATCTTTCGAGCTTGCTGGTCAGGGGCGCCACCAGGATTTTGCTACGGGGGGGTGGGGCACCGACGACAATCGTGGTTCACCAAGAAACAGGGAGGCGCAGAATTTATTCCCCGTGATTTGACTATGCTTGCTTTTGGAGGGGGGCAAAAGGAGGGGGGGGGGGCAGGTGAGAATTTTGGGAGGAAAGAGTCCAACCCACCCATGCCATCCGGGCACGGCTGCGCTTTCCTTGAAGTGTGATCGAGCTTCGTCAATGTATTTCATAAATGGCATCAATATAACTGATAATTTGCAACACAGTATGGGAGTAGTATTAGTCTGATAATCAATACGAACCTACTTTCGCAGTGAGTTGTTCCGGATCATACCGTAGAGAGCCGCACTTCCCCGGAAGCAGTTAGCCGCTGCAGTGCCCAATCTCGGTGTTTTAGCTTCTGATTTATGCCGAAGGTGAAAATATGACCACCCATTGGTCAGTTAGGAACGAAAGTACAATTTAACGTTTATTAGACTCTCTCTAACTGAATATCTACGCTCTTCAAAGCGACCGTAGCACACAAAGTACGGCCCTGATCTTAATGGTTGCTTCGGCTACAGTGAACTGCTGCGGCTGTCGTACGCGGAATGCAACCAAGGAGGGCAGAAAATAATTCTAAACGAGTGACAAAATCTACAGTGTTCATTGAGCAGTTGTGATGCACGCTGTTTTCTACACAGGTATGACTAACCGGATAGCGAGTCAATGTGATTGCCGTAACACATCTGCGGTTACGTGCCAGATAGATGTGATCCAAAGCAACCCGTAAAAAATAGGTTAACCATTACCTGTCAGTTTGGCGCCAATAGCAAGAGACGGAACTGTGAGTTTCTAAGTGCCAAAATCAAAATATTAGAGACCTGAATTACTTTTATGATGAAAGAAAAAACTGTTCGCGTCTTTCAGCTGTGATGTTGTGGGGAGCCTGTCACACTTAGGATGTGTGATGCGTTGAGGTAGTACGTTCACCTCCAGCTCACGCACTTTTTAAAGACGATAGTCTTCCTTGGGGACCTTCGACGGAAAATGTTTCGTCTGTCTGTCTGTCTGTCTGTCTGTCTGTCTGTCTGTCTGTCTGTCTGTCTGTCTGTCTGACTGTCTGTCTGTCTGTACATCTGTCTGTTTATCCAACCTAACGATACCTCAATCGTCAATTTGAGGTATCGTAGTAGTGCAGTCGTAGTGGTACAGTCGTATAGGTGTAGTCGTAGTAAGCATACAAATAAATTGCAATAAATTAACATAGTCGACCATGCTTACAGAAAAATATCTTTGAGCCCTTCCTCTAATTTTTCCAGTGAATCACAATGAACCAGTGGTAATGGCAAAGCATTCTACTGACGAATTGTTTTTGGAAAAAATTTTTCGCATATACATTGACACGCTGTTGTGGCACTTCGTATGTGTAATCGTTTACACTTCTCAGGTTTCTTCCGCGGCGTGGCGTTCTTGCACAGAACATTAAATAAACATTTTGTTCACTCTCTCCAGACGCAAGACTATCGTCTTTCGACAGAGTTTACAGTGTAACATGTAAATTCGGGCCATTTTTTTTGCTGTGCTCATGTTTCAGACCTAATTACAATATGCGCATGACCACAAGTTTCAAAAACAATTTAAAACCCGGATTTCAGCTGATAATGTGTGTCTCAGTGTGAAGCGCGTCAGTGTGCCTTGTGCAGCGTGTCAGTATCCCAGTGTCAGGGCCGCACTGGCCCAGTAATCAGGTATGACGCTGGGACAGTGCCAGTAGGTTTTGTGAAAGGGATACATCGCTTCTCATAAGACCGAAAAAAATAGCATAGTGAACGCTCGTCTACTACCCAGAAATTAATATTATTAATGGTGTAGTGGGAACCCAGCAAGTACGTTTGCTTGCAGCAGTTACTCAGTGACTGTTTAGCAGAGGCTATGAAAGGCCGCTCTTCTAGCTTTCGCTGTGACGGTGCTCCGCCTTCCGCGCAGGCTTGGCGTTTCGCTGTTGTTGTTGTTGTTACATTTCAGGTTAACATGGTTTGTTGCCTGTCATGAGTATATGACAAAATATGAAGAAATGTCCGATGAACGGACGCCTGTTTATTTAGAATAATGCCTGCCTAAATTGAAGGGAATTTAGAAAAGAAAGAGACAAAGAATAGAAAAAGTGCACGATTGGCAACGTGTCCGTGACAGATAGATACGCGTGGGCTTGAAACGCGGACGTGCACGGACGAGGGGTCGAAGGAGCAGGGAGTTTGTCGGAACCCCATGAGCACAGCTCCTAGGAAGGACGTTTGCCAGCCATCGCAGCAATGCCCTGTAAGCTTAGGGGCACCGCCAAGTGTTACACCAGCTCAATCTAGCGACCGCAACCTCGTTGTGACGTGGCAGATGGTCTGCAGCGACGCTCCGTGAGCGGTGCATCAAGAACGACAAACGATACAGCCACTGTAGGCACTTCACGCTGCAGGTTACCGGACACCGAAGGAAGCCGACGGTGCAACTTACGGCCGGGACCATCGACGCTTCCAATTTCGCAAACCGAATGAGCTGTACGACTCGACGCCAAAGCCAAGATAAGGCAATGCACCTCGAACTCTGTAAACATGACACTCCAGTGTTGTGTATATTGTGCGTGGGAACTCACCGTAACACATTTATCATTTATTTTGTTAATTACGTTGTCGATCAACTTTAGGGTATTATAAACTATTTTTCGGGTTCCTTTGTTTTCATGTCTTGTTGAACAACTGTAGAGACCATGACATTCTCTCTTAGTGAGATTTTTTGCCTCCTGGAATAGTTTGCCAGTGTCCCATTTAGTGCCTGTACCGGTGACTTCCATTGCACACTTTTTGATGATAATATTCAGATTATCGTCCAGTGTGTCAACGCTAACGTCGGTTACCTCGTTCAAATCCGCGAATTTATTCTGAAGGGAAACTTAATTACTGTACTTTTCCTCTGGAAGCTACCTCATTATGTGGCTTCTTGCGTGCCACTTTCTGTTGTTTTTTTAGGTCTACGTGAACTCGAACTATTACCATTCTGTGGTCACTGCATCGGATACTCACCACTATTTTCAAATCCTGTACAACGGTGGGGTGTGTGCACAGGATGAGCTGTATTTCATGTTTAGTTTCACAAGTAGGACTCCACCACGTCCACTAACGATTAGCCCCCCGTTTTCTGCAGAAGATATTCAAGAACCGTATACTGCTACGTTGTGCGAACTCTATTATTAACAGCCCTCTGGCAGTTATAGAGCTATAGCTCAGTGCCAAAGCGTCACCACCTATAGATCGGAGCTCTCTTTTATATGCTCATGGTCAAATTAAGTTTTCACTTTCATATTCTAGGAAAGTCCTCAGGATTATTTTTCTTTCGTTTTCTTATATTGATAGAGAATCGAATATGGTAATAGGTGGTCGCAGGTTTGGGTCCTGCCCACGGCAAGTTATCTTTTCACCCACTTTCTTTCTTTACATTTACAATACAATTTGGTCCAATACCTTCCCTTTTACTTGCCTTGGCATTATTGTCTGTTAGATCTCATTATTATTGTGTTGAAATGCGGAAAAAAGAGCCCTTAAATACACACTTGTTTTTCATACCCAATAACGAGCGTCTCGTACTGGCAGACTTGGTGCCTTAGGTTGTATATGAGGGACTATTGGTCAACTGCCAGCTCGTAATAAGTTCACGTGCTACGTGACGCTACACAGGGTCATAAAGAGTGTACCACACCTTCTGCCATGGCTACTGAGGGTGCTGACTGACACTCCTACGTTTAGATTTACATATTTACCCAACAAAGTGGCTGGGAGGATAGCCGCCGTAGTAGCTCAGTGATAGAGCATAAAACGCGTTATTCAGAGGTCACAGAATCGGGTGCTGACCAAGGCAAGTTATCCTTTCACCCACTTTTTTTTTCTTCACATTTACATCAAAATTTGGTCTATTAACTTCCCCTATATTTTTTGGCATTATTGTCTGTTAGATCTCAATATTATTGTGTCAAAACACGGGAAAACGAGTCCTTGAGTAGAAACTACTTATTTTATATATATATATATATATACATATATATATATATATATATATATATATATATATATATATATATATATATATGCAGTTCATTACCTATGTGTGAGTCCCATGCGCTTTGCCAATATTATATATATATATATATATATACTTGTGCAAATACGGGAAATGACGCCGCTGACGCCGAGAGTGTCCATATAATTGCTGTCGCAATAAAACCTAGACGTACCCGTACCGTTGGCCATCAACCTCTTGCCTCTCACAGCTAGTGTGATGCCATGCCATGCCCAGCGCCGTTTACGCCTGCCAACAACTGCACAGCCACCATGGCCAAAATAGATAGAAAAAATTGTGCTTTGTCGATAAAGTTGCCGCCATTGGTCACCATAGAAGGCACGTACTCCCGAAGAGGAGGCGGCGTTGTAATACTCGATGCCGTGCGGGAGAGTTGACAGCTACGACAAGCCGATTCCCATTACGCAGCCAGAAATCTCGCGAACAAGAGACGTCGGTGACGTGATGAACAGGAGCATGTCAGCCATATATGAGAGTGGAAATATTTTGTATAAACGGATGGAGCACCAGGACTCAGTCATTGACGAAGCCAGTAAGCCAGCGATGCCGATGCCGTGACTTCTACACTATAACATTAAAGCATTCAACTTCAAATGTGAACAGAAAACCATGAGATACATCAGTTTTGCGGTTCTTTGTGGTTGTGCGACAAAACGAAAATTGCGCACTCTTTCAAAATGTATTCCGCGGCTTGTTGACGTAAAACATAAATATAGTATACTTCACGTGTTTTTACTAAGTACACGCTCACTTAATTTTCATAAGCTAGTCATCATCATCAGCCTGACTACGTCCGCTGCAGGACCAAGGTATTTTTCTTGTTCCGCCAGCCATGATGATGTTTGATGCTTTGTGGCGCAAGGGCCATTTGATGGCCATAGTGCGCCAGTTCAAGGTACAGGAGATGTGAACAATTATTCTGATTAGCGGCTGTATAAGAACCATAAACTTCCTTGCGCTAAGGCGGGTAAAAACATAAAAGTAATAAAATCATGAGCATGCCGTGAAAAGTGTGTGGTGGAAATGGATGACAAAAGTTTGTAATAATAAAAAACAATGGTGGACATATATGGCATAAGCACTAGCGTCTCAATCGTTCACACTATTGCGTTCAAGGGCAGTTAGGCAACTGCTTTGTTGAGTATAGACACAGCACCGGAGACCTCTCTGGAGAGGTCGTGCTACGGAATGCCCGGGTATATGATATGAAAAGTACGAACGTCTTTCATAAAAGATAAGAATGATTTATGTGCGAAAGATGGCTCCCTACCAACGAACATTGAAGGATAAAGTGGTATCTGTGTTCGGTAGGGTAACGAAAGGTGTTGTCTTCTCAGCGTGTCTAATTCTTTACAGTAGATTAAAATGTGAGGTACGTTGAGTTATTCGCCGCATCTATCACACAAAGATGGATCGCCCCCAGACAAAAAAAAATTAATGTGTAGTGTATGTGTGTCCTGTTGGTAACCTTGTAAGGATTACTTATGTGTGGCTTGATTTTGATACTGGTGGCCAATGACCAACTTGTGGCTTGACGACATGCAGTTTATTACCTGTGTGAGTCCCATGTGTTTTGCCAATAAACCCTGAGCTCTCGCTTTAGAAAAGGTTTCAGGTCGAGTGGAGGAACTGGTATCGATTAATTAGAAATGGTTTTGTTGGAGGATCCAGTGAGCTTGTCCACCAGAACGTTGCCTGGAATTTCGCGGTGTCCTGGCGCCCAGCAGACTACAACATGCTGCTTAGTTGAGTAAATTGTGCATAAAAGCAAATAGAGCGAGACAAGGACAGGGTTTTTGTGCTTTTTAAGAGTTTTCAGAGCTTTTACTGCGCTTAGGGAATCTGTAATTATTATTGCCTTCTGTAGTTTTATTTGCCTATTTGGTTTAATGGCCGCAAGTATCGCATTAGCGTCGCCGGGAAAATGCTTGTATGAGAGTGCAGGACACCAGCTTCCGAAAAAGATTGGCCGACGGCTGCGTACGACACAGAAGTGTCGTACTTTGAAGCATCTATAAAGAACTCGGGACATGTGTATTTCTGTTGTAGTTCTAGGAAGTACGTCTGCATTCGTGCTTTTCATGCATGCTTCGTAACCTCAAAAAAGACTTATCGCAATCTATCGCCTGCCATTGCCACGGTGGCAGTCATATAGCGGGTACCATCAAAAGGTGTTAAAGTGGCACACCGGTTTCCTTCGCAAGGCCCCTCACACGGAGTGAGTAGGGATGTCTCGATGAAGGCCATTTCTCAAACAAAGCAAGGCTTGACATGTCATTAATTTCGGATTGTGATGCGTGATCCTTGTCTCCTTTTACATTAATATAATATTTAAAAGACATGAAACATCTGTGTAGGTGGGGCGACCATTCGTTCGATTCCACGTACAGGCTTTCCAAGGGGCTAGTGCGAAAAGCACCCGTTGAGGGACGGATGCCTAGATGATGAAGAGGGTCAAGCATTTTAAAGGCAGTAGGTGTCGCAGACTGATATACTATTGCTCCATAGTCTAGGCGGGTACGTATGAATCTTTTATACAAATTCAATAAACACTTCTTGTCACTTCCCTACGTCACTTTCCCACAACACTTCTTGCCACTTTTTGTCACTTTCCCACAAAACCTTTAGAACATCCATAGCTTTTATTACTTGCTTTTTTAAACATTTGATGTGCGGTGTGAAGGTTAGCTTGGTGTCCAAGCTTAGGCCTAAGAACTTGTGTTCGACAATAACAGAAAGACGTTGCCCTTGCAGTGAAATATCCGGTTCGGAATGGCTGCCTCTATTCCTTGAGAACAAGACACACATGCTTTTCTGTGCATTCAGCCGGAACCCGTTTTCTGCTGCCGAATTGGAGACTTTGTTCAAACCAAGCTGAACCTAACACTCACACATTGCCAGATGACAAGACTTAAAACCAAGCTGCAGGTCGTCGACATATATACAATAAAACATATTGCGAGGATTGGACAAGCACAAGGAATTCATTTTGATAATAAGAAGTGTGCAACTAAGTACACCACCTTGCGGCACGCTTGTTTGTTGAACAAATGTTTGAGAGAGAACGCTGCCCACTCGAACGCGGAATGTCCGATTTGAGAAGTAACTTTGGATTATACTAAACATTTTGCGACGCACGCCAAGACAGGACTTGTCTCTTAATATTCTAAAGCGCCATGATGTATCGTAGGCCTTTTCAATATCGAGGAACACAGAGAGAAAATATTGTTTGTGGACGAAAGCGTCTCTGATGTGTGCCTCGATACGAACAAGGGGGTCGGCGGTCGATCTACCCTTACGAAACCCGCACTTATATGGATCAAGGAAATTGTTCGTTTAAAGGAAATCAACAAGTCGGCAGTTTATCATTTTTTTCCGAGAAGTTTGCATAAGCAGCTAGTAAGTGCAATAGGCCTATAACTCGAAACTGAAGGAGCGTCCTTTCCCTGTTTCAAAATGGGAATAACAATAGCCTCTTTTCAGGAACCAGGGATAGCGCCGGAGAACCAGATTGCATTAATCTAGCAAAGTAAAGTTTTTGGTGTTTCGAAAGGTAGATTTTTTAACATTTCATACACCACTCGGTCAGAACCTGAGCGGAATTACTGCAGAAGTAGTGATGTTTGGAGCTCAGCTAAGTTTAAAGATCGGTTATATGCCTCGTATCTAGTACAATTGTGTTCGGGTTTCTGCTTTTCTATTCTTGTTTTGTATTTTTGAAAAGCATCAGTATAGTGTGACGAGCTTGACACCCGTTCGAAGTGTGCACCAAGAAAGTTTACCTGTTCTTCCAAAGTTTCACCCTGTGTGTTTACAAGTGGGAGTGAGTGCAGTTGTTTTTCTCCTACCCTACCAACCGTGCTCCAGACTTTTGTCTCTTGTGTATATGAATTGACTTCTGAGAAGAACTTCTGCCAGCTTTCTTTTCTGGCCTGCCTACGCATTCTCCCGCCTTGAGCTTTTATTTTCCTAAAGCTGTCCAGATTTTTGGCTGTCGGTGAGTTCCGAAGCAACCTCCATGCTTTGTTTTGCCTTTTGCGCGCATTTCGGCACTCAGAGTTCCACCATGGCACACGCTGTTTTCAAGGGTGTTCATTCGTTTGTGGGAGGCGTTTTGTTACAGCATCAATAAAAAACGCTGTGAAGTAGTTGACAGCAGCATCGATGCTGAAAGTACATATATCATTCCAACCTAAATGAGCGATGGAATAAACCTCTTTCCAGTCGACTCTGTTTGTGAGCCATTTGGGAACCCGTGGTGGACACTCAGTTGCTGTAATTGTGCTCAAAACTACGGGAAAGAGGCCACTTCTGTAGGGATTACTGATGGACTTTCCTCTAGAGTAGAGGCACAAGGGCCGGAGATACTATGATAAGGTCTATGGAGGAATAGGTTTTGTTAGCGAGATTATAATAAGTTGGTTCTTTTTGATTCAAGGACACACGCTTGACGAGAGGAGAAACTGTTCAATCAGTCGACCTCGTGCTTCGCAACGAGAGTCGCCCCATAGCTTCCTATGTGCATTCAAGTCTCCAAGGAGAAGGTAAGGTTCTGGAAGCTCATAAAATAAAGATTTTAAATCGTGTTTTTGCAGCTGATAGTTTGGGGGAATGTAAATAGTGCAAATTGTGATCAGTTTAGTAGACCAATGTGTTAGAGAGGAGAGCTCGGCTCTTCGGGTCTCTAAGCTGTCGGCCCCAGTGCCGAATTTTGTAACGCCTCTGTATATATGCTCTACATAAACCTTGTTTAACTCACCGTCGTCTTGTCCGCTCTTCTATCAGCTCTGCGCAGAAGCAGTCGCGAGCTGAGAAACCTACGCTACGAAACGGCTGGTGACCGTGTCGGCGGAGATCGAAGCAGTGGCGCCTTCGGGACTGTGTTGGCGTCGCCGTCTTTCGAAAGAGTGGTTGCAGTGGTGAGATTTTGTGGCGCCCTTTGTAACGTCGTCGGAGGCGCGCTTCGCAACAGTGCTTATCAAAATAACAGCTCAAACAGCCACAACCTCAAGGGACATTTGGAGTTGCAAGTGCGTGCATGCGATCTCTTGATTGACTATAATGAATAAACCTCCATATGGTGTCACGGCAACATCACGGTTCTTTCGAAAATAATGTAGTTACGTAGAAAGTGAGTGTGTCTTGGTTTTAGGTGTCTTTCTTGTACACCCTGCTTTTTTTGGTGAGTCTTTGTATAACGGTTCTTGGACATTCAAGAATTCTTAAAAAGCCCCTGACATTCCAGTGTATACTTTGAGTGTTTATTGTGAAAGTCAAGTAGTGCTGTGTGTATGAAGAGCGAGTGCTGTTCAGGCGGGAAGTTTGAATTTAAGTAACAGGGCCGTCATTAGGACCCCTTATCTGTTTTTTTGTTTTTCTTTGGTGTTCCAAGGAGCCAAGCCGCTCCCTCGGTACCAAATATACCGACGTATCCATTGCCTGATGCCCGCACGTGCGAGCCTTTTGTTCAAATTTTAGGCCTCGCCTGATGAGGGGAAGCTTCGAGACCCGAATTCCCTGGGGTCTCCGATCTCTGTTCGCATGTAGGTGGAGTAGACTGAGCTACTGCAGCCTTGGGGGTAGGCGCCACAGCTGACAGCTCGCTCTGCGCAGGCCGAAGGAGTGGCGAGGGCTGTTGCGACGCTAGCCTCGGAAGCTCCGCATCAGCATATGGTTTTTGGTCATAGAATGGCGACACCCTTCTTCTTGCTTCTTTAAATGAGATGTATCCTTCACCTTCAACGTGATTATGCCTTTTTCTTTCTTACGGAATAGACATGACCGTGAATACGAGGCATGTTTTCCATCACAGTTGACGCAGTGTGCCGGTTCTGTGCAGGTAACGGAGGTGTGACTCAAAACTCCACATTGTGCACAAATTTTTCGGCCTCGACAGCTTTGCGAGCCGTTGCCATATTTCTGACATTGAAAGCATTGTCGGGGGTAAGGTATATATGGTCGAACACGAAGCTTTGTGTACTCAGTTGTGAGTGTTTCGGGAAGAATGCTGTAGCCAAAGGTACCAATTATATGTTTTGTTGGAGTCTCTTTGCCATTTCGCTTCATCTTGATTCTCTGTACAATCAATTCATTCTCTTCTTTCCAGCCGTTGAGAAGTTCGCCATCTGTTAAGTCAACTAGGTCATCCTGCGATACGACTCCTCGGACCATGTTCGTTGAACGGCGTGCTCAAACAGTGATTGGGACATCACCAAAAGTCTTCAAAGTGGATAGTTTATCATATTGTTCTTTGTTTTAAACTTCAATGAGTAGGTCACCACTGGTTAATTTTGTAGCTTTGTAACCTGTTCCAAGTGTGTCTATTAGGCACCTTAAAACTAGGAACGGTGAAAGTTTTCTGGCAGGTTTTGCTGGTGTGACATTGTGGATAATGTGGTAGCGTGGAAAGTTGTTTTTTTTTTAACTTGAATAGCTGAAAGCTTGTTTCGGTGGGCGCCTTCTTCAGGGAGCGATTAATAGAGGGTTAGAAGTTTTTGGCCATATTATATGGAGCATGTTCAGTGGCGGCGGCAGGCACCCACCAATGGTCCGAATGAGGGGACGCTTCAAGACATGAAGAAATTACTTGCACACGCCAGCTGTACACCGCCACTATAAACTGATGTGAGGCATCCCAAGGTGGGGTGAACACACAAGGTTAACCCTTGCCGCCAGGAAGAAGCGGAAGTAAGCAGAAGAGAGAAGTTGACATGGCAGACTAAAAGTGACAAATAAAGACAAAGTCGTAGGGGAGAGATATAGGAAAAGGCGTCTACCGATTAATCCTGGGCGGGTCAGCGCAGTTGTGCCGTCTTCGTGAAGCCGGGGCCAAAGGGTTGTGTTGCCTTTGCCAGGGGGCCTTAAATGTCCAATCACCCGACGTCGGCTCAACCCCCCCCCGGATCTCCCTTTCCCTGGACACAGCAAAGCCACACATCGCTAGGCGTGGGAGGGAGTCAAACCACCCCCACCCTCCGTTAGCTCGGGTCCGTGGTGTCGCTACACACCAAACTCCTACTTACGGAGACGCCCCTGCGGGGCCTCAACCGTTTTTGTTACCTTGTATCCAGCGCCAAGAGTTTCGGTAAGTTTTCTCACAGTTAATGACATGAAAGTGGGGAAAGGTTTAGATTGACCGGTTCAAAAAGTGTATCTCATCGGTGCATACCCGCTTCAAGCCGGTACGATCGGTAAGCAAAGGGAGTGCTATGCATGCCAGTTTTATTTTTATTCGGCGGCATTGGTGACCACCCACCAGGGAGACCAACCAGGAGACGCTGCAAGTTTGCAGATGCTGAAAGCTTGCAGACGTCAGCCCTACAACACTGCTATAACCCGATGCGCCTAGGCCAATGTAGGCTATTTTCACTGGGTTAATCCTAGCCGCCAAGAAGTTTTGAAGTAAACAGTAGAGAGCACAAGACAGGAGAGATAAAAAGTGAGAGATAAAGACGAAGAAAGGAGGGAGAGACAGCAAAAGGTGACTGCCGATTTCGCCTAGGTGGGTCAGGCCAGGGGAGCCGCCTACGTGAAAGCGGGCCAAAGGGGTGTGATGCCTCTTCCGGGGGGCTTAAAGGTCCTATCACACGGCGTCCGCTCAACCCCCAGGATCCCCTTTTTCCAGGACACGGAAAAGCCACGCATGGCTAGGCGTGGGTGGTGGTTGAAACCTCCTGTTAGCTCGGGTCCTAGTGCCGCTACACACCAAACGCCTGCTTACGCACATGCCCCGCGGGGATATTTTGCCAGTCAATTTGGTCCGATGCTTTCTTGTGCCACTTTTAACCCGCAAACTTCATCATCTCTGGAAATCCAGCCAGTTACACTTCTTGGCCGGATATTATCCTGCCTATGCGCTACGTGCCCGACCCATATCCATTTCTTCTTGTTAATTTCACCCATGAAATCCTTAACCCAGCTCTCTTCCTTGACGCACTCTCTTGTTGTCTCTTTAGGTTACACCTCATATTTTCCTTCCCCTTCCTCCCTGCGTTGTCTTCAATTCAAGCTGAACCCTCTTTGGGAGCCTCCAATATTCTGCTTCACAGCTGAGTTCCGGCAATATGCATCTGTCATATATCTTCCTTTTAAGGGATAAGGGTAATCTACGAGTCATGATATGAGAATGCCTGCTGAATGTGTTCTACCCCATCCTTATTCTTCTAGTTTCTTCAATCTCGTGGTACGGCTCCAGTATTACTACTGGTTCTATAGAGCTACGTACTCTATTACAACCACATGTGCAGTGCTACCTATCTCGAAGCGCTGTTCTCTTTCAGGGGTGTTGTACATTACTTTCGTTTTCTGCACATTATTTTAAGATGTACCTTTCTACTGTTCGTGTCAAATTCAGTAATTATAATTTGCAATTTGTCCCGTGACTAACTCAGCAATGATAGTTGTCGGCAAAGCACAGCTTCTCAGAGTACTCTTCATTAACTCTTATTCTTGACTTTTCTCATTTTATGGCTCAGAAAACCTGCTTGCAGCACGCGGTGAATAGCAATGGGAATTGTATCCCCCTGTCCTGTATCCTTGTTTATTGGTATTAAGTCGGTTTATTGGGGAACAATATGGTGGCAGTTGATCCTCTGCACACTTATTCCAGGATATTTATATATGTTTTAGTGCTACCCTAATTCCACAGTGTATGCATGACTGCTGATATATATAGTAAATCAAATTTCTTCTCGTAATCGATGAAGGCTATGTATAGTGCTTGGGCATACTGTGACCATTTCTTTATCACTTGACTGATAGTGTGAATGTGGTCTATTGTTCAGTAGCCCGTTCGAGCTCCTGCTTGTTCGTTTAGGTAACTTAATTCTAATGTTGTCTCAACCTTGTTAGAAATTACTTTTGTAAATACCTTGTATATGACGGAGAGCAAGCTGATCGGCATGTAATTCTTCAAGTCCTCGTCGTCTGCATCCTCATGAATTAAGATGATGTATGCATTCTTCCAAGATTCTAGTACACTCCCCGTTAAAAGACACTTCGTAAACAGAGTGGCTAGATTTTTAATACAATCTATCATCCATGTTTCAGCAGCTCTGTTGTTACCTGATCCTTTTTAGCAGCTTTGCTTCTTCGCATTTCTTTCAAAGCTTTCCTGAATTCTTCTGTTCCTATATATGAGGTGTAATCTGGGTTATCTAGTTCCTACATTTTGGCCATGGCTGTTCCGGGTACTGTGCTGATCTTTGTGAAACCCCTCGGCAACAATAACGATCTTAATCCAATTGGCACTTACTTTACCTGCCTTGATCGTTAGTGCATACATCTGTTTTTTTGCCTGACCGAGGTTTTCTCTTCACTGATTTCACACTTTCTTCATTCTTTAGAGCATGTTCTATACTCTCTATATTTCCCCTGTTTATATTGGACACCTTCTTACATAGAAACCTGAACTTGGCAACGTTTAACGCTAAACCCTGTTCTTGTGAGGCTAGTCTAGCTGTGCTAATCGAGGAATTTGGAGGTAATAGGGCTCGTTAAGGTAAGGATAGCACATGAGGCCTATAGAGTGCTACAGAACAGGTTCGTACTGTGTCATCGTAGCTTGGCTGTCAGAAAAGAACTAGGGATGGGTTTTCTTATCCAGGAAAAAAATACCTCGTAACATAGAGGAATAATATATCATTTTTGAAAGGGTGCTAAGTATTGTAAATAAAGTCAAGGAAAGATGCAGAAGAAAGGTGGGACAGATATACGCTGCTACATACACCCATGAAGATGGAATTTTTGAAAGATTCTATGAAGACGTGCGATCGGTAATGAGGAAGGTAAAAACACAATATACCTAGTAATGGGCAACTTCAATGCAAAGGCAGGTGAAGAACAGGCTGGATATCAAGCAGATGGTGATTATGGCAGTTGTAATACGGTGATTCTGGAATTCCTATTAAAAATGCTAATGAAATTTATTACTATAATTCTCATAATGAATTATTTACAGATTTTGATTACCCTTTACTGAAAACTAGTCAACAGTAAGTCGACATGAAAAAGCCCTAATGGTGAAAGCAAGAACGAAGTATATACTTTATACATAGTGCACACCCAAGCATTTAGCAGGATGTGGAAGTGCTTGGTAAGATACAATGCAGCGACTATAGAATAGTATTGTCTCGAATTCGCCTATACTTCAAGTAGGAATGAGAAAAACTTAAACAAAAGAAGCCAATAGATCAGCTAGCACTGAGAGAGAAAGTACAGGAATTTGGAGATTCGCTTGAGAACAGATAGTTGGCTTTTATTGATGAAAGCAGCCTCAGCGATGACGCAATGACTGATAATGTGACGAGGATCGTTAAGGTGTGTGCAGGGAAGTTGGAGGTACGATGCTTAACGGAACACTAGCATGCTGTCCCAGGAAGCGAAGAACCTCATTTAGAAACAATATTGCATGAAAAGCTCAAAAACTAGTAAGTAGAGATAAATTGTTATTGTAACCATGGCATTGTTTTTGTCTCCCTTTCCCGAGAAAAAATCAGTGCCTGGTTTGAGAAACACTTGAAACGGCCTTTGTAAGTTTTTTTTTGCATGAACGTGTAATAAACGTCACAGGCCATACTGTGCCTGTATTGGAGTATGCATTGTTTTGAATATCAAATAACTTCAACTTCCTTAAAAGTGGTTAAAGTGACTGTCTGCTGCTTAGAAAAGTTTGCCTGATTTCGGCGCAAATGAAAATATCAACAGATAGGCAGCAACGAGCAAGCTTTCATGCCAGAAAAGAAGAATTATAATTTTTACTGAATGTTGAAAGTAGATAAATAGTGACCACTAACGTCAACCTTGAGCGAATGCGGTAAATCTTGGCAATCTATTGGTAGGACAAGATATGCCCGCAGGTAGTCGTCTTTTGCCAACAAACAAACACGTTCAACTTGAATTTGCATTTTATGCACTTGAGACAGCTTTATGTTCTGCCATAGATCAATTTTTGCTTTTTTTCTAATGCCATGTATTCGAAGAAAAAAAGTGCTCATGTTCACGAGGCGCGAGTGACGTTTTTTGTTTGCCCCTTTTATCCCCCACTGCTCAGCTTCGAGCGCTTTCGTCGGGACGATAGAAGAGAGAATGTGTTTGCAGCGTGTGACAAATCTTTGCAACACAGCTCGTACAAGATGGATTCTTAAAATTTTGGCAGCGTTTTATTTGTGTGGTAATACGCTTTTTCTGTGAAATAATTCAATAGTTACGCCCCTCCACGGTGGTGTAGTGGCTAAGGTACTCGGCTGCTGACCCGCAGGTCGCGGGATAAAATCCCGGCTGTGGCGGCTGCCTTTCCGATGAAGGCAAAAATGTTGTAGGTACGTGTACTCAGATTTGGGTGCACGTTAAAGAACCCCAGGTGGTCAAAATTTCCGGAGCCCTCCACTACGGCGTCTCTCATAATCAAATAGAAATTTTGGGACGTTAAACCCCACAAATCAATCAATCAATTTATTGGTTACTCAAAAAAGTATTTCAGGGCCCCTTTAGATGTGATCCTTGGACACACAGCACTTTTGGGGTATGTTTTTGTAACGTTCCTGCGTACCACCAAGGCTTCTCAGCAGCTGTCTGAAATTCTACTGTATTATATAGGTCTCTTCAGAGTTGTGTAGTGCTGTGTGTGCAAAAAGTGTAAACTTAGGCTACAGGCCTTTTTGAGGGCCCCGGAACTCGACGTTTTTTTTTCTTTTTTGGGCGCGCTCCAAAGAAAGGTGCTTATCCTGTGTCTCAGGCAACGGAGGAGTGCGACTTCTATACATCACCTCTTGCAAGATGGCGGATGGTGCCTGATAAGCAGGCACGTTCCCAGAAATTTCGAACCTAAGCGCAAGTGCTGGGATCCAGGGTCCGGCAGACTCTGAGTCTGTTGAACCTGTTTGGCAGGAGGCGTAGCAGCACAGGCTACTTCAGCCTTGGGCGCACATGGCTCGAGCACTGTCACATTTTGTGTGACACTCGCGGGCACGGAAAAAAGTGGCGCGGCGTCCTGGCGCGCCACATCTGCAGATGAAGGAGAGTGCTGCTTATTATGTAAGAAGCTCTGGCGCACCTCAAGAAAAGACAAAATAAATTTTGCTTTAGACTCAAGGATATGTTTCTTTTCCTTTTTCCAGGATAGACACAATCGCAAGTAAGCAGGGTGGTCTCCTTCGCTATTCGCTGAGCGGGCTCCAGCAGTACAATCGTCCGATCAGTGTTCGTTGGAGGTACATTTCGGGTTGCGATCAGGTATAGTGAGAGTAAAGAGTGCACCACATGGGAAATGTAATACTCGTTGGTGATGGTGGCCCCCTACCACCGAGCCCAGCAAGGGAATGCTGCCAATTAAAACACTTGAAGTCGCCAGCCATCCATCACCGCTATAATTAAATAAACTACCCAATGCTAGGCAAATAGACAAGGTTTACCCTCGTGGCCAGGGAAAATTTAAGCAGGCGGAAGATTGAACATGACAGGACAGGTAAATCATGTGAGAAAGACAAAGATGTAGAGAGAGAGGGGGGTAGAAAAAGGTGACTGCCGATCGCCCCTGGGCGGGTCAGCCCATGGATGCCATCTACGTGATGCTGAGGCCAAAGGTGTGTGTTGCGTCTGCTGGGGGCCTTAGCAGCCTAATCCCCAGGTATCGGCTGGATCGACCTCAGCATTCCCTTTTACCTGGACGTGGCTCACGTATGCAGGGCTAGGCGTGGGAGAGAGTTGAAACCCCTCCCTCCTCCCGTTAGCTCGTGTCCGTAGTGTCGCTGCGCACCACACGCCTGCTTACGCAGACGCCCCTGCGGGAACACAAAGATTCGACATTGTTTGACAAATATATGTAAGAACTTGGAGCCTAAAACGTCACGCTTGTGACGGAAGCAAAAAACTTTCTTATGGATTTATCTCACAGATTTTCCAAGCCAAAGTATTCTCTGAGGAATCGCGGAGTTATTCCGTGGAAGTAATATTCATTATTTACCATCGGGCATTTGCTTACTCAGCAGGGGTTGCAGAATGCTGTGTACAATAGCTAAAGTGGTTGATTGGGCGAGTTGGTATCGCTGTCTGTCGCCTTCTTTTCTTGTCTCTCGTTATGGGTGCTGTTTTTATGTGTAGAATACGTTGCTCTGGCTTCCAGCTGGTCCCAATTCTTCGAGATAGTTTTTTTCTGTCAAGATTAATCGAACAACGCTTGTGATAAAAGCCAGCGAAGCCAGAACTGGGTAATATATTCTTAGTCCAAAGGAGCCCTGCAAATGATTAGGGATAATTATTTTAGTATAGATGATATCCTCATATTTGAAATATTAAAAACAAATACCATCGCTTATCTGGACGGCCATAAGATATGTTTTCAGTGGTATCAAGTCACGTAGCAGTGATAGGAAATCAAATTGCTGACGAATCAGCCACTGCAGGACGCAAAAAAAATGTGCATTTCACACCAGCGCCGGTTTATTTCTCAGAAACAAGAATTTTCTTTCTTAACTGTGCCACAAGGTATGCAAAGATGGTTGGTTTGACGGAAAGAGAAAGTCTTCATTGTTGTATCAAATAGATCCGTCTCTCCAATTTTCACCTAATCAAAAGATCGAGAGACAATTTGTAACTCTCCTGCACCGTCTACGATTAGGTGTTGCATACGCACCTCACTTCTTATGCCGCATAGAAAGAAGAACGTCCCCGCACTGCAACCATTGCGATCATGACGATGCGTCAGAAAAGCAGAATTTTATAGATTGTCCTCGATATGATAAACAACGCGCTGAACTTAGGGTTCGCATGAATTGACTCGACGAGCGACCATTTATTATTAGAAAAATAATAATGCCATGGCCCCATTTCGGTATTCAAAGTCGCGCAGTGAGCGTCCCCTGTGATTTTTTAATGAACCCATATTTCAAGATAGATTGATATGTGGGGTTTAATGTCCCAAAACCACCCTATGATTATGAGAGACGCCGTATTGGAGGGCTTCGGAAATGCAGCTGCCGCCGCCGGAAGTCGATTCCGCAACCTGCGGGTCAGCAGACGAGTATGTTAGCCACTAGAACACCACGGCGGGGCAACCCAAATCTAAAGAACTGTCCTTAACTCATATATTAACTTGCCACTATCTGTACGGACTCTATCCACAATGTATTCCCGATATATGAACTGGAATATAACACCTTTATTGTGTATAGTGGGTACATGGTTCCTCTGATTCGTGTTTTTTTATTCTTAAATTTTCTTGCTTGTGTGTTTCTCTTGCACAATACTGCCATGATGTTGAAATAGCCGGCTCTACCGTAAGCTACCTTCCCATATTTTGCCAAATAGGATAAAGAAAAAATCGCTTGCGCTTCAATTTTGCAGAAGTTATCTTGTTATGTTATATTTGGTGTTTATGGTTACAAAAAATAATAGTATGTACTCGGAAAATAAGGCTGTGTTAGATACAGAAAGAAAAAAAAAGTGCCAAGTAGAAGCGAGGCTGTCTGCTTGACATTGTCACTCGGGAAGAGGCAAAACAACTTCTAAAATGTGCACCATCTTTTCTTCACTCTCAAACTTTGCAGTAAAATCAGTTATGCAATCAAAACTCGGGTCACGCACAGCGCCGTAGTTGTCCACGGCCGCCGCCACTGCCGCCCCCAGCGTCCGTAACCACTATCAGGATTTAGGAAAAAAAACACCTAGTACCGAGGACAGAGTGGGGCTGGAACCCGGGTCTGCTGCGTGCCAGCCCAGTATTCTACCACAGAGCCACGCCGGTGTTTAGGACTTGTTCGTGAAGTTGCCTTAGAGAGGCTTGATGGCGGGAATGGAATCGCGTTAAAAGAGTAATAAAGCATTTTAGAACAGCAAAAGAACAACGAGGTGCCACGCAATGCGAATAGCGTAACGAATGGGTCGTCCAATGCTCCAACCCATTACGAAAGTTTGTTTTTGATCACCCATTAACTGTGGTGCATACCAGCTTCAGGCATTCTTTTTCATCGTTGTCAGCCACTGTATGAACAATTGGCACAAACTTCTTTACAGTTGTTTACCGGATACAATGCTTCTCAGAAAAATCACAAAACATAACATAGTGAATGCTGGTATACTACCCAGAAATTATTAATAATAATAATGTCGTTATCAGTATTGGCAAGTGTGCTCGCAAGAGTTACCCAATGGGTGTTAGAAAAGGCTCTGAAATGCTCCTTTTCTGGCTTTCACTGTGAATGTGCTGCGTTTTCCACGCAGGCCTGACATTTTTATTTTTTGTAATGTGGTCACAACAAACTTGGTTTTCCCAACGAAAAATGAATATTTTGAATATTGGAAAAGCGTTTGGTTTATAAAATAAAAAGCTGAAGCATTTACAGCTCTATTTATGAAATCTCTGAAAATCTTGGAATCTCCTACAATAAGCGACAACCAACTGTAACCCTATTTGAAATTCCTGTAAAATTTTGAGCGAAATTACATTACTTGATACATTTTAATTTCTCAGTTGACGTCCACTGCAGAACAAAGTATTCATTCAGTGATCCCCATTCCATGATTTTCTGCGCAAAGAGATAATAGTTTATGCCTCAAATTTCTTGGTAGCATCTCTACACGTAACTATCAGTCGTCCTAGATCACGATTTTGATCCCTTGGTGTCGATTTCGTGTGTCTAAGTGAACGTCAACTACTTCTCCCTATTAGCAAGTGCCCTGTCCCACTCCAGTTTTTCCCTCTTTTTATGAACTAAGATATTGGCTACACTTTCTGCAACCTTCTACGTGCTAAGACAACGAACAAAAAGAACACTGTGGGCAAGGTGGGTGCCAAATAACGGCAGATTTTATTCGTTGCCAACCACAAGCATATGTAGAAAACTATACCATCAGCACATCAGCACTACAATTATCAATAAAACAGCACAAACACAGACATGTGCATGATAAAAACCTTGTCTCAAGTAATGTATGGACGTACTCTTTATACACTGTTCTAAAGCAGTGTGGTACACGCAGTTCAATGTGCGTAACAACAGGAAATATTTTAGAAAAGAACGCGAGCGACCATTTGCGCAGAGTAGCAGTCATCCGTGGATGCCCGGTATGCTTTTTTTTATTTGGCTAAGAAACTTTGTAGGGGTTGAACCAGGAGAAACAAAAAGCGCAATTTAGGTAACCGAGAGCGCTGGGGAATACTTTCTAAAAAATTTGAAGTGAATATTGAAATAATACTGTTTTATATTGTTTATTTGACCCCGTGTGATGGAAGCAAGTTAAGTCATCTCGCTAAACAACAAACCACTTTAAACGAATGCCGTAAACTTCAGAGAAGCGCAGAAACTTACTTTTACAAGAGACGAACCAACTTCTTTCCATGTCGATCACAGAAAACTTGTCTATCATTTCGTCGGAATATAAAAAAAAGAACTACGACATGCAAGAAGCTATTTTGCTGAAAGAACTGATGCGCGATTGTGTGAATAGCATCAGCTGCAGTATTTTTATCGACTGATCATAGGTTTTAGTCTTAACAAATTCAAGTCAGTATATCAGTGACTACTATTCTTTAAAATACAAAAGAAGTCGTCCTTAAAAATACCTCTATTAGTCGTCTTCTCAGGAAAAATAAATCGTGCCTCTGATAAACGAAGCAGCCAGCGAGTCGATATCAAGAAAATAACGCTACCTAAGATTTTCGATACATTCACTCATATATTTACAGCATCGGTTGCGCTGCGCGCTTCAAGTGTACACAGCGTGAATAATACGAGCTCGGGAAGTGCTATGCAAGTTCTCTTTTTTTTCTAATCTATGCGAATCTTTGAAATTCAGTGAGGAGTGCAGAGAAAGAAAACAGAATACACCAGATACATTGCCTAGCACACACTAAAGCGCTCACGCTGGAGCTTGCATGGCAACTGTGCATAGAATTCCTTCAGACCAATGTGCATTGATTCCTTACCCACTCCTAAGGTTGTTCTTTACTGTTGAATCTCTAGAAAATCAATACACGATGGCGTTCCCAACAAAGCGAGTAATAACGCCTGAGCGGTGTTCTTTTCATTGGTTCAGCCGCTTACTCGCGTTTTGCGCTCCCGCTTTCTGTTGTGCATCTTTTTTTGCTATATATTCTGCGCGGCTGCACAAACAACGAGTTTTTTTGGCAATTTTAGATCCCGGTGAATCACTGTAGTTCATATGAGAACGAATGAAACTGACTTTTGAAAGTTAAAGTATATGCAAGATAAATACCTTTTGATGAAACAAAAAAGGAGCCGCTATGTCATATGCTGTTTCGTGTAGTGGGGCTTTCAGAAAACAAAGATTATAATATCATCTACGAGAATGTGTTGTTTTAATGGCCCTCTTAGCCCTGGTTTAAATTGTAGTGTTTATTATGGTACTAGTCTGTTTTCTGTCATGTGAATGTAAAAAAATGCGGAAAACACGCCTTTGCCCTTTGTCTCTTTACTATGTATATTTTATATGATTTAATAGGGTGTTCTGTCAGTTTTAATGGGCAATATGGCTCGGCAAAATAAGAACACTTTCTATAAGGTGATTTCTTTGTTAGCAATAAATTATATCACTTTAAATATTTTGTAATTTGTCTACAAACTGTTTTTAGACCTATTCTTTTTTACTGTAGGTGCATGAAAGGCATCCACAAACACAAAAAGTGTTTTCTGAAAAACTCAATTGCCACCATTGTGTTTCAAAAATGAACGCACAATTCATTGATTGATATGTGGGGTTTGACATCCCAAAAAGTACCATAAGATTATGGGAGATGCCGTAGCGGAAGTCTCCAGAAATTTTGACAACCCGGAACCCTTAGCGTGCCCGTAAATCTGAGAACACGGGCCTATAGCAATTTTGCTCCCATCGAAAATGCAGTCGCCGCAGCCAGGATTCAATCCCGCTACCCGCGGTTCAGGCACACGGACATTTATAGGACACTATTTACCAAATGAGTACTAAGCAGAATATTACTTGTAGGGTCACGTGATTCACGGAACTCGCTGTACGTAGAATGTCACAGCACTAATTTGTAGGTGGCTATCAGTGTACGTTCTTTAGTACAGCGATATTGGTAGTGCGATGAATTGGGGGTGCAATTTAATATCTCTGATTTCTTTGGACTCAACAGTTTAGTTCAACTTCAGAAAATAAAGATCACCTTTACATAGAGCTCAATAGACAAATAGAGCTCAACACAGAAAAAAAGCAGCCTCACTATCATAGTATTATGACAAGTGGTTAAACATGAAAGCTAGTGGAATAATGATGCTATTTGATTAACTATTGGTAGCTTTCCCACCATGGGCCTACGGCCCGACACTGAAGCCCGGTTTTCCTGTCAAAATTTATGGAATCCTACCTTGAACGCATTTAAAGTACAGCTGCTCCATGTTGTTATTGATGCATGCGCGATTCACAGAAAGCCTTGCTTGTCCATGAAGTTTAGCTGATTGTATCACCGCGTGAGCAACTGTGGGCGCATGTTAGCCGGACAAAGAAAAAAAACGCTTGAGGACGAAGAGAAACATCTGTGTACACAAATACGGACACAGGAATACACACTGCATGAAGTGACCCATACCCATACGCGTTCGCGGTCTCATGTGCGAGGGAAGTTCATGCTCGCCCACTCATGTCGCACTCTTGCAGTGGGGTCGTCGTGGTCGACTGGGTTTCTAGTCGGCAGAAGGCGGTGCGCGTCGTCCTTGAGGAGTCTGTTCCGAGGCATTGCCCAGCTTAGCAAGTAACTGTCAGGGACATACCAGTTTGGTTGTCGATGCCTGACCTTGTCTGGACTCCCTCCGAGAGCAGCGTATAGAAACACTGCCACGATCGAACCCTGACAGTGTCTCGCACCGTCTACAGAACAGCAGCCAGCCGAAAACTACGTTGCTCCAGACCAGCCCAGGGGGAGGTTGGGCGATGCACATTCCAGAAAGCACAATAGGACTTCAACGCCGAGGCGAGGTCTGGACACGGAGGGTCTAAACAAGCAGTCAAGGCGTGGCCTGATCTTTGATCCTAAGCTCTTCTTTTGCAGTTAGCCGTGCTGTCCCAGTGACCTGGAAGCTTGCCTCGAGGTCCTCGCACAAGCAGGTACATAGGCGCGCTTAATCGTTTTACTAAAGTCACCATCCTGGTGGTTGCCACGCCCTTTAAATAAAAATCGGCCCCTCACACTGATCACAAATATTCCGGCCGCGCACACCAATCTTCTACGTCAAAGCAAACGTCTCAGGATAATGTTTTGACCACATCTTCCCCTGAGTTCAAAAACAGCGAGTTGGTGGAGGAAGAAAGGTGAGATACTCGCTGTGCGTAACTGAATATTTGCGTTAAGCAGCCTTGGTGTCCTTACGCGAGAAATCAAAGATATTATATTAGGCAGTGAAACATACGATAATATAGACTAAGATACTCGGCACCAACATTATCTGAGCCTCGAATGTATTCTACGCGGAAGTCATATTCCATCAAGAGCAAGCACAAACGCAGCACTCGCGTAGTGATTCGTCATGTAGAATTGATGTATTGCAGTGATTAGTGGCCCGATTGCAAAATGAAGGCCTACCATAAAGGTACGCATAATTTTTCTGGACAACCCTCTCAATTGTGAAGCATTCCTTCTTAATTGTGAAATAGACCACTTCACGAGATAACAACTTTTTTACTGGCGTACGACATTAGGTGCAAGGGACCATTGTGTTCTTGTAGGAGGACAATTCCCATCTCCATCATGACGAGTCAGTGCGCAACCCAAAAGACTTCTCGAGATTGGGCGCTTTCAATGTGGCTTGGTGTGATATAACTTGTTTGAGTTTCTGAAATGCATCCTAATGAATTGTAACCCTTCAGTCGAGCTTATTCGGTTTAATTTCTTTATGAGCTCCGTATGAAAGCGTGGCATACTTGGGCAGAAATTTTCAGCAGTAGCTAGAAAGTTCGAGACACGCTCGAAGCTCTTTCATACATTCCGCCAGTTTCGCTGACAAGATTTCGTCTGATGTGTCCTTCTGGGTTTGTAACTGTTATTGGCCCACGACGTGACGAAGGAATCTAGTCGTGGGGGAACGTGTCTCACTTTTCTTCGGCTGGATAGTTAAACGTGCTCACGCACACTACGAAATGAAGATCATAACCTGACTTCGTGTTTCTTGTACATTGCAGTCTCCCCAAGAACATCATCAAAGTAGTAATGGACATTGAGAATGTCACTGACGACTTCTTTCATCAACTGGTTGAATATGGAGGGTGCTGTTTTAAGCCAAATAGCATAAAACGAAATTAGTATAGGCCCTAGTAGTAGAAAAATGCTGTCCATGGGCACCTTCTAGTATACTTTTATGAAGTCAGACTTCGAAAATTATTGGCACCCAGTAAATTGTGAAAACATTATGTCAGGCCGAGAGATTGGTTTCAGATCGGGAACTAAAACATTGTTGTGTTGGCGAAAATGAATGCATAGGCGCATCGTACCATTCATTTTCTTGACAACCACAATAGGCACTTCGTAAGCAGATGTAGACGTCTCTATTTTGCCCAAACACAAAATACACTGAACCTCTTTCGCGACGGCCTGCCTGCAGCGAAAGACATAAGGTATTGTCGGACATAACGGTATTGTCAGACATCAGTGGTCAATTTCAACTGGCACAGAAATGAGAAAAGACCTTGTTGTATGGAGAAAGAAGCTTGTTGATTTTGATTTTATTTGCGGGGTTTAATGTCCCAAAACTATGATATGACTATAGAGAGACGCATAGTGAAGGGCTCCGGAAATTTAGACCACCTGAGGTTCTGCAACGTGCACCCAAATCTGAGCACGAGGGCCTACAACATTTCTGCCTCCATCAGAAATGCAGCCGCCGCTGCCGGGATTCGATCCCGAAAGAAGCTCGTTGACGTAAATTTTTTACTCAAACAAAGCTAGAGGCTATGCAACATCCCTCCAACTCTGCGTTTGCGCGAGCGAGGCATGTAATGAATTTTCTGTGCTTTCAATTTCCGTTTGATAAATTGACATTACAGCAGGAGCCGTCATCATTCACGTGTCGTTCCCCTTCCCCAACCCGTACGTTTACTCGTACGTTTTGAGCATGTTGATGTGAAAGACAGTGGATCTGTGACTGAGGCCCACCGTTGAATCTCTCACTTACCCATTTGCTATCGGGTGATATGGGGTTGTCGGTAAATGCCTGATAGATAGTAGTCGGCTGAACAACGGACGTCATGAAGCTTATCCAGCGGTAACTTACAATTTCACGCGGTAAATCAACTCGCGATAGCATTTCCATTAGTCCTTCTGACACGACCTTGCTTTCACTCGAAGGGAGGGCGATGGCGTCTGGATACCTCGTTGCAAAATCCACCATGGTTTGAATTTACCTCTTACCCTGGAAGATGTTGATGCCCACGCACGAAAACTGGGTCTCAATGACAGACATGATACCTGGTGGCGCCCGACCGACTAAATGGCGTGGAACAGTCCACTGACAGATGTCGCAAGACTTTACAAACTTTTTGGTTTCCGATTGAACCCCTGGCCAGTGAAATTCATAAAGAATGCAATCAGTTGCTCGAGATATTTCTTGGTCGCTGGCGAGGATGCCTTCATGGGTGAGCTTGAGCACCTTTGGACACAGCTATCTCGGTACGACCAGTTGATAGAGTTCTTTCTAGAAGAGTAACTTGTGTTTTCGACCTAAGACACCGTCGGAAAGAAAGTAGCGAGTTTCTTGATACTTAACAATCACCTTTTCGTGAAGTTTCTCGCTGCAATACTGTAAAGACGTGTAATTTCTTTGGTACTCAAGAATCACTTTATCTACCAATATGGCAATGGCTTTCAGTACAGGTAGCCTGATTGTGGCCCGTGTTTCTTCATTGTTGGAGCACTGCCATCCAGAAGTACTTGACCTGCGGTTCATGAATTGTGTAACCCAGTTTAAAATGAGAACGGAAGGTTCTCTTTTGACAACACCATTTTTTCTATTGTCACGATACATTCTTGTTGAGAAGACAGACTTTTCTACTAATAATCAGGCTTTTTTATTGTGGCAACAGAAATCAGTCTTGTCCCGTGTGTTGTGCTACAACAGAGAGCTATAGTGCTACGGAAAATGTTTATAGTACTGCCAAAAAAATTGTTGTTACAATATGCACCCATTTCACGTACAGTGTGATAAAATTTTGTAGTGCAAAAGAAATGTGTTGCGCTACAACAGAGGCTTGTCTCCGCATGCAGTCAATTGGGAAAACAGAGACCTTAGACAACTAATGCAACAAAAGTCTGTTGTACAACAGAAACTTGCTGTCTAGGCTTGAATACAATTGTTACAACTGAAATATCTGTTGAGTAATGCAAGAAAATGCTGCCTGTCAGCAGCCGAGTGCCTTAATCACTAGACCACCGTGGTGGGGTAAGATCCACAAACATTCATGATCACACCGCACAATTCACGAAGGACTATCAAAGCTATCGGTATGATTGACGGTCGCAAATCTGTTTTCACAAACAGGCATCACTTATGCGGCTTCGCAAAAGTGAACTCTTCGTTTGATGCTCACTGGAATTTACGCGCTTAACACACCCATACATGCCACTCTTCAGTATCTTCGCACGACACTGTACGAACACGACAGCGTAAGTACGCATCACATGAGTGGCGCTTTGCAGACGTAGTGCTTTTCATTTGACACCAATGAGAAATTACCCGCTTCATGCACACACGCACGCGCGCACCGGCACACTCCTCACCCATTATTTTAGGTTAAGCTGCTGAAACCCGGCAACACAAACACGTATCACAATTGCGGCCTTGCAAACATTAGAGGTTGGTTTGATTGCTGCTGCGTACGATTCAGAATGGAAGGGTATAGCAGTTGGTTTGGGGTTTACGCACGACCTATTTACGCGCAACATAAACAGTGCCCAGCCATGGCAGGTTAGCGCTAAGCAGGGTCAATTATTCACGCTGACGAAACAATGAGAACCAAAGGAGCAGCGCGAACAATGCGTGCATTTATTCTGCAACACCGCACATTCCGCCACTCTGCGTGAACAGCTGTTGCCCCGTCAACATATTGCTGCCGTTAAAGTGACGGGCAATGGGCTACCTCATCTATTTTTGTGTTTTTTTCCTTGTGTTAGTGCACACAATTACAAACCACTTGAATTCTTTGCTCCACTTGAGAAAAATTTAACACTTATAACTGTTGAAAAAGCTCTAATAATAAAAATTTGACACATTTAAGATTGTTGCGGTAGGTTATGCTGCACTTCTTCCTAGGTGACGTGAGCTGCCTCCTGGTACGAAGGGTACAGCCTAGCTTATACATCCAGCACTTCATCCATATTTTTTTTCTCGCTTCAAGCTTTTGTTCGTGTTGACACACAACTTTATCGGTGTGATTTTGACGCTCAGATGAACCTATTCAACAGTGTTAACTCCTGAATCGTTTTCTCATTGCCTACAGTGGGGAATTCTCTTGCGCGCGACATTGTTCTCGTTCAGTAGACATTGTCAATTTCGACAAAGAACTCTACAAGTTATCTCGGCTGGGGAGGACGACACCCGCCGCTACCACTTATTGCACACGAGCTGTGAGTATTGCACGTTCTTTGAATTGTGTACAAACGCGCTCTTAAGACATTGTCTGCTGATCGGAGAAACTGTTGAACAAATTGAGAAGAGGCGTGAGTCGAACAACCGTTGTTCCGCGGACACTCGGCGATGCTGAACTGGCACCGGGACCATGAAGAAGTAAGCTATCCCTGCATACTTCCTTCTATGCTGTTACAAGAAGCTTCATTGTGCGAAAAGAAAGGTGCCGTCTATCGTATGAATGACTCAATACGCATAACGAAATAGTTAAATGGCTTGCTAAAGAGTTCGTGGGCATTATTCGGCAGGCTTGCGAGATGTTTTTCCAATAAATCTCACATTTTTATGTTTTCTAACGCTCGACAGTAGCATGTGTTCGTGTTTTGTGTTCAGGAAGAATTGTGTCTGGCACCACAGCCGTCGTAACAGCTGTCAGTCATGCCATCGTTGCTAGGCTTTTTTGCGGTCATGACAATCCTTGAGCATTGCTGCGGTGACTACATTACTGTGAGATTGCACCCTTTTATAATTCTACATTAACTCGAGGAGAGCGGTACTTTCTTTAAAAGCAATTCTGTTTTTTGGCGGTTAAACCTGCCACTTATTGAATATTTTGAGACAACCTGAAGTTTGTATACCTTACTTGTTCAGCAGCTGTTTGAAGTAATCTATTTACAAGAGTTTTATTGTCAGTCCCCTTTAAAGAAAACCCAGTGGTGCAACACTACAGGTGAAGGCAGAGAAATGTGAAGTAGAAAGTGCATAAATTGGGACGCAAAAGCAATCAGTGTTGTGATAGAGATACTTGTCTTGTCACTATTTGATTGTAAAGCAAACCTCAGGCAAATGACTGCTCATGCAACTTATGACTTACTTTCGAGTTTTCTCACTTTCAATGCAGCTACTGTTTTCAAAAAGTGGCTCGATTCGCAACTGGCAACTCGGATTAAAACTCACAACTGCAACTCGCAACTCGGATTAGAAGAAAGTACAAAGTACTACATTCTTGAGATATTGGTGAAGAGAATTTAGGAACAACGAAATTGATATAATGCTGATCGTAAAGCTGTACACGAGTAGGCAAGAATATGCGTCAGTAATGAAAGGTTCAGCTTACTCAGACTCACTCATAAATTGTATTTTGCTTTCCGGGCTGACTGTAAGTCTGGCTTCCGTATATTTTCAACCTCAACTGGACTTCACTTGGACTCTGACTCAGAAAAATTTTCCTTGACCGGACTCGGGTTTAAGCTGACCAATGTAGCATACAGCCATTCACTGTTCAATCTGAATTTCAGCAATGGCTTAACTCTAGGAAACAACTATGCCTGCGCTCTGGGTTGGCTTTTAAAGGGGGCTTCAAAAGGTGGCTTTTACACACATAACTTACAGCACTGAATTTTTAAAAGAAAATCAAAGGGCTTAATTTTCAGCATCCAGAACATGCGAGGTACTTGAATAAAGTAACCAGGTGGTTCAGCGAGGTTCCCATTTCTTAGGAAACAGAAGCCATGTGCAGTTGTTCTACATATGCCGCCAACTTTTCCATGAGCTACCATTGGTGACAGGCTTGTCCGGGATTCTTACACACTCAGTTTGCACGAGGAGCATGCATAGGCTGCAATAGAAACACACACAAAAAAACAATTTATGGCATGAGTCTTTTGGCAAAACTAACCTTAGGCTGACCTTTTGCTAGGCTACCCTTATGGGGGCATAACTTGTTCGCAGCCGAATTGAGAGTTGAGGAAGCAATGCGCCTTTTTTGTCAATTTATTTTCATAGGAGCCTAAGGGTAAACTAACTTTTTAATTGCAGTTTATGTTTCCAGAAAATGTGGTAAAAACAGAGATATATGTAAGAACCTAAGAATGTCGTTGTCAAGTAATCGATGTCATCTGCTGAAATTCCTTTACAGGGCTTCACCTCATAGCATTCAGCAGTGTAGGATACGCATTTTCTGAAGCGTGTTCTTTCTTTTTTGCTATAGTAATGTTTTACTAATAGAAGACTCGAGTTAATGGCGGCGCCGCTGCACGTTGCAAAGAGTAGTCTAGAGAAGCTCTAGCAATTGTACCGGGTGGAAAGGAGAATAACAGAAAGGGTTGCGCAGCGCTTTTGTCGCTTGTGTCTCAGGCATAGAGTTTTTTGAATTCTAAGTAAGTTAACTCATGAGTGAGTTTGCCGGCCTATGGTTTCACATAAAAATGCAATTGTTCTGCACTGTTCCAGATGAAAAAAGTGAGCGAAGGATGCTACAAAGAAAGCTGTTGTAGCCTACAGAGAAGAAAGAAAGCAATGAGCCCACTATTTGCTTGTCATGAAGGTAAAACTACTCTGAAGCAAGGCATGGTGAAGGGTCCTAAGGAAATAAAGAACTCATACTTAAGAAAACTGTCTCATAAATATTTCACAAGGTTTTTTTTTACAGTGGTGTATATGCTGCGCTGTTATGCAACAGTCCCGCCTTAATTTCATTGATTGATATGTGGAGTTCAATGTTTCTAAACCACTATATGATTTTCAGAGACGCATTACAACCCAGCCTTGAAACACTGCCCAGTGTCAAGGGTCTGTTTTTAAAAACACAAACGAGACGTCACTTTGACAAAATCCTGTTATATTTCTGAGCTGACTCATAAGTGTTTCTTGTGCTATTCCCGAAGAAAGCCTAGGAAATATTAAAATTTATGTAATTGGACAAGCGATTAAAAATGCTTTTCAGTGTATACTTTTAGTCTGTGTTTTTACCTTATGTGGGCAAATTCGAAGTGTACGGTACTAAAAGCTTTGTTCGCAAAAAACGCTCCAAGCAAACCATGAAATACTTCTCACCGAATATTTTTAAATTCTATTGCCAAATTTCACGCAAACTTTAAAACCTCTGAATAAATCATTTTTTGTTGGTTTTAATACGCTGTACTGTGAACTACATCCATGCTTTCTTATTGTTGTCCTCAAAAAAAAACTTAAAAAATGGCAGACATGGCCCAAATCCTAAAGGTTTGCTTAATTTTATGCGTGTTGGCTCGTTAGCTATTCTACAGAGATACTTCAAAATTGCATTTATAAAAGAGCCTTTGTAATATCTCTGAAGAAATCGTTTTTTACAAGCAGCAAAATAGAAGAAATAATAAAGAAACAAGATTTTTAAGAACGACCATTTAAAAAACTAAAAACTCAAGTCTCAGTGTGGATGAAGTTTTTGTTTTACCAAAATGCACTTAGGTCAGTGAATACACAGTTTCAGCATATTATGTGCTCATTGGCTTTGTTAATGATATATAGCGGGTCAAAATGACTCTTGCTGTGTGTTCTCACTTCAATGTTCATAGATGTTACCAGCTTACGCTGCACTTAAATCTAGAGTACCCATTATTTTGCTGCAGTAAAACTTCACACTGGTGATCTTTTTCCAAGAAAATTGATGATGAGGAAGTTTGGTGCTGGTGCCATTTTTGATGGCGAAAGAGCACCAGTTCATGGAACGAGAGATGTGGACAATGATTGTGATTAGCGGCTGGGAAGAGGCCTTAAAATTCTCGCGCTAAGGAAGGTAAAAACATAAAATCAAATTATGACCATGCTGTGAAAAGTGTGTTGTGTTAATGTATGACGAAAATTGTGATAATAAAGACCATGTTTGTGAAAGTCTTTGAAGTTTGTGAAATAAAAGCCTGCCTCATGACCCTTGCGTCCAAGGATCGTAAAGCAGGTGCTTGTTTCAATGTAGCCACACAGCGAAGGCCTCTCTAGAGAGATCGCCCTACGGAATGCCTCTGTATATCACATGAAAAGTACGAGTTCTCCCAGAAAAGCCAACAACGATTTTTGTGTGAGAAGTGGTTACCTACCGGCGATTATTGCAGGAGGAAGTGGTATCTTTTGTCGGTAGGGTAATAGAAAGTGTTGTCTGCTCACTTTGTCTAATTGTTTACACTGGACTAAAACATGAAGTACGCTGAGTGCTTCTGATCACGCTGATCACACAAACGTGGATCGCCACCAGACAAAAGAAATGACAGTGTAGTGTATGCATGTCCTGCTCTTAACCTTGTGATTATTACTTCTGCATGGCGTAATTTTTGTACTGGCGCTCAATGAGCAAGTTGCGGCTTGCTGACATGCAATTTATTATCTATGTGTGTGTGCTCCATGTACTCTGCCAATAATCCCTGAGCTTTGGTTTTGAAAAGTTTTCAAGTCGAGTGCAGGAATTGGTATCAATGTATTGGCAATGGTTTTTTTTGGCGGATCTAGCTAGCTGGTCCAGCAGACCGTCGCCTTGTATCTCGTGGTGGCCTGGCCCCCAGCAGAATATAGCATGCTGGTTTGATAAGAAAACTGCGCATAAGAGCGAAGAAAGCGAGACAAGGACAAGGTTTTTGTGCTTTTTAAGAAATTTCATAGCATTTACTATACGCTTAGTGAGTCTGTGTATATTATTGCTTTCTGCAGATTTGTTTTTAATGTGTTTCACAGCCGCAAGTATCACATATGTTTCGCCAGAGAAAATGCTTGTACAAGAGTGCAGAATTCCGAAAAGGATGGGCCGACGGCTGCGGTACGAGACGGAAGTGTGTGACTTTGAAGCATCCCTAAAAAACTCGGACAATTGTATTTCTGTTGTAGTTCTAGAAAGTATGTCTGAATATGTGCAATCGATGCGGGGTTCGTAACCTGCAAGAAAGACACGTCGCAATCTATCGCCTGCCACTGCCACGGTGGAAGACATACTGCGGGAGCAATCATATGGTGTTCAGGTGGCACATCAGTTTCCTTTGCTACACCCCTCACACGAAGTGAATAGGGCTGTCTCATAGAAAGCCATTTCTGAAACCCAGCAAGGTATGACATGTCAATAATTTAGAAATGTGAAGGATGTTCCTTGTCTGCGTTCACCTTAAAATAGTATTTAAAAGACATGTGATATCTCATGTAGGTGGAGTGACCATTCGTTCAATTCCACGCACAGGCTTTCCACGGGGCTAGGGCGAATAGCACCTCTAGAGAGGCGGATGTCTAGATGATGAACAGTGTCAAGCATTTCAAGGGCAGTAGGTGTCGCAGACTAATATGCCGTTGCCCCATAGTCTATGCGAGTACGTATGAGGCTTGTATACAAAGTTATCACACTTCTTGTCACTTCCCTACGTAGTGCGTGACAACACATTTAGAACATTCATGGCTTTTATGCACTTGTCTTTTGATACTTGATGTGGGGTATGAAAATTAACTTGGCGTCCAAGATTAGGCCTAAGAATTTGTGTTCAGTATTAACAGAAAGACGTTACCCTTGCAGTTGAGTATCGGGTTTGAAATGAAGCCTCTCTTCCAGAAAAACAAAACACGCTTGCTTTTCTGTGCATTCAGTCCGAACTAGTTTTATTCTGCCCAATTAGAGACTATTCAAACTAAGCAACACCTGCCGCTCACGCGTGGTCAGATTACAAGAATTAAAACCATGCTAGATGTCAACGGCATATGTGCAGCAAAACATATTTCGAGTGATAGACAAGCGCAAAGTACTCATTTTTACAATAAAAAGTGTGCAGGTAAGTACAACACCTTGCGGCAATCCTCTTTCTTGGACAAAGGTTTGGGAAAGAGCGCTGCCCACTCGGACACCAAATGTACCAAGGTAAACAATCTGCCACTCACGCCAAGGTGGATCTGGTGTCTTAATATTATAAAGCACCATGTTGTATCGTAAAAATTTTTGACATCAATACCACAGATAGAAAATATTGTTTGCCGACGAAACCGTCTCTAATATCTGCCTCAATACAAACAAGGTGGTTGGTGGTGGATCTACCCTCACGAAACACGCAGTAAAATGCGTCGAGCAAACTGTTTGTTTCAAAAAAATGTCCAAGTCGGCACTTTACAATTTTGCGAAACATTTACACAAGCAGCTTGTAAGTGCACTAGGCCTATAACTCGAAAGTGAATAAAGGTCCTTGCCTTCTTTCAAAATGGGAATAATATTAGTTTTTTTCTAGAAAGTATGGATAGCGCCAGAAAACCAAAATTCTCGTACAAGCAAAGTAAGGTTTTTTGCGTTTCGATTGGTTGGTTTTAAACATATTGTACACCACTCGATCAGAACCTGGGGCGGAAATACTGCAGGAGTTTAGTTATGCTTGTAGCTCAGCTAAGCTGAAAACTTGGTTGTATGCGTCGCGTTTTGTACATTTTTGTTCTACTTTCTGCTTCTCAATTCTTGTTTTGTATTTTTGAAAGCAGCAGTATTGTGTGACGAGGTGGACACCTGTTCGAAGTGTGTGCAGCGAAAGTTTGCCTAATCTTCTGTGCTGTCACCCTGTGTATTTCCGAATGGGAGGGAGTGTACTTGTCTTGCTGCTATCCTACTAACCATGTTCCAGACTTCAGCCTCATGTGTATACGAATTGATTCCTGTTAAGAACTTCTGCCAACTTTCCCTTCTGGACAATCGACGCGTTCTCCTGCCTTGAGATTTTATTCTCTTAGAGGGTCAAGATTTTGCATTATTAATGAGTTCCGCTGAAACCTCAATGCTCTGTTCTTCTCCTTTCGCGCATTGCGACATTCAATGTTCTACAATGGCACGCGTCGCTTGTCGGGTAGTCGAGATGCTTGCGAGATGCACTTGCCTGCTGCGTCAGTAAGAAAAGCTGTGAAATACTGCACAGCTTCACCTATACCTGACCCAAATAATGAGTCCAACTTAAAAGAGTAATGGTAATAAACTGTTCTTAGTCCTTTTTGTTTATGAGTCATTTGGAACATGTGGAGGACATTGATATGATGCTGGTGTACTCAACACTAGAGGAATATGATCACGCCCATATAAATTACTTTTCACTTTTTAAATCAATAGGAGTAGAAGGGATGGAATACAATACTGAGGTCTATAGACGAGTATGTTTTGCTGGCGATGGTATAGCACGTTGCTTTCTTCCTATTTAACAGACAGGCACTGAGAAAAATTGTTCAATCGGACGACCTCGTGCATCACAGCGAGACTGACCCCACAGAACGCTATGTTGGTTCAGGTCTCTAAGAACTAGATAAGGTTGAGGTAGTTCATTTCTTAATGACTGGGATTCACGTTTTTCAAGACGGTGGTGTGGAGGTATGTACTTAAAGCAGACAGTGACGAGTTCGTTTAGAAGAACTGCTCAAAGAGGCACCACCTCGAGGGAAGTTTGAAGGAGTAATTGCCTGCTACACCACCGGATGATGACACGGCATTATCTCTAACCGTTCGGAAGATTACATAGTTACTAGAAAGTTTGTGTGTGTTTGTTTTATATGTGTCTCTTGTACACACAACACTCGTGGATTGTGTTCATAGAAGAGTTTTTGTCGATCATGGAGATTTCTAAGAAGGCCTTAGATGTTTCACTGTAACATTTCTGTCTGCATATTAAGAAGAGACGATTATGTATGTACAGAGAGTATCGTGTGTTGAAGTGAACTTGTTGATTCAGGTGGCAGGACGGTCATCTGGCCTCGCTATCGGCTTATTATTTCTCTTTGCATTATACAAAGAGCCACGCTGCTCTTTTGGAGCCAGGAGTACCGTTGTATCCATTGCCTCCTCAAAGGCACTGGATAGAACCAGTGAACCCTGGAGTCCTGACCAGAAGACCCTGGAGTCTCTGGTCCGGATTCGCTAGGAGGCGGAGTAGAGTAAACTATTGCCGCCTTGGGGGCAGGTGCCACAGCTGACGGCTTGCTCTGTGCTGGCCGGAAGAGCGGCGAGGGATAGTGTGGTGGTGCCGCTTGACGCGCCGTATCAGCATAAGTGGGGACATAAAATGGACGAGACTCTTCTTCTCGCTTCTTTGAAGGTGTTTTATCTTAAATGTGATGATCTTTTTTATTTTTTTCAAAATGAACCGGGCAGTTAGTATGCAGCTTGATTTGCACCACAGTTCACACAGCGTGACGATTCTTTACAGTTATCGGAATCGTGGCCTGACACTTTACATTGTGCACAAGTTTGGTGACCACGGCAGCTTTGTGAGCCGTGAAAACCTCTGGAAATTAAAACAACGACGTGGGCTAGGTATGTATGGCCTGATCTAACTCTTCGTGCACCCAGATGGAATAGGTTTCTGGCAGATTACTGGAAGCGAAGGTGAATATTAGGTGTTTTATTGGTGTTTCCTTGTTGTCTCTTGTGATGATAATCTTTTCTACATTAGTCACATTTTGACTCTTCCACACCTGCAGAAGTTCCGCTTCGTTCAAGCCAAGCAAATCAGTGTGCGATTCCACTCCACGAGTTGTGTTCATTGATGTGTGTGGTTTTACAGTGATCAGAGTGTAATCCAAAGTTGGAACATTGTGTAGCTTTTCAAACTGCTTTTTGTTCACAAATGTTGAGGAAGAGGTCTCCGCTGGCCATTTTGGAATCTTTGTACCCGGCATCAAGGTTTTCTGCAAGACACCTGGCTGCAACAAAGAGGGACACAGTTATGGCTTGCTTTCCACTTTTCTCAATATGTTGGCATGAAAATGAGGGAAGTTCTCATTTGAACAGTTGAAAAAACCAAAGCCTTCTTAGCGTACGCCCTTTAAGGGGGTACGATCACTAACAGAGGACAAGCTCTATTTATGCCTGTTTACTTGCTTCAGAAGCGTTGGCGGTCACCGACTATGGAGCCCAGTGAGGGGACGCAACAAATTGACGGAGGCTGAAACCTGCAGGGACACAGTTATGGCTTGCTTTCCACTTTTCTCAATATGTTGGCATGAAAATGAGGGAAGTTCTCATTTGAACAGTTGAAAAAACCAAAGCCTTCTTAGCGTACGCCCTTTAAGGGGGTACGATCACTAAACAGAGGACAAGCTCTATTTATGCCTGTTTACTTGCTTCAGAAGCGTTGGCGGTCACCGACTATGGAGCCCAGTGAGGGGACGCAACAAATTGACGGAGGCTGAAACCTGCAGATGCCAGCTGTACCAAGCTATTATAACTCAATGCGCCTAAACCAGGGTTCGCTATTACACAGGGTTCACCCTATCCACCAGAAAGTTTGGAAGTAAACGAAAGAGAGCAGAAGACAAAAGAGATAAAAAGTGAGAAATATGGATGAAGATGTAGGGAGAGAGAGATTGGAAAAGGCAACTGGCGATTTCCCCTCGGTGGAGCAGTGTAGGGGTGCCGTTTACCTGAAGCCGCGGCCAAAGGGTGGTGTTGCTTCTGCCGGGTGGTCTTAAAGGTCCAATAACACGGCGCCAGTTCAACCTCAAGGAACCCCTTTTTTCCGGACACGGCTCAGCCAGGCAAGGCTAAGCGTGGCGAAGTTTAAATGCCCTGTTGTCTCGCATCCGTGGTCTTGCTACACACCAAACGCCTGCTTTCACAGACGCCCCTGTGGAGAAGAAAAGTGTACTCTTAAAATTTGTTTGTGTACGGCATAGGTGGGTGAGATCCGCTTCCGCTCTTTGAAGACCAACACGTAGGCAGTTTACAAAGAATTTCTGCAGAATATCGCAAAGTGGTAGAAAGGTCAAGAAGGGGAAAGAAGGCAACCACCCGCTTGGGGCACGAAGCCACATGGAACTCTGTATGGATGCCTATTTTCCTTTTTCTAACCGTTCCGCCACTTGACGTGCTTTTTGAATGAATTGTGTCCATATGCTTCGAGTTGTCAATAAATTAACCCTAGTGTCTAGTTAGCCTGTTTGGTAGAGCGAGCACCCCAGAAAGGCGTTCATTTTGTGTTTGATTCCTGTATCATCATGAATTTCTCGGCAACAACGAAGCTTTTTTTGTGAAAAATCCGTACAGATTTTCTTCTGGCTTCCTGCCCCAAAGGGGTGGCTTATTGATTGATTCATGTGTGGGATTTAGCGTCGCAAAACCACCATATGATTATGAGAGACGCCGTAGTGGAGAGCTCCTGGTAATTTTGACCACCTGGGGTTCTTTAACGTGCACCCAAATCTGAGCACACGGGCCTACAACATTACCGCCTCCATCGGAAGAAACGGGGGGTGGCTGTCTAATTTACCCTTCTTGCGTAGGCAGTTTGCAACCTAGAATTTCGCCTTCACGCATAAGAAGAAAGGTGGATGCACGTGTTCAAAATACCACTAAGTTATTGCTAAAGTTCTTGCCTTGTTTACTGCATAGCATTTTTTTGGATGTAGACAAGGTTTTCTTGAGATGCGTAAAGCAATGCCAGCATACTTTTTTGTGATTGTTCTTACACCATGGCAGTGACCTGCCAAGCTTAGCAAAGAAAATGGTAACAAAAAACATTCAGTCAATGAAAATATTTTCCTCTGTCAACTACTTCTTCAGAACGTGTAAATAATTGGCGCAGAATACTCAGACCTACAATAAGCCACGCTTATTATGTGCAGTGAACAGCTAAACTAAGTTGAAACATGCTGAACAGAGCCACACTGATGCTCGCACATCTGTGCTGCTGTCATGAATGTATATCTGAGGTTGCTCACATTTTCACATTTTATTAACATAATTTTGTTTGTCTAAAGGTATCGTACTGTGCTAAAAAATTTGCAGGCACACTCTCAGTCTCAGGTAAGGATAATTTATGTCAGGCACCACTAGTATTCTCTATTGTTTTTTGACGTGTGAAAGCACTTAAGAAAGTGCCAGTGTTGACAAAGCATCAATGATTGGGCAGCTTCACAACTTGCAGCCTAATCATGTCACACCACACGTTTTCTGGCTGCTGAAAAACTTAGCTAAAGGTCGACATGATATAAGATCACGGAAACGGTGACGCCGAAAACATGTTATTGCGGGAAGTGGGCTTGGAAATGGTTAGGATAACGCTTCAAAATTTTTTCTGAGGCAGGGTGCGGCGAACTACAAAAAAGGTTAAAGCGTCTAAACGACGTAATTGAAGAGAAGCAGGCAACGAGATGGCACCTTCAATACACTGCGCATGATTGTGGCATAAACTCTCACATTAGGCTAGCCTATCACTGCATTCAAATGCATTGTTTTGTGCGGAAAGTGAGTTTTCACTTAGTCATCTGAACCATGTGCTTGCGTTGTCTCGCATGGCTCTGATTAGCGAATATTTAGTCAAAAGTCTGACGGAATCCGCATAAAAGAAACTGCACATTTGTTTTTTCAATTAAAAAATGTTTTGGCTCCCTACACAGAAGTTCGCAATCATCTGCAGGAGCATAGCAAGGAAGGAGGGGGAGTCAAGACGGATTCCACCTCAAAAATTGTTCTTTTGTATATATCTATATATATATACACTTTTCTTTCTTCATATTTACATTACAATTCAGTCGAATAACCTTCCTATACTTTCCTTGGCGTTATTGTCTGTTATATTTTATTATCCTTGTGTTAAAAATAGAAAAACGAGCCCTTAGGTATACGCTTCTTTTCCTTATTCATTAACGAGAGGCTCGTACTGGCAGACGGAATACCTTAGATTGTATACGAGGGACTATTGGTGAGCTGCCAGCTCGTAATAAGTTCACGTGCTATTTGACGCCACGCAGGCACATAAAAGAATAGGCCACGCTCGCCGCCATGGGCACAGATGGCGCTGACTGACCCTCTCACGTTCAAATTCACATATATACCAAATAAAGTGGCTGGGAGGATGGCCGCCATGGTATCTCAGTGGTAGAGCATCGAACGCGTTATTCGAAGGTCGCAGGTTTGGTTTCTTCCCACGGCAAGGTATTTTTCCTACCCTTTTTTTCTTCATATTTACCTTATAATTCGGTTTATTAACCTCCCCTATACTTTCCTTGGCAACAATGTCTCTTCTATTTCTTTATTGATGTGTTAAAACACAGAAAAACGAGCCCTTACGTATACTGTTCTTTTCTCTAATCATTAACGAGGGTCGCGTACTGGCAGGCATAGTGCCTTAGCTCCTATACAAGGGACTATTGGTCAGCTGCCAGCTCGTAATAAGTTCATGTGCTACGTGACGCTACACAGGCTCATAAGGGAGTGTGTTACACTCACCGCATGAATACAGATGGTGCTGACTGACACTCCAACGTTTAAATTCACATGTATACCCAATAAACTGGTGGAGAGGAGAGCCGCTGTGGTAGCTCAGTGTTGAAGCATCGAATGCGTTATTCGAAGGTCGCAGGTTTGGTTTCTGCCCACGGCAAGTTATCACCCACTTTGCTTTCTTCACAATTACCTTACAAATTGGCCTATTAACCTGCCCTATACATTCCCTATACTTTCCTTGGCATAAATTTCTGTTAGATTTTATCAATAATATTTTGTCAAAACACGGAAAACTCAGCCCTTAGGTATACACTTCTTTTCCCTATATATATATATATATATATATATATATATATATATATATATATTATATATATATATATATATGTCTGCTTGATTAGCTTAACGTGTGTCCAGGAAACACTATCGACGTATGAGAACTATAATGCAGCCAAACCAGGCATTTCTTCATGAAGAAACGATTGATATCTTGGAATCGTGGTATCCACCTTTGGATGCTTGTGGGCGAAATAGTAGCCTATAACTGTGTACAAGTAACTTTCAAAGAACGGCAGCAACCCACACGGGCAGGCACTCGACACAAATGTTTAAAAATACATTTTTCTGAAAATGGGCCTCAAGGGGGAAGCTTCACAGCTGGAAAACAATTAGTACTGTAGGCTACCCGAATTGAGGTTAGAACAACCATAAAAGGCACTGAAGTGAAAAGTCAGCAAGAGTCATTTTGGCCCGTTACATCTCATTTACTAAGCAAATCATGACTTAAGATAAACTGAAACCGGGTATTCACTGTAACGAAAGCTCTCGACAAAAAATTTCCATCAAGATTAAAACAGCAGCTTTTTAATTTAGTTTTTCAAATGAGGCTTTCTTGAAAAAATTTGCTTCTTCAAGTGTTTTCTATAGACTGGTTGTAGGGAGGCAATCTTTTCAAGAAATACTTCGAAGGCTTTTACTGAACGCATTACAGTTTTCAAGTACATGGGAAAAGTATCAAATGTGCCAATGCGCATCCATTTCGGGAAACATTGTTATTTGGCTATGTTTGCCTTATATATTCATTTCAGAGATGTAAAAAAGCATAGATATCGTTCACAGTGTTGCGTATCAAAACTTTTCGAAAACTTTGACACAACATTTATCGTTCGCGTAAAATTTAAGTCTCACAGTGAGCGAAAACAGGACGTGACAGCAGCAAGCTTCAAATACAAGCTTTCCCATAGTCTGAAAAATGCTGGTGTCACTACGCCATACAGTTGGTCTTCAGTGCGCATAACAGTGTTGGAAATGTTTGTGCTGCCATTCACAATGAACGCGAAAATAGTCCTACCTCGCGGAAAATGAAACGTAGCACGAAACACGACAATCTGTTTTTGCCATATGGTTTAGTTGTTCTTTACGAATTCTCGGTAGACTTGCATACATTGGCTAATGACCTGTTGCCTAAAAACGCTTGGAGACAGCATACCAACCATTTGAATGCCCATTCTATAGTTTTCGTTCAGCTGCCCACTGGAAAGACCAATTCACCCCTCATTTTCATAAGATGGAAGTTATGTATAGGCACAGTATTGGCGCACAAACTTCTAGGAGCACTCTTTATCAACAAGACTGGTCAGACCTGTTAAATTAAAAATGACAATGCAAACACAGACGATGTCTCATGGAAAAAAGAAACGGCACACACTATTATGTCATGGAACATGTAATAGGTTGATCTAGTAAGGAACAAGAAATCTACAAGTGATAAAAATTGCAAATAGATCTGTTAACAGCGATTTTTCTTTTAGCGCCTTGCGTTGAGGCTACACATTTGTCCTACACAGATTTCAAATGTGTTCCGAGAACTCATTCGACAGAAAATGTTTTCATCAAATAGCATTAGTTTTTCCGTATGACAAATTTCACAGATGTGTCATGTGACAGGAGTATTAGTCAGTTCTCATTTACTTAGAGATGTAAATAGAAGGGCAGGCCTCTGGCCAGAAGGGGGCAGGAAGCTGCCCCCCGAAGTTTTGATAGATAGGAATAATTTGCTAGAAACATGAAAATTTGGAATTTCACTGAAACAGTCATACTTTCAGCATGTGCTCCCTTCCCACACTCTGAAAAACGTTCTTGTCTATAGGCCTGCCGAAGAGTTGGTTTTTGGTGCATGACCGCTATTTCTGCATGTACAGGCATGTTTTTGGTGTAGTTCATTTAAACGGCGAGTGAATTTTGTTGAAGAAAATTGAGTGCAATTTTGTTATGTGAACATGCCATTGCAAGAGTTTCGCGAAGATGTGGTAGAATGACGAAGTTACAGAGGTTAGGAAATCTGTTTCAGGCGGTTTCAAGTTTTTCCGTTGCGACTGGTCACCCTTCTCTGTGGAAGGAGTAGCTGTTAGTAGTGACAAATATATGCAATTTTGCTATGTGAACATGCTGCCACAAGAATTTTGTGAATACGAGATGTGCTATGTGAGCATGCTGCCACAAGAATTTAGCTAAATGATGCTAGAATAAGGAAGTTGCAGGGCTTGAACCTTCTGTTTCAGCAATTTTCAAATTTTCGCATGGCTGCTAGCCACCCGGGAAGGAGCAGTCGTCATAACTCGGCCCCCAATTCGGCAACATGACAAGGCAATACCGCTTCTCTCAGAATTTGGGGCTCTACGAAACGGCAGTAGGCAGCACATAGAAACGAAAATGGGGACTGCACAGCTGGATCTGCACCGCCGCAGAGCCAAGATGCTATTTCGTAGGTCAAAGAAACAATGGACAAGTTCAGTGGTGCATAACGTTGCCCATGGTCAAGCTTCTCACTGTGCGCATATGAAGAGGATCGCTCAGGCGAGGGAAACAGGCACGGAAATAATTTTGAAACGGGGGTGGGGGTCTGCTTGGTGCACAGCACTGTAATATTCGACAACTGTGATCACCGTTGTCTGCTGTACAAATTGATCAGGTTGTTTTTGGGTTGTAAAAAAAGTCGGAGTCTGTTTACTGGCCTTTTAGCCCTCTCAGATTCTGTTCTAGGTTAGATTTACAAAAAAAACCCTCTTCATCTCTAACATTGAGTGAGATGCCGCTGAGGTAAACGAAATGTATGTTGCTGAGTAATCGCTTTATAATACAGGACAGATCGCCTTAAATCTTTTCTTGGTTATAAAAAGCAGTATTTTTTCGTTCACTCCCAATAGTGTGCGCTGCTTTTCTTCACTATGGGCTCTCAGTGCCTATTTGTGAGAAGTCAACTAGTACAAAAAAAACACCAGTCTCATATTTCTTAACTCTTTTGGGTTGCTTTTGTGCTACATTTTTCTTTCACGTGTCTTTTATTTTTTCTAATAAGGTTTTCTTTGAAATTGCCTGAAATGCACGACATTTCACAATATCTTTTGGCCCAGCTTTAACTGGTTTCATTTTTGCTTTGCATAAGCTTTTGGAGTTTGGTGAAACGCGACTCTTTTCGGGTATATGAATGCAAACTTGCGTCTATCTGAATGATATGTCAATTGCACATCTTCCATATGTGCTTGAGCCTCTGCAATTTGCCATTTACACCGAGTTGTTGGAAGAATTTCATGCACGTATCAACGTTTATTTATTTTCGACAAAAGTGTTTCCTGCGGACTATACGTGGTATCACCGGAATTTTCATAAAAGACCACCTTACTGCCAGAAGGTTCTGCAGAGTTCGTATAATTCTATAACATCTTTCAAAGCGCTGAAAAGTCTCAAAGCACTTGATTGCAGCTCTAGCAAACCAACGACAATGATTTGCTATCATCTGGTGCTTGCTAGGTTTCATTGATGTTTCACAAAACACAGTGCTTGATTGCACGGCTGTGCAACCAGTTATACTATACTTTACTGCTTTTTAGTGATACTTCGAATGCCATCTCAGTTCTCAATGACAAATGCTGATACACTAAGTATTAGGTCTACAGTGTTGGTCAGTTCAGCCAAACTATCGCCATGCTTCAGTTTTAGGCACCTGCAGCAGCTTTTTGGTGATGTTTAGCTTCATTTTATATTAATTGGGAGTCTGCACTGAGGAATCCTGGTTTGGTCTTCCATCATTCACAGCACCAAGTTGAGTAAACCTATGTTTGATTCCAAGTTTTACGGTGTGCTTTAGCCAATGATCATTTGAAACAACTGTTTCTGAACTTTTTGCACAGCATTAAAGCTTTTCAGCGAGTAAACCAAGCAGTGCTGTCAATTTCTGCATTCCAGCTGGCGGCACTGAATTTTAATAGCATGCACACTCTTTGTGTCGAATTACCATGACGGAGACAGAATGCCTCTTGAGTGATCTATATAATTTCCTGATTTACATTGATATTTATCAGAAATTCCACTGAGCAAGGGTAGAGTGGACTGAAGAAAAAATTGAAAAATGTTGCCTGTAATGTAACATATTTTGAGATTATTTGCCTTCTGAATCCGGTGCCCACCTACTCAATCGGTCTGATTCAGCTTACATCTGTATATTCGTTCTTCGAAAATCACATTGATGCTTGCTCCTTTCATTAGCAGGGTTTTTTATCCACCACTTCGAAGCAGAAAAGTGTCCCCTGCAGGACCTCCAAAAGAGCACAAGTCTCTGCAACACGGCCTTGCACAAAAATGTGCTCACCTGCACCAATTAAGCTGCGTTTTCACATACATTTTCGATGATTTCTTTTTTCTTGAAGTTATTAAACAGCAATTTTTATCAAAATAAGTTTGTTGTGTCAACTCCACTTGATAAGTTTAATGTCAACGCCGATGACTGAATTTTAATTATCCTCTCACCGAAACAAGGTGTGGAAGCGGGCTAGTTCGTAATAAATGTCCTAAACAACTGCAGCGCCGAAAAGGGGGTAATAATGAACTAAGATAACGAGGATAAGCACATTTTTTATCTGCTAAGGTATCACCCTGCTTGTTTACGAGTGGGAGTGTGTGTACTTGTCTTCCTATTACCCGATCAACCATGTTTCAGACTTTAGCCTCCTTTGTGTATGAATTAATCCCTGATAAAAATTTCTGCCAGCTTTCTCTTCTGGCCTGCCGAGGTGTTCTCCTGCCCTGAGACATTATTTTCTTAAATGTTGCAAGATTTGCGGCTGTCGGTGAGTTCCAAACTAACCTCCATGCCCTGTTTTGCTGTTTGCGCGCGTTTCAGCATTCAAAGTTCTACCACGGCACCTGCCGTTTTTCAGGGTGTCCATTTGTTTGTGGGATGCATTTTGTTGCAGCATCAATCAAAAATGCTGTGAAGTAGTTGACTGCAACATCAATGCTCAAACACATATGTCACTCCAACCTAAACGAGCGATGATATAAAACTGTTCTCAGTCAGCTCTGTTTATGAGCCATTTGAGAACACGTTGTGGACACTCAGTTGCTGTAATTGTGCTCAAAGCTACGGGGAAGCGGTTATTCCGTACGGATTACTGGTGACTTTCATCTGGAATTGAGGCACAAACGGCGATATTATGCTTAGGTCTATGGCAAAGTATGTTTTATTAGCGAGATTATAATAGGTTGGTTCTTTTAAATTTAGGAGACACGCGCTCGACGAGAGAAGGAACTGTTCAATCAGTCGACCTCGCGCATCGCAAAGAGAGTCGCCCCATAGCCTGCTATGGGCATTAAAATCTCCAAGGAAAACAAAACGTTCCGGAAAATGATAGATTAAAAAATTGCCCGCAGCTTCCCTCGGGGAAACACTGAGGAGGATGCGGAGCATATAATTGGTTAACGGGGTGTTAAAGTGCGACTTACTTGGGTCGATGGCTAAATTGGTTAACGTGGTTGTGAAACGGGGTGTTCAATTGCGACTTACTTGGGTCGATGGCTAAATTGGTTAACGTGGTTGTAGGAGGGGGTGTTAAATGAGTGAACACGTACACACGTATGCAAAAGGGCGGCGCTGGTCGAAGGGATGTCGATCATTGTGTTTGTGGATTCGAGGCAGGCATAGTGCCTTAGCTCCTATACAAGGGACTATTGGTCAGCTGCCAGCTCGTAATAAGTTCATGTGCTACGTGACGCTACACAGGCTCATAAGGGAGTGTGTTACACTCGCCGCATGAATACAGATGGTGCTGACTGACACTCCAACGTTTAAATTCACATGTATACCCAATAAACTGGTGGAGAGGAGAGCCGCTGTGGTAGCTCAGTGTTGAAGCATCGAATGCGTTATTCGAAGGTCGCAGGTTTGGTTTCTGCCCACGGCAAGTTATCACCCATTTTGCTTTCTTCACAATTACCTTACAAATTGGCCTATTAACCTGCCCTATACATTCCCTATACTTTCCTTGGCATAAATTTCTGTTAGATTTTATCAATAATATTTTGTCAAAACACGGAAAACTCAGCCCTTAGGTATACACTTCTTTTCCCTATATATATATATATATATTTATTTATATATATATATATATGTCTGCTTCATTAGGTTAACGTGTGTCCAGGAAACACTGTCGACGTATGAGAACTATAATGCAGCCAAACCAGGCATTTCTTCATGAAGAAACGATTGATATCTTGGAATCGTGGTATCCACCTTTGGATGCTTGTGGGCGAAATAGTAGCCTATAACTGTGTACAAGTAACCCCTTCAAAGAACGGCAGCAACCCACACGGGCAGGCACTCGACACAAATGTTTAAGAATACATTTTTCTGAAAATGGGCCTCAAGGGGGAAGCTTCACAGCTGGAAAACAATTAGTACTGTAGGCTACCCGAATTGAGGTTAGAACAACCATAAAAGGCACTGAAGTGAAAAGTCAGCAAGAGTCATTTTGGCCCGTTACATCTCATTTACTAAGCAAATCATGACTTATGATAAACTGAAACCGGGTATTCACTGTAACGAAAGCTCTCGACAAAAAATTTCCATCAAGATTAAAACAGCAGCTTTTTAATTTAGTTTTTCAAATGAGGCTTTCTTGAAAAAATTTGCTTCTTCAAGTGTTTTCTATAGACTGCTTGTAGGGAGGCAATCTTTTCAAGAAATACTTCGAAGGCTTTTACTGAACGCATTACAGTTTTCAAGTACATGTGAAAAGTATCAAATGTGCCAATGCGCATCCATTTCGGAAAACATTGTTGTTTGGCTATGTTTGCCTTATATATTCATTTCAGAGATGTAAAAAAGCATAGATATCGTTCACAGTGTTGCGTATCAAAACTTTTCGAAAACTTTGACACAACATTTATAGTTCGCGTAAAATTTAAGTCTCACAGTGAGCGAAAACAGGACATGACAGCAACAAGCTTCAAATACAAGCATTCCCATAGTCTGAAAAATTCTGGTGTCACTACGCCATACAGGTGGTCTTCAGTGCGCATAACAGTGTTGGAAATGTTTGTGCTGCCATTCACAATGAACGCGAAAATAGTCTTACCTCGCGGAAAATGAAACGTAGCACGAAACACGACAATCTGTTTTTGCCATATGGTTTAGTTGTTCTTTACGAATTCTCGGTGGACTTGCATACATTGGCTAATGACCTGCTGCCTAAAAACGCTTGGAGACAGCATACCAACCATTTGAATGCCCATTCTGTAGTTTTCGTTCAGCTGCCCACTGGAAAGACCAATTCACCCCTCATTTTCATAAGATGGAAGTTATCTATAGGCACAGTATTGGCGCACAAACTTCTAGGAGCACTCTTTATCAACAAGACTGGTCAGACCTGTTAATTAAAAATGACAATGCAAACACAGACGATGTCTCATGGAAAAAAGAAACGGCACACACTATTATGTCATGGAACATGTAATAGGTTGATCTAGTAAGGAACAAGAAATCTACAAGTGATAAAGATTGCAAATAGATATGTTAACAGCGATTTTTCTTTTAGCGCCTTGCGTTGAGGCTACACATTTGTCCTACACAGATTTCAAATGTGTTCCGAAAACTCATTCGACAGAAAATGTTTTCATCAAATAGCATTAGTTTTCCCGTGTGACAAATTTCACAGATGTGTCATGTGAAGGGAGTATTAGTCAGTTCTCATTTACTTAGAGATGTAAATAGAAGGGCAGGCCTCTGGCCAGAAGGGGGCAGGAAGCTGCCCCCCGAAGTTTTGATAGATAGGAATATTTTGCTAGAAACAATAATATTGGGAATTTCACTGAAACAGTCATACTTTCAGCATGTGCTCCCTTCCCACACTCTGAAAAACGTTCTTGTCTATAGGCCTGCCGAAGAGTTGGTTTTCGGTGCATGACCGCTATTTCTGCATGTACAGGCATGTTTTTGGTGTAGTTCATTTAAACGGCCAGTGAATTTTGTTAAAGAAAATTGAGTGCCATTTTGTTATGTGAACATGCCATTGCAAGAGTTTTGCGAAGATGTGGTAGAATGACGAAGTTACAGAGGTTAGGAAATCTGTTTCAGGCGGTTTCAAGTTTTTCCGCTGTGACTAGTCACCCTTCTCTGTGGAAGGAGTAGCTGTTAGTAGTGACAAATATATGCAATTTTGCTATGTGAACATGCTGCCACAAGAATTTTGTGAATACGAGATGTGCTATGTGAGCATGCTTCCACAAGAATTTAGCAAAATGATGCTAGAATAAGGAAGTTGCAGGGCTTGAACCTTCTGTTTCAGCAATTTTCAAATTTTCGCATGGCTGATAGCCACCCGGGAAGGAGCAGTCGTCATAACTCGGCCCCCAATTCGGCAACATGACAAGGCAATACCGCTTCTCTCAGAATTTGGGGCTCTACGAAACGGCAGTAGGCAGCACATAGAAACGAAAATGGGGACTGCACAGCTGGATCTGCACCGCCGCGGAGCCAAGATGCCATTTCGTAGGTCAAAGAAACAATGGACAAGTTCAGTGGTGCATAACGTTGCCCATGGTCAAGCTTCTCACTGTGTGCATATGAAGAGGATCGCTCAGGCGAGGGAAACAGGCACGGAAATAATTTTGAAACGGGGGGGGGGGGTCTGCTTGGTGCACAGCACTGTAATATTCGACAACTGTGATCACCGTAGTCTGCTGTACAAATTGATCAGGTTGTTTTTGGGTTGTAAAAAAAGTCGGAGTCTCTTTACTGGCCTTTTAGCCCTCTCAGATTCTGTTCTAGGTTAGATTTACAAAAAAACCCTCTTCATCTCTAACATTGAGTGAGATGCCGCTGAGGTAAACGAAATGTATGTTGCTGAGAAATCGCTTTATAATACAGGACAGATCGCCTTAAATCTTATCTTGGTTATAAAAAGCAGTATTTTTTCGTTCATTCCCAATAGTGTGCACTGCTTTTCTTCACTATGTGCTTTCAGTGCCTATTTGTGAGAAGTCAACTAGTACAAAAAAAAACACCAGTCTCATATTTCTTAACTCTTTTGGGTTGCTTTTGTGCTACATTTTTCTTTCACGTGTCTTTTATTTTTTTCTAATAAGGTTTTCTTTGAAATTGCCTGAAATGCACGACATTTCACAATATCTTTTGGCCCAGCTTTAACTGGTTTCATTTTTGCTTTGCATAAGCTTTTGGAGTTTGGTGAAACGCGACTCTTTTCGGGTATATGAATGCAAACTTGCGTCTATCTGAATGATATGTCAATTGCACATCTTCCATATGTGCTTGAGCCTCTGCAATTTGCCATTTACACCGAGTTGTTGGAAGAATTTTATGCACGTATCAACGTTTATTTCTTTTCGACAAAAGTGTTTCCTGCGGACTATACGTGGTATCACCGGAATTTTCATAAAAGACCACCTTACTGCCAGAAGGTTCTGCAGAGTTCGTATAATTCTATAACATCTTTCAAAGCGCTGAAAAGTCTCAAAGCACCTGATTGCAGCTCTAGCAAACCAACGACATTGATTTGCTATCATCTGGTGCTTGCTAGGTTTCATTGATGTTTCACAAAACACAGTGCTTGATTGCACGGCTGTGCAACCAGTTATAGTATACTTTACTGCTCTTTAGTGATACTTCGAATGCCATCTCAGTTCTCAATGACGAATGCTGATACACTAAGTAATAGGTCTACAGTGTTGGTCAGTTCAGCCAAACTATCGCCATGCTTCAGTTTTAAGCACCTGCAGCAGCTTTTTAGTGATGTTTAGCTTCATTTTATATTAATTGGGAGTCTGCAGTGAGGAATCCTGGTTTGGTCTTCCATCATTCACAGCACCAAGTTGAGTAAACCTATGTTTGATTCCAAGTTTTACGGTGTGCTTTAGCCAATGATCATTTGAAACAACTGTTTCTGAACTTTTTGCCCAGCATTAAAGCTTTTCAGCGAGTAAACCAAGCAGTGCTGTCAATTTCTGCATTCCAGCTGGCGGCACTGAATTTTAATAGCATGCACACTCTTTGTGTCGAATTACCATGACGGAGACAGAATGCCTCTTGAGTGATCTATATAATTTCCTGATTTACATTGATATTTATCAGAAATTCCACTGAGCAAGGGTAGAGTGGACTGATGAAAAAATTGAAAAAGTTTGCCTGTAATGTAACATATTTTGAGATTATTTGCCTTCTGATTCCGTTGCCCACCTACTCAATCGGTCTGATTCAGCTTATATCTGTATATTCGTTCTTCGAAAATCACATTGATGCTTGCTCCTTTCATTAGCAGGGTTTTTTATCCACCACTTCGAAGCAGAAAAGTGTCCCCTGCAGGACCTCCAAAAAAGCACAAGTCTCTGCAACACGGCCTTGCACAAAAATGTGCTCACCTGCACCAATTAAGCTACGTTTTCACATACATTTTCGATGATTTCTTTTTTCTTGAAGTTATTAAACAGCAATTTTTATCAAAATAAGTTTGTTGTGTCAACTCCACTTGATAAGTTTAATGTCAACGCCGATGACTGAATTTTAATTATCCTCTCACCGAAACAAGGTGTGGGAGCGGGCTAGTTGGTATTGTATGTCCTAAACAACTGCAGCGCCGAAAAGGGGGTAATAATGAACTAAGATAACGAGGATAAGCGCATTTTTTATCTTCTAAGGTATCACCCTGCTTGTTTACGAGTGGGAGTGTGTGTACTTGTCTTCCTACTACCCTATCAACCATGTTCCAGACTTTAGCCTCCTTTGTGTATGAATTAATCCCTGATAAAAATTTCTGCCAGCTTTCTCTTCTGGCCTGCCGAGGTGTTCTCCTGCCCTGAGACATTATTTTCTTAAATGTTGCAAGATTTGCGGCTGTCGGTGAGTTCCAAACTAACCTCCATGCCCTGTTTTGCTGTTTGCGCGCGTTTCAGCATTCAAAGTTCTACCACGGCACCTGCCGTTTTTCAGGGTGTCCATTTGTTTGTGGGATGCATTTTGTTGCAGCATCAATCAAAAATGCTGTGAAGTAGTTGACTGCAACATCAATGCTCAAACACATATGTCACTCCAACCTAAACGAGCGATGATATAAAACTGTTCTCAGTCAGCTCTGTTTATGAGCCATTTGAGAACACGTTGTGGACACTCAGTTGCTGTAATTGTGCTCAAAGCTACGGGGAAGCGGTTATTCCGTACGGATTACTGGTGACTTTCATCTGGAATTGAGGCACAAACGGCGATATTATGCTTAGGTCTATGGCAAAGTATGTTTTATTAGCGAGATTATAATAGGTTGGTTCTTTTAAATTTAGGAGACACGCGCTCGACGAGAGAAGGAACTGTTCAATCAGTCGACCTCGCGCATCGCAAAGAGAGTCGCCCCATAGCCTGCTATGGGCATTAAAATCTCCAAGGAAAACAAAACGTTCCGGAAAATGATAGATTAATAAATTGCCCGCAGCTTCCCTCGGGGAAACACTGAGGAGGATGCGGAGCATATAATTGGTTAACGGGGTGTTAAAGTGCGACTTACTTGGGTCGATGGCTAAATTGGTTAACGTGGTTGTGAAACGGGGTGTTCAATTGCGACTTACTTGGGTCGATGGCTAAATTGGTTAACGTGGTTGTAGGAGGGGGTGTTAAATGAGTGAACACGTACACACGTATGCAAAAGGGCGGCGCTGGTCGAAGGGACGTCGATCATTGTGTTTGTGGATTCGTTGGAATTCATTTCACCGCGACCTTGGACGTCGACGCGCCGTACAAACCAACCGACGAGCGGCAACTGAGCGAGCGAGCGCCGACCTTGAGTATACATACAGCGCGACGGCGCATGCACTGTCAGCTGTCGAATGTTCGAGAAGGGGGAGAAGCGCAACGGCGCATGCGCGCGCGTCAGCTGACGATGTTCTCGAAGCGCGACGGCGCATGCGCGCGCGTAAGCTGCCGATGTTCTCGAAGCGTGACGGCGCATGCGCGCTACATTATACAGCTAGCGAATGTTCGTGAAGAGGAGAAGCGCACGCGGTGTGTAGAGGAGAAAGGGTGCACAGATGGTGGAGGAGTGAAGCGCGCGCGGTGTGTAGAGGAGGAAGGGATGCACAGATGGTGGAAGAAGGAGGAGGAAGATTGCGGACGGCGCCGCACTACAAGCCTCGAGTATTAGATGCTCCGCATCTAAAACTGGAAGTCATGTTTTTGTAGGTGATAGCTTGGATGTACGCAAAGAGTGCAAATTGTGATTGCTTTGTCGAAAAGCACAGCTAGAACAGCCTTGTGCCTCAAGAGATGATCGTAGTTGAAAGTAGGTGCATGCAATCCCTTGATTCACTATAATGTCGACACCTCCAGGTGATGTCATGACCTCACCATGGTCATTTCGAAAAATAACGTATTTGCGAATGAAGTTGGTGTGTTTTGAATTTAGGTGTGTTTCTTGTACACACAACAATTTTGGTGAGTGTTCCTGTAAATGTTCTTGGACGTCGTCAAGGTTTCTGAAAAGGTCCTTGACAATCACTTGCATAATTTGAGTGTTCAAGGTGAATTGAAAATAGTGCTTTGTGTACGAAAAGCGAGTGGCTGTTTAGGCGGAGAGCTTGAGTTCACGTAACAGGGCCGCCACCAGGCCTTTTTAACTTCTTTTTTTGCTTGCTTGGTGCGCTCCGAGGAGCCATGCTGCGCTTTTGGCACCATTGGTACCGATGTACCTATTGCCTGCTCCGAGGCACTGTATGCATGCACGTTCTTTTTTTCTTTTTAAGCTCTTTTTTTATTCAGTACAATACAGTGCAAGTAAAAAGTTTATATAATACAGAAGGAGGTCCTAAAGTTAAAACTGTCGGGGGGACCTCCTGTGAATTCATGTATATAAATACAGAACAAAGATTGGCAACTAAGGAAAAAACAGCAAGCGAATAAAACAAAATCAGCGTAATGAAATTTATTGTTGAAATTTATTGTAGTTCAAAATTTTTACATGTAAGTGATAAAACAGGAGATAAATAATTGGATTGAATACCTATACCATAACACATACATATCACTAAGTAATACAGTGTCACTTCAGAACCTATACACGTACACATAGATGCATATAACCATACTTAGACACACACACACACACACACACACACACACACACACACACACACACACATATATATATATATATATATATATATATATATATATATATATATATATATATATTCAGGTGTCGCATGTTGTTAGTGAGAACTGTTTGAGATGCCGCCGGAAACACTGTAATGAGGGGCTTGATTTATTAATTGATGGTAGTGAGTTCCAGATAGAAATTGCAGAAAACAAGGCTGTCATTTCGCCATAGTTAGTGCTTACTTTTGGAAGCAGAAGGTTACTATTTTCAGAAAACCTTGTGTTATTAGTATTGTGGAGATGTGTGAGGGGAAATGTGTCAGTGGGAATGTCACCGACTCTACTTCTGAATAATATAATTCCAAGTTTCAGTTGAAAGGTGGATATGAATGGTAGAATTTCGAGAGTGCTAAAGAGGGGTGCTGTTGATGCCATGTAGGAACTATGGGTGATAATTCGGACTGCCCTTTTCTGAAGGTGAAAGAGATGTTAGGTGTGTGGCGTAGGCATTGGCCCAGGATGAAATGCAGTTGGTTAGGTGACTGTTAATGAAAGCACAGTAAAGTGATTTTAAAATGTGTTGCTGAAAACAATGCCTTGTGCGAATGAGTATGCGGATGCCGAAAACAGTCTTCTTGATGAAAGAATTCACGTGAATGTTATATTTGAGTTGAGGGTCTAATGTGACACCTAGAAAAGTAGTGAACTTTGATGGTATGATGACGCAGTTATAAATGTATACTTCGGATAAAATTGTAACGCTTTTTGGGACGATTGAAATAACACAAAAGTTGTTTATCAAGGTTAATTTTCAATCAGTTATTTTTGCACCATGAAACAAGTTTCGCAACATCAGTGTTTATTTTTGCTAGTAGATTGTCAAGATCCTTGTCACTAGAAAATATCGTGGTATCGTCAGCATTAAGGATGCAGTCAGATGAGTTAAGTGATGATGGTAAGTCGTTAATGTAGATAAAAAACATGAGAGGTCCCAGAATTGAGCCTTTTGGGACTCCCTGGTTAGTTATTATTGGTGAGGATAAAGCACCGCCATAATTGACAACCTTGGTTCTGTAAGCGAGGCAGCTTTGTAAAAGGCCTAAAGTAGGCCCACAGATTCTCAAGGAATTAAGTTTAGCATACAAAATAGAGTCGTTTATAGTGTCTAAAGCTTTAGTTAAATTTATAAACAACGCCCCTGCCGAGAGCCCCTTCTATCCCTGCTATCTGTTAGTTTAATCAGTGCAAATTCGGTAGAAAACTTAGCACGCAAACCAAACTGCTTATGAGACAAAAGGTTAAATGCTGTTAAGTAGTTCATTAGGCTATTCACAATGAGCTTTTTATTTACCCTACTAAAGGATGGGAGGATTGTTATAGGGCGATAATTACAAAAAACGTTTTGGTCTCCCTTTTTGAATACAGGTATTCCTTTTCCTTGTTTGAGGATTGTAGAAAAAATGTCTGAACGAATTGCGGTGTTAATAAGCTCTGAGAGCACAGAGGATAACTCACGAGCAACAAGTTTGACTTTAGCTGGATAAATTGAATCGAGGCCACATCCTGTCGTCTTCAAACTTCTTATAGTGCAAAGAACCTCAGCAGGTGACGTGGGTGTTAAGAAAAAAGAGTGAGGCAAGCGAGACAATGAAGGCAAGTTAGTGACAGTCGGTACTGAGTTGCTGAAAAAAATGATTCATTAAAAGAATTGGTGATAGTGACAGGGCAAGTTAGAACGCTGGTACGATCCGAAACTTTGGTTTTAAGTGCATCTGGCTGATCAGGGTTTAAGAATTTCTTAATTACGTTCTAATTTTTCCTATTGTCATTCTCATTTTCGAGCACTTTATTTTGATAATAGGTTCGTTTGGCTTTTTTGAGTAGGACAGTAAGAGCTTGTGAAAAGAGTTTGAAGGGGGTCCTGAGGGACAGGTTGAACGGCTAAAGTTTTACGTTTTTGTAAAAGTTATCTTTTTTGTTTATGCTACGCAGCAGTCCTCTAGTTTTTCACGGTTTCTAGGGGCTGAGTACCAACGCGATATGGTGGACACAGATGTACACGAGTTTATGATACTTGGTAGTTTCTCAGTCAACGCACTAAATGCTTTATTAACAAAAGGTTCTTGCGATAGTTACCCCAGTCAATGCGGGATACCAAATCAACGAATTTCGCAGAATCGAAACGACACCCAATGACCATTTTATTTTTACAATTAGTTTGTGTTTTTAATAACAGAAAAATTGGATAATGATCAGTTAGATAAAAATTAACCACACCGGCCTCCTGAACTGACATACAGTTACTGAGTACATGGTCAATAAGCGTGTTCCAAACAGAAGGAGCACTTTGTGTCAGAGAATCCAGCAGAGATGTCAACCCATCACCCATGAAGCAGTTAGATTATTGAACACAAGAACCGTCGTTAATATTTGTAGTGTCAATGTTAATGTCGCCTAAAATGATCATGTCATATTTACGGAAATAAACGAGCTTAGTATATTACCAAGCTCAACACAAAAGTAACCGTAAGAGGATGATGGGGACCGAAAAATTGAACCAACGATAGTTCTTTTGTTAGACGGAAGGACATCACAGTCAAATTCAAGCCAGACTGATTCACATTTCGACAGTGAAAACGCGATGTCAGTACGTCGTTTATATGAAAATGCGTTAGAAATTAAAATGGCTGATCCACCCAGATAGTCACCGAGGCGATGAAAAAAATCAGCACGATAGCCCGGAATGAAAAACATGTTATCATCAGCTGCAGATAGCCATGTTTCTGAGAGTCATGTGAGCGAAAAGTGATTATCGGTTAAAGAAGGGAAATTAACCATATCATCCAAGTTTTTCGGTAAGCTTCGGGTGTTAAAGTGCATGTTTGAAATATGAGAAACAAACGAACTAAGAAGTTGCTTCAGTTCGAAGACAGTGTGGGTTGCCATAGTGGTTCACAATCATCATGGATGCTTGGATGCTATTCGGAAAAAATGGCCAGATCACTAGCACCAGAGATGCGGTACACTCGGCTGTCCGTGAACTTTCTTGCTTTGATGTGGCAGTTGTCAACCCATAGAAACTGCCACTGCTTTTCTTTCTTAAATGCCAATGCCTGAGCGAAGAGCCGCTTGTTCTGAGGTGTTAGGTGATCATTGACAAATATGGGCTTATCCTGATTGATCATGGCAATAGGCCGGGTTGTCAGACGCGCTTTTCTGGCCATTGAAGCAAATTCAACCTTTTTTGTGAACAATAACGTGCAATAATATTCGAGCCACTTTTAGCGGGGACCCTATGCACCAGATCTATCTCAGCAGGGCTCACGGGACAACCAATCTTATCTGCGATCTGTTGCAGAATTGCTTCACAGCTTTCGCCTTTTGTCTCTGGAACACCTTTAATTTCAACACTGTTCATGCGCGAATATTGCTGCAATTCAGCAACCAGTTTTGTTAGCTGCTCTTTTCTTCGAGACAGCTCTTCATTTTCTTTCACCAAGCTTTCCTGCTTAGAATTTATTGTTTCAAAAATGTCAATAAACATGGCGACATTGTTACGCAACTCCCCAACTTCTTTGCGTAATGAATCCAAGTCTCTAGATAGCTCAGCACAAGTGGGCATTTCGGTTTGGCAGCAAAGGGTGCGGCAAAAAAGAAAAGTGAAATCGTTTACAGTAATGGAAGTTCAACCAACCTGCGTACACAAGAGAATGCAGTCAGCGGAATGCTGCGTTGCCGCCAACCCAGCTGCCAAGTGAAGAGTTCCGCGATGAGTCCAGCTTATATAGCTTCCAGAAGAAGGTTCTGCTGTAGATGGACAGGTGGCGTTGGTCACAGGTGGCACGTGGCACTGTGATGATACAGCCGGTCCGTTGATTTCTTCGTGCTAGGAGCACACACTTCTATTGACCGCTTTACAGTGCTGCGACGGATTCATGGTGATTTCGCACCGGTTGCGTAGATACCTGCGCACACAAGAGAATGCAGTCAGCGGAATGCTGCGTTGCCGCCAATCTAGCTGCCAAGGGAAGGGTCCCGCGATGAGTCCAGCTTATATATCTTCCAGAAAAAGGTTCCGCTGTAGATGGACTGGTGGCGTTGGTCACAGGTGGCAAGTGGCACTGTGATAATACAGCCAGTCCTTTGATTTCTTCGTGCTAGGAGCACACACTTCTATTGACCACTTTACAGTGCTTTGACGGATTCACGTACGGTGATTTTGCGCCGGATCCGCAAATACCTGCGCATACAAGAGAATGCAGTTAGCGGAATTCCGCGTTGCCGCCAATCTAGCTGCCAAGGGAAGGGTCCCGCGATGAGCCCAGCTTATACAGCATTCAGAATAATGTTCTGCTCTAGATGGACAGGTGGCGTTGGTCACAGGTGGCACGTGGCACTGTGATGGTACAGCCAATTCGTTGATTTCTTTGTGCTAGGAGCACACACTTCTATTGACCGCTTTACAGTGCTGCGACGGATTCATGGTGATTTCGCACCGGATGCGTAGATACCTGCGCACAGAAGAGAATGCAGTCAGCGGAATGCTGCGTTGCCGCCAATCTAGCTGCCAAGGGAAGGGTCCCGGGATGAGCCCAGCTTATACAGCTTTCAGAATAATGTTCTGCTGTGGATGGAAAGGTGGCGTTGGTCGCAGGTGGCACGTGGCACTGTGATAATACAGCCAGTCCGTTGATTTCTGCGTGCCAGGAGCACACACTTCTATTGACCGTTTATAGTGCTGCGAAGGATTCACGGTGATTTCGCGCCGGATCCGCAGATACGTGCGCACACAAGAGAATGTAGGCAGCGGAATGCTGCATTGCCGCCAACCCAGCTGCCCAGTGAAGGGTTCCGCGATGAGCCCAGCTTATACAGCTTTCAGAATAATGTTCTGCTGTAGATGGATAGGTGGCGTCGGTCGCAGGTGGCACGCGGCACTGTGATAATACAGCCAGTCCGTTGATTTCTTCGTGCCAGGAGCACACACTTCTATCGACCGCTTTACATTGCTGCGAAGGATTCACGGTGATTTCGCGCCGGATCCGTAGATACCTGCGCACACAAGAGAATGCAGGCAGCGGAATGCTGCGTTGCCGCCAACCCAGCTGCGAAGTGAAGGGTTCCGCGATGAGCCCAGCTTATACAGCTTTCAGAATAATGTTGTGCTGTAGATGGATAGGTGGCGTGGGTCGCAGGTGGCACGTGGCACTGTGATAATACAGCCAGTCCATTGATTTCTTCGTGCCAGGAGCACACACTTCTATTGACCGCTTTACAGTGCTGCGAAGGATTCACGGTGATTTTGCGCCGGATCCGCAGATACCTGCGCACACAAGAGAATGAGTCAGCGGAATGCTGCGTTGCCGCCAACTCAGCTGCCAAGTTCGAGCTTGTAGTTCGGCTTTTGGGCCTTGCCTGGTGAGTGAAGCCTTGAGACCTGAGGACCATGGAGTCTATATTCTCTATTCGGGAGAAGGCGGAGTGGTCTGGACTAGAGCTGACTTGGGGGCAGGTGCCACAACTACCGGCTCCGTATGCGCGGGCCGAAGGAGTAACGAGGGTTGGTGCAGTGGTGCCCCCTAACGCATCGCATCAGCATATGTTGCGCATAGAATGGCGAAACCCTTTTCCTTGATTCCTTAAAATAAATGTTTTCTTTCACCTTCAGTGTTATTATCCCTTTTTTTCTTCGGGTATGCGCAAGAGCGTGAAGATACGGCATGGTTACCTTCACAGTTTGAACAGCGTGGCGGTTCTTTGCAATTTTCAGACACGTGGCCTAGGACACCACATTGTGCACATGCCTGGCAACCACGAATGCTCTTTGAGCCATGGACATACCCCTGGCATTAAAAGCAATGACGAGGGTTTGGTATGTATGGCCTGATTGAAGTTTTCGCGTACCCAGTAATAATAGTTTCTGGCAGATTACTGGAAGCGAACATGAGTATTAGGTGTTTTTTTGTGTTTCATTATCTTCTCTTCTGATGATGATGCATTGTAAATCGGTCATATTCTGACTCTTCAACCCCTCAAAAAGTTCCGCTTCAGTCATGCCAAGCAAATCAGCGTCACATACCACTCCAGTGGTAGTGTTCATTGATCTGTGTGGTGTTACAGTCATCGGAGTGTCACCGAAAGTTGAAAGATTGTGCAGCTTCTCAAACTGTTTTTTTTCTCTAACATCGAGGATGAGGTTTCCGCTGGTCATTTTGGTAACTTTGTACTTGGCCCGAAAGGTTTCTGTAAGGCACTTGGCTACTACAAAGGGGTATACAGTTCTGCCTTGCTTGTCACATTTCTCACTATGTATAACATCAAAATGGGGGAAGTTTTCATTTGGTCGTTTGAAAAAGCCAATTCTTCGCTGCGTACGCGTTTTAAGGTGGTACTATTATTTAACAGCGGAAAAGCTCTATGCATGCCCATTTAATTTTCTTCAGAAGCTTTGTCGACCACCAACCACGGAGCCCAACAAAGGGACGCTACAAATTTGCGCATCGTAAAACCTGCCCTATAACGCTACTATAACCCAATGCGCTCGACCAAGGTAGGCTTGCTGCACAGAGTTACGCTAGCCGCCAGGAAGTTCGGAAGTAAACAGAATAGAGTAGAAGACAGGACAGAAAAAAAGTGACAGATAAAGACGAAAATATAGGGAGAGAGAGATAGGAAAAGATGACTGCCGACTTTCCCTGCATAGGACTGCCGACTTTCCCTGCGTAGCCGAGGGGTGCCATCTACGTGAAGCCGGGGCCAAATGGGGTGTGTTTCCTCTGCCATGGGGCCTTACAGGTCTAATCACCCAGCGTCGGCTCAACCCCCAGGATCCTCCTTTTTCCAGGCACAGCTCAGCCACGCATTGCTAGACGTGGGAGGGAGTCGAACAACCCCTCCGTTATCTCGGGCCCGTGGTGTCGCTACACACTAAACGCCTGCTTGCGCAGACACCCCTGTGGGTTGAGTGGCTGGATAAGGGCATTAAAATTTCTCTCCGATAGGTGCGTCAATTATAAAAGTAATGAAATCATACCAGTGACATGAAAAGTATAGTGAGAATAAGTGGCCAATGTTTCTGGTATTAAGAGCATGGTGAAGATAACTTTTGCATAAGTGTCTCATCAGCGCACTTGTTTTAAAGGGCCGCGATGCAGGTCCTTTCCAATGGAGCCACCACAGCAGCAACCTGTCTTGCGAGGTTGCGCTACGCGATGCCTGGGTATATTACAAGAAAAAGTGCGAGCATCTCTTGAAAAAAGCTAACACAGATTTATAAGGGAAAAGTGGTTGCCCAACGACGAACAACGCAGGGTGAAGTGGTATCTGTTGTTGGTAGGGTAATGGAAAGTGTTGCCTTCTTATAGTGTCTAATTGCTCGAACTGGGTTACAATGTCAAGCACCGTTAGTGTTTTACCACATCTGCCAAACAATGGTGGATCGCTACCAGACAAAAGGCATGAGTGCATCGTGTCTGTGTCTTATGCTGAGTGCAGTAAGTGTTACAAGTGTACGACCTGAGTTTAATACTGGCGGCCAATTTCCAAGGTGTTGCTTTTATAACGTTTAGTTTGTTCTGAGTGTGTCTGTCCCACATGTTCCGCCAGTAATTCCTGAGCGTTCGTTTAAAAAATGGTTTAAGGTCAAGGGCAACGATAGATATAGGTATAGTGGCAGTGCTTTCGTGGACGGATGCAGCAAGCTGGTGAGCCATCACGTTGCCTTGGATCCACCGGAGCCCTGGCGCCCAGCACACTACGACATGTTGTTTGAGTACGTATAGTGTGCATTATAGTGAGTAAAGTGACAGAAGAATAGGTTTTTTTTAAGTTTGCAGAGCTTGTGCCACACTGAGGGATTTCATGTATAGTTTTGGTTTTGATGATGATATGTCATGTATATTGGCGCAAAGGCCAATTTATGGCCAAAGAGTGCCAGTGCGTGACTAAGAGTGTCAATAATTGGTACACAGCTGCACAGGGGCCTAAAATTTTTCGCCATAAAAGCGAGCAAACTTTATAAGTAGTAAAACCTTGAGAATTAAATACCGTGTGCATTGAAAATGAGCAGCGAACTGTTGCGATAGCAAAATTATGAGGGGATGGACAATAGCATACGTACCTGCTAACAGCCTTTGTGCCTAAACGCTTGGAGGCCACTGCTTTTTGTAATTTAGCCACCGCTGGAGTTCCTTCTGTTATGAGATCATGCTGAGGATAACGAGGGTAGATGACGTGAAACGAATGAACGGCATTGACAAATGAGAACAGTGAATTAGGTTTAAAAAGCAGATCACTAGCAATAGAGATATCTGGATGGAGAGGCATTGGCTTTCGCTCCAGTAATGGGGGTTGCTTTTTCTGATAGGATCTAGTTCCTTGCATTGTATTAAATATGAAGCATAGTCAGTTGTTCGCCACAATTCTCACACATGGGTGAGTCACCGGAGGGCAGAAAATAGGAAAGTGTTGTGTAACTGTGTCCGATTCTGAGCCTTAGGAAGTGTAACTTCTGTATGGCATGACTTTGAGACTGGAGGCCAGTTACCAAGTTGCTGCTTGGCAACGTGTAATTGATTTTCTGTGTATGAATTCCAAGTGTTCTGCCAGTAAGCTCCGACCTTTCGTCTAAACACAGCTTTTAAGTCAGGTGCAGGGACAACTACGACCATATTGGTGTTTTTGCTGGTGGGTGCAGCAAGCTGGTCCGCCAGCATGTTTCCTTGTATCTAGCGGTGCGCTGTCACCCTGCACAACACGATATGTTTTTAAATTGGGTAAACTGTGCAAAGGAGTGGGTACAGCAAGGCGTGTACAGGATTTTTGCGTCTTTTGAGCGTTTTGAGGGCTTTTACAACGCTCAGGTAGTCTGCGCATGTTACTGCGCTTTGTAAATTTAGTTGTTTATGTATTTTATGGTCGCAAGTATCACGTAGGCTTGGACTGTAAACTGGCCAGTGGTAGGATTGAGAGTGCCGACATCTGTAATGGTTGGGCCAAGCGCTGCATAGGACACTCAAGAATGGATCTTCCAGGCATTTGTAAAAAACTTGGGACATGAGTACTTATGAGGAGTCCAACCAAATGTGTACGGATATCTGCAAAGGGTGCGTGCTTGGTAACTTCAACAAATTATACATCGCTGTCTATGAGCTCCCACTACCATGGCGGGACATATTCAGCTGGAGTAGCTAAACGGCGTCCAAGGGGCACACCACTATCTTCAGATAGACCCCTCACACGAAGTGCGTAGGGCTGTCTCATGGCAGGGCAGTTGTCAAAGAGGACAGAACTAGACATATCATTGATATAGTGTAGTGTAACGGGTGTTTGTTGTTTAGATTAACTTTGACGAGGTACACAAGAGATAGGTAGCATATATGGAGATGTAAAAACCACTATTCGAGTGAACATACAGGCACGGCACGGAACTAGTACAAAAAGCAGACGTAGAAATACGGATGTCAACTGATGGACCAGGTGAAGCATTTTCAAAACGCCTGGCGCCACAGCGTGATAGGCAGTCCCACCATATTCTAGGCGTGTGCGTATACGGCGTTTGTAAAACTTCATCGTATATTTTCCATAACTGCCTTGTGATGTCCGCTGCAGACGAAAAAGGGTGAACGAAAATGCGTGAACCCATTCAATCAAGCTGAAATTTCCACTCGCACATTGCAAGAATGCATGGTTTAAAACCGATCTAAATGTCGTTCATGTATTTGTATATGTGGAATAAAACATATTGCGCGGAATGTAGGCCTGCAGTGTATTCATTTTAACAGTGAGAAATGTGTAACTCAACACAACACCTTGTGGCACTGCAGTCTCCTGGACAAATGTTCGTGAGAAGACATTCCCGTCTCGGACACGGAAAGTGCAGTTCGGCAAATAACACTCAACAATGGCAAGCATTTTACTTTGGTCACCTAAGTGTGAGAGGTCTCGCAGTATGCCAAACGTCATATCAATTCATATGCCTTTTTCATATCTAAGAGTACTGAACGAAATTAATGTTTATTAACGAAAGTGTCACCTATTTGTGCCTGGATGCGTAGAACGTGCTCAGTGGTGGACCTATTCTCACGAAATCCGCACTGGTGTGAACCGAGTAGATTCTTTCATTCCAGGTCATGTAAAAGCCGGTGGCTAATGATTGTTTTAATAAGTTTGCAGCGACACCTTGTTAGTGCGATCGGACGGTAGCTGGTGACGAAGGATGTATCCTTGCCTTGCTTTAGAATCGAAAGAGCAATGACATCTTTCCAGGCTGATGGAATCTCGCGACAAAGCGAAATAGCGTTATAGGGGAAGTTATTGGTTTTTTGAGTTCTATAGGACAGGCGCTTCTACATTTCATATACTGCACGGTCCGCGCCTGGGGACGAGTTGTTGCACAAGTTTATCGATGCTTCTAGCTCAGCCAACACGAACAGTTTGTTGTATCTTTGGTGTTTTGTGGAATTGCGCTCTAGTTTCTGCTTTTTCATTATAGTTTTATATCGTTAGAATGATGTGGTGTAGTGCGACGAGCTGTAGATCTATTTGAAGTGTTTGCCTGGTCTTCCAAACTGTCGCCGCGTGTGTTTACTAGAGAAGGTGGGTGACATTCTCGTTCTGGCATCCTACCTACCGTGTTTCAGATTCTCGCCTTTCTCGTATATGAATTGATTCTACATAACTTTAAGAGACCAGAAGAGAGCAGAGTAGATTAGGGAACAAATGAGGGTTAAGGTTATCATAGTTGAAATTAAGAAGAAGAAATGGACATGGGCCGGGCATGTAGTGCGTAGACAGGATAACCACTGGTCATTATGGGCAATTAACTAGATTCCCAGAGATGACAAGCGGGTTAGGGGGAGACAGAAGGTTAGATGGGCAGATGATATTAAAAAGTTTGAGGGTTTAAATTGGCAGCACCAAGCACAGGACCGGGTTAACTGGCGGAACATGGGAGAGGCCTTTTTTCTTCAGTGGACGTAGTCAGGCTGATGATGATAATGATGATGAAAAACATATCCCAGCTTTCCCTTCTCGCCTGTCTGCACGTTCTTCTGCCTCGAGATTTTGTGTTCCTAAAACGGTCACAGTTCTCGACGGTCGGTGTGTTTTGAAGCAACCTCCATGCTTTCTTTTGATATTTTCTGCATTTCTTCAATCATTGTTTTACTAATGAATGCGTTCTTCGGCGGACAGTCCAGTTTGTGGGATACAGTTTTTGGTAGCATCAATTATTATTGTTTTGAAGTAGTCGACAGCTGCATATAAACTTAAGGCACACAGGTCAGACTAGTTTGAAATTGCATCTGTTTTAAACTGTTGCCCATCTTCTTTCTCAATCTGTCACTTAGGGGCCTGCAGAAAACATTCATTTGTTTTTGCAATGTACAGAACAATAGGAAAGTCGTCACTTCAGTAGGCATTCGCAACGCTTTTCCAATTAAGTAGGGAATAAGCATTGGAGATGCACTGCTGAGGTCTATAACCGAGTACGTTTGGTTTGCAAGGGGACAGTTCATTGGTTATTTCCTATTCAGCAGACATGCCCCGGAAAAGAACCAAAACAATTTGAGTAAATGGCCTCGAGCACCGCAGCTAGGATCATCCTATCAACTGGTATTTGAGTTCAGGTCCCCAAGAACCAGGCAAGGTTCTGGCAGTGATCTATAGGAAGCTGGAATTCACGTTTTTCAATGGGGCACTGTGGAGGTATGTAAAAGAAGCAGATGGTGACGAGTTTGATCAAAAGAACTGCTCGAACAGTCACTGCGTCAAGGAATGTGATAATTTTTGGTGTTTTGCAGCGCAAGGGCCATTTGATAGCCAAAGAATGCCAGTTCATAGGACAAGAGATGTGGACAATGATCGTGATTAGGGGTTGTATAAGGGTCTTAAGATTGATCGCGCTAAGGCCGGTAAAAATATCAAATACTAAAATCTATATTATATAATAAAATAATAATGAATATTATTAAATACAAAAATCTATATCATGCCATGAAAAGTGTGCGGTGCAAGTGGATGATGAAAGTTTGTGCTAATAAAAACCATGGTGAACATGTATGGATGGCATTAGCACAAGGGCCTCGATCGTTCACAAGCTTGCGTCCAAGGGTCGTGAGTCAAGTGCTTTGCACAGAGTAGCGACCGTAGCGGAGACCACTCTGAAGAGGTCGTGCTACGGAATGCCCGGGTATATGATATGAAAAGTGCGGACGTCTCACAAAAAAGCTGGCAATGATTTATGAGTGAAAAGTGGTTCCCCACCGAAAAACATTGCAGGGTGAAGTGACATCTGCTGTCGGTATGGAAACAGAAAGCGTTGTCGTTTCACGTGTCTAATTATTTACACTCTATTAGAATGTGAGGTACGGTGAGTGCTGCTCCACATTTGTCAAACAAAGGTAGATCGCCCCCAGTCAAAAGAAATGAATGTATTGTGTGTGTATGTCCTGTTCTTAACCTTGTAAGTATTATTTATGTGTGGCGTGATTTTCATACTGGCAGCCAATGTCCAAGTTGCTTCCTGATGGCATGCAATTTATTACCAGTGTGTGTGTCCCATTGGTTCTGCAAATAACCCCCGAGATTTCCTTTTAGAAGGTTTCAAGTCGAGTGGAGGAACTGGTATCGATGTATTGGAAGGGGATTCGTTTGCGAATCCAGCTGGGTGGTCCACCAAACCTTGCCTTGAATTTTGCGGTGTCCTGGCACCCAGCAGACTACAACATGCTGCTTAGACAACTAGACTGTGCATAAAAGCAAATAAAGCGAGACAAAGACAGACTCTTTCTGCTTTTTAAGTGTTTTCAGAGCTTTTACAACGCTCAAAGAATCTGTATACACTATTGTCTTCTGTAGTTTTAATTTTTAATGTGTCTAACGGCCGCAAGCTTTGCATAGGCTTCATCTGTGAAAATGCTTGTATCAGAGTGCAGAGCGCCGGCTTCCAAAAAGGATGTGCCGACGCCTGCGTATGAGACAGAAGTGTTGGACTTGGAAGCGTCGGTATTAATGTCGGGACATGTGCATTTCTGTTGTAGTTCTAGGAAGTATGCCTGTATATGTGCAGTAGGTGCGTGCTTCGTAACCTCCAAGAAAGACACGTCACAATCTATCTCCTTCCACTTCCATGGTGGCAGGCATACTGCGGGAGCCATCAAACGGTGTTCAAATGGAACACTGGTTTCCTTCCCTAGGCCCCTCACACGGAGTGAGAATGGCTGTCTCATAGAAGGCCATTTATCAAACACAGAAAGCCTTGATACGTCATTATAGTGAAATGTAAAGAGTGTTCCTTGCCTGCGTTCCCTTTAAGATAATATTTAAAGGACATGTAACATCTCTGTGATAGAGCGACCATTCGTTCGATTCCACGTATAGGTTTTCCATGGGGAACCGTACAGAGACGGATGCCTAGATGTTGAATAGGGTCAAGCATTTTGAGGGCAGAAGATGTCACAGACTGATATGCTATTGCGCCATTGTCTAGGCGAGTATGTGTGACGCTTGTATGCAAAGTAATAAGGCACTTGTATCTTCGCCACGAAGTGCGTTCCAACACTTTTTGAGCATTCACAGCTTTTATGCACTTGTTTTTTAGATATATGATCTGTGGTATGCAGGTTAGCTTGGCGTCCAAGATTACGCCTATGAATTTGTGTTCAGTATTACTAGAAAGACGTTGCTCATGCTGTTCAATATCGGGTTCCGAGTGTATGCCTCTCTTCGTGGAGAACAAGGCACACGTGCTTCTGTGTGCATTCAGTCGGAACCCATTTTATTTTGCTGAATTGGATACTTTGTTCAAACCAAGCTGAACCTGCTGCTCTCACACGGCCAGATTACAAGATTTGAAATGAAGCTGGACGTCGTTGACATATGTACAATAACAAATGTTGCGAGGGATGGGCAAGCACAAAGGATTCATTTCGATAATTAATATTTGCAGCTAAGTAAACCACTTTTCGGTACGCCTTTTTTCTTAGACAAATGTTTGGGAAAGAACGCTGCCTACTCGAACGCGGAATGTCTATTTTTACAAGTAACTTTCGATCAAAGTAAACATTCTGCCACGCACGCCAAGGTGGGACAGCGGCCTTATCATTCCAAAGCGTCATGTTGTATCATATGCCTTTTCGATGTCGAGGAACACAGAAAGGAAGCATTGCTTGTGGATGAAAGCATCTCTAATCTGTGCCTCGATACGAACAAGGTGGTCGGTGGTGGATTTATCCCCTTGAAATTCGCACTGAAATGGGTCAAGCAAATTGTTTCAAGAAAATGTACAAGTCGGCAGTTTATCAATTTTTTCAAAAAGTTTGCAGAAGCAGCTAGTCAGTGCAAGAGGCCTATAACTAGAAACTGAACAAGGGTACTTGCCCTCTTTCAAAATGGAAATAATGATAGCCTGTTTCCAGAAAGTAGAGATAGCGCAAGAAAGGTAGACAGCATGGTACATACAATGTAAGTTTTTTTGCGTTTCGATTGGCAGGCTTTTTAAAATATTGTACACCACTCGATCAGAACCTGGGGCGGAAACACTTCAGAAGTTTAGTTATGTCTGGAGCTCAGCCAAGCCAAAAGCCCGGTTGTATGGCTCGTATCTTCTAAAGCCCAGGTGCGGTGGTGTAGTGGCTAAGGTACTCGGCTGCTGACCCGAAGGTGGCGGGATGAAATCCCGGCGGCGGCGGCTGCATTTCCGATGGAGGCGGATATGTTGTAGGCCCAAGTGCTCATATTTGGGTGCACGTTAACGAATTCCAGGTGGTCGAAAATTTCGGAGCCCTCCACTACGGCGTTTTTCATAATCATATGCGGGTTTTGGGACGTTAAGCCCCACATATAAATCAAGTCGTATTTTGTACATTGGTGTTCTCATTTCTGCTTCTCAATTCTTGTTTTGTGTATTTGAAAAGCATCAGTTTAGTTTAACGTGCTTGACACCCGTTTGAAGTGTGCGCCGAGGAAGTTCGACTGGCCTTCCAGGCTGTCACCATGTGTGTTTACAAGAGGGGATGAGTGCACTCGTCTCCTGGTACCCTACTATCTATTCTCCAGACTCCATTTAGCCTCCGTCGTATAAAAGTTGATCTCTGTTGAAAACTTGTGCCAACCTTTTCTTCTGGCCTGCTGACGGGTTCTCCTGCGTTGATATTTTGATTTCTTGAAGCTGTTAACGTTTTCTGCTGTCGGTGAGTTCCGCAGCAACCTTCATGCCGTTCTCTCCTCCTTTTGCGCATGCATTTCGACATTATTTGTTCGACCATGGCACGCGTCACTTGCTGGGCAGTCCAGATGTTTTTGAGATGCACTTGGCTGCTGCGTCAGTAAGAAAAGCTGTGAAGTACTGCACAGCTTCTTCTATTTCTAACGCACATTTATCAGTACAACTTAAATGGGTAATGTTATATAATTGTTCCCAGTCGGCTTTTTTTATCAGCTACTTAGGAACATGTGGAGGATATTCGTATGATGTTGGTGTACTCAAAACGACAGAAAATGGTCACTTCCATACGAATTATTTATGGCTCTCCTTTTCAGTAGGGGTAAAAGTGAAAGAGATACTCTACTAAGGTATATAGACGGGTATATTTTGTTGGCGATGTTATAGTACGGTGGTTCCTTCCTACTTAACAGAGATGCATAGGAAGAGACGAAAAACTATACCATGAGACGACCCCGTGAATCACAGCGAGAATGATCCTATAGACCGCGATGTTCGTTCTGATCCCCTTAGAATAACTAAGGTTCAGGTAGTTCATCTATTAAAGACTGGAATTCACAATTTTCAAGAGTTTGGTTTGGAGGTATGAACAAAGAGCAGACGGTGACGAGTTTGTTTAGAAGAAATGCTCGCACAGCCACCACCTCGAGGTAAGTTTAAAGAGGTAATAGTCTACATGCTATCCCTTCACTTACTACAACAGCTACAATACCGGATGGTTGATGACATCTTCTCTATTTTTTCAGAAGATTACGTAGTTACATTGAAAGTTTGTGCGTGTTCATTTCAAGTGTGTCGCTTGTACACACAGCAGTCTTGGATTGTGCGTATGAAGGAGGTCTTGTAGGCCCTTGAGATTTCGAAGAAGGCCTCGGATGTTCCACGGTAATATTTATGTGTCCTTATTAAAAAGAGATGCTGCTGTGTGCACAGAGAGTGTGCCGTGTTGGAGTGAACTTGATGATTCAGATGGCAACATGGTCGTATGACCCCATTATACTTTTCATCTTTCTTGGCGCGCTCTAAGGAGCTACCCCATTCTTTCAGAACCAAGGGTACCGTTCTTTTTATTGCCTTCGCGGAGGCACTGGATGCTCGCACGTGCGAGCTGGTGGTTTGGAGTTGGGCCTTGCCTGGTGAGGTGAGGCCTTGAGACCAGAGGACCCTAGAGTCTTCGGTGTCGATTCGCTAAGAGGCGTTGTAGACTGTACTAGTGCCGCCTTGGGTTCAGGCCCCACCGCCGACGGCTCAGTCTGCGCTGGCCGAGGAAGTGGCGAATGCTGGTGCAGTGGTGCCCGCTGACGCGCCGCATCAGCATATGTGGGGCCACAAAATGGCGACACCCTTCTTCTTGCTTCTTTAAGGTTGATGTTTTCATTTATCTTAAATGTGTTGATCTTCTTTTCTTTTTACAAAATGAACAGGACCCTGAGTATGTGGCATAATTTCAGCTACAGTTCTCAGAGTGTGACGGTTCTTTGAAGTTTTCAAATTTGTGGCCTGACACTCCACATTGTCCACACGTTTGGTGACCACGACAGCTTAGCGAGTCACGGCCATACCTTTGGACTTTAAAACAACGACGTCAGTTAGGTATGTACGGCCTGATTGAAGTTTTCGTGTACCCAGTTTGAATAGTTTCTGGCAGAATACTGGAAGTGAATGTGAGTATTAGGTTATGTTGGTGTTTCTTTGTTCTTCCTTCTCATGATGATCATTTGTACATTGGTCAAATTATGTCTCTTAAACGCCACCAGAAGTTCTGCTTCGCTTAGGCCAAGCGAATCAGTGTCAGACACCACTCCAGGAGTTGTGTTCGTTGATCTGTAGGGTGTTACAGCGATTGGAGTGTCAACAAAAGGTTGAAGCTTGTGTAACTTCTCAAACGGTTACTTTTCTCAAACTTTGAAGAGGAGGTCTCTGCTAGCCATTTTGGTAACTTTGTACCCGACCCCAAGAGTTTCTGTGAGACGCCTAGCTGCTACAAAGGGGGATATAGTTCCGGCTTGCTTGCCAGTTTTCTCACTATGTATGACATGAAAATGGGAGAAGTTTTCATTTGATCGGTTGAAAAAATCAAAGTCTTTGGTGCATAGGCGCTTTAAGGTGGTACGATCACGTAACACAAGAAAAGCTTTATGTATGCCAGTTGAATTTTCTTCAGAAGCGTTGATGGCACCCACCACGGAGCCCAACGAGAAGGCGCTACAACATTTCTAAAAGTTAATTTGAGCACGTACACACGACACGATCACTCACACAGGCACACACCCAGGCGTCAAACACACACAGCGCTGTGTGCGTTTGATGAGTGGGTGTGTGCGTGTGTGAGTATCGTGTCGTGTGTTCGCGCTCGAATCAACTTTTAGAAATGTTCTAGCAACTAGCCTAACAACAACGCATTTTACGGTACAAAATTGCGGATGCGGAATTCTGCAGACGCCAGCCGTACAACGCTATTAGAACCCAATGCGCCTAGACCAAGGTAGGCTGTTTGCACATTGCTCCCTAGCCGCCAGGGAGTTTTGAATTGAATAGAAGAGAGCAGAAGACAAGATGAAAATTGAGAGATAAAGACGAAGATGTAAGGAGAGAGAGTTAGGAAAAGGCGACTGCCGATTTCGCCTGGGTTGTTCAGTCCAGGGGGCCGTCTACATGAAGCTGTGGCCAAAGGGGTGTGTTGCCTCTGCCGGTGGGCCTAAAAAGACCAATCACCCGGCGTCGGCTCAACCCCACAGGATCCCCTTTTCCGCAGCGGGCAACCTCCTCCATGCACGGCTAGGCCTGGGGGAGGTTGAAACCCCCGTTAGCTCGGGTCCGTGGTGTCACTACACACCAAATGCCTCTTTCACAGATGCCCCTACGGGAGCGTCAAGGAATGTTTGTAGTGGAAGGTGTGTACATGCTACGCTTCGATTAACTATAATGGCCACGCGACCGGATGATGCCACAGCATCATCCCGGTTCTTTCTGAATGAGACAGAATGGCGTAGAAAATTGCTGTTCTTGGATTTTAAGTGTGTTTCCTGTACATACAACACTCTTGGTGAATGTTCGTATGGAAGTACTTAGACATCGTCAAAGTTACTAAGAAGGCCCCTGACGTTCTATTGTATAATTCATGTTTTCATAAATGAAAGTAATGAAAGTATTGTAGTGACTTGTGCATGAAGAGCAGGTGTTTGTTTAGTCAGGATGTGGGAATTAAAGTAACACGGCCCTCATCGGGTCTCGTTATCTGCTTGCTCATTTTCTTGGTGGGCTCCATGGAGTGAACCCCATCTTGCAGCACCAAGGGTACCGCTGCGCCAATAGCCTCCTCTTGGAGGCAATGAATGCTTTCGCGTGCGAGCTGGTGATTTGAATTTTGTGCCTCGCCTGGTGAGTGGGGTGTTCCTACCACGGAACCCTGCAGTCTCCGGTCTCTGTTCGCTAGTAGGCGGAGTAAACTGAACTACTGCTGCTTTGGGAGAGGCGCCACAGCCAGTGGCTTACTTTGTGCAAACCAAAAGAGTAGGAAGGGCTGGTGCGACACTACCACCTGTCGCGCCGCATCAGCATATGTGGCGCCAATATTTTTTTACCTACAATGTAATGACCTCTTTCTTTTTTCAGAATGAACAGAACCGTGGGTATGCGACAGGCTTTCCGCCATAGTTCACACAATTCGCTGGTTCTTTGCAGCTGTTGGACGCGTGGCCAAAGTCTACACATTGAGCAAATGTTTGCCGACCACAACAGCTTTGATTTATTTGATTGATATGCGGGGCTCAACGTCTCACAACCAGCATTTGGTTGTGGGAGGTGTCGTTGGGAAGGGCTCCTGAACTTTTGACCGGACATTGACAGCTTTGCGAGCCGTGGCCACATCTTTGACATTGGAAGCAATGGCGGGCTTAAGATAATATGGCCTCACGGAAGAGTTTTTATACCTTGTTTCAATAGTTTCTGGCCGATCGCTCGAAGCAAACGTCAGTATTAGGTAATTAGTTGGTGTTTCCTCAATGTGTATAATTATTTTATTCCGCTGTACGCTGTTCACGTTCTGGCTCTTCCATTGTTTCAGAAGTTCAGTTTTGGTCAGGTCAAGGAAATCTGCGTCCGATACTACCCCTCGAGCTTAGTTCTAGACCTGTGCGGTGTATTACTGATTCGTGTGCTGTTAAAAGTTGTAAGGGAGTTCAACTTTTCAAATTGTTCTTTCTTTTGAACCACAGGAAACAGATCTCTGCTGGCTATTTTGGTAATCTTGTAACCGGCACCAAAAGTTTCTGTTAGACACCTAGCAACTACGTAGAAGAATACAGTTTTGGCTTGCTTATTACTTTAATCAAAGCGTATAACAAGGAAATGAGGAAATATTTGTCTTGGGCACTTTAAAGAATTGATTTCTTTGGTGCGGACCCACTTTGAGGAGGCGCGATCGCAAGCAAGGGGAATGCTTTATGCACGCTGGTTGTTTGTTGTTCAGCAGCGTTGGCGGCCATCCATCACGGAGCCCAACGACGGGACGCTGGAGTTTGCGGATGCTGAAAGCTTGTAAACGCCAGCCGTACAACACTGGTATAGCCAAATGCGCTTCGACGAAGGTAGGCTATTTGGAGAGGGCTAACCCTTGCCGCTAGGAAGATTGGAAGTAAACAGAGAGGAGAAGTAGATAGGAAAGTTACAAAAGTGTGAAAGACGAAGATATAGGGAGAGGGAGATAACAAAACACGGCTGTTGATTTCCCCTGGGTTGTTCAGCTCAGGGGTAATCCAAGGCCGAGGAGTGTGTTGCCTCCACCGGGGGGTCTTAATAGTCCAAGGATCTGGCATTGGCTCAACCTAGAGGATGCCATTTTCCCCGAACACAGCTCAACCATGCTCGTGTAGGCGAAGGAGTGACTGGAAAACCACTGCTATCTCAGGTCTGTTGAACGCCTGCTTGTGCAGACGCCCCTGCGGGGTTAAAGCCACTGCAAGAGACGCATCGTGCCAGAAAAAGAAATTACGTTGATTGATATGTGGGGTTTAACGTCCCAAAACCACTATATGATTATAAGAGACGCCGTAGTGGAGGGCTCCGGAAATTTCGACCACCTGGGGTTCTTTAACGTGCACCCAAATGCTTTAGCGCAATGCAATGTTATCGGTGGTATACTTGCTGTGTGTCGTTTGGTTACGTCGAACTTTGTCGCTATCAAAACAGGGCTGCCGCGATTGATATGGTGTACAAAAATAGGTACGCTTGGGTGTAACTATTTTCTGATAACAAATTCTAGCAACAAAGTAGGACTATAAAGGTGTACAGTACGGTCCACTGTTAGGGTAAACGCGCAAGCGCGTCGCCAGTGGTCCGCGGAGTGCCAACTGCTGGCGAGATTTGGAAATGCGGAGCATGCGTGCTGAATCGCAAGAGTGGTACTTGCCCGCGTCATCTTCTACTTTCGCGCTCTACGCTCGGCGCGCGAGCGCCAAGATTGCTGTGCTCGCTTCATAAACCATTGATTTCCATGTCTGTTATCAAAAGCGGCTGGCTGGTCCGAACAGCGTTTCGAAAGCTCACAATTGCATTTTTTGAGAGCACAAACACCAGGCTACGTGAGTGATGGGCTTCGTTATCACTTTCACAGAATTCCACAGCTGGGGGCATATTTACTCCCTGATCGCAGTTTCGGCAGAACTAGTTCTCAGAAGCGGCATGGCTAGAGTATCTGAGGAGGAAAGCCTTTGAATAGTCGAGCTGTACACCAAGGACTAGAGCCAACATGCTATCACTGCTATCGCGAAAAGGGCACTTATCAATAACAGCGTAATCATCAGCACTACGAATGCAATTTTTCGCAGCGCCTAGTTCTGTCAAGCGTAGTCCTATTTTGCTTACACAGATCTGCATTTATTTATGTGTTTCGCAGGGCTGAAATGTGTTTCATTACCTTTGCACTTTTCAAAAGTTTCGAGGCTACAAATCTGACCTCACTCTACCTCAAAAAATGTTTAGGAAATTTTTTTTTTGTTTACTCCGTAGTCTTCTACATACGCCATATTTCAGCGCACGTATTGGTGAAACGTAATGATTTTCGGAAAAGTGAACGCTATCGCATATTTCGAATAAGCAGCTTCTAGCGTTTTTGCTTCAGCGAAGAAAACGAAATGCAACGCGAGTTATAACAAACTGTTGCTGGGTATTGCAATCCACAATTATTATACATTTTGTGTCCCGCCGTAGTGGAATACATTGAAGTATCTTCAAGCACGTGCTTTCTTAACCTTTTTCTAAGTACTATAGGCACATGTCTTTTTTTGCATTTTGCCTGTATTCTGAAATCGGAGACTGTGGCCATGAATGGAATCGCAACAAAGCTGCTAAGAAAGCAAAACAACAAAAAGCGGCACTTTTTTTCTGAGCGCTGATCAAGAGAGCAGGAGCAGGGAGAGTGGCGGGGACATGAATCGCATTGTGAAAAGGTGACCGCGCTATCCAGCGCACTGCAAGCGGCGAAGTGGAAAGTAGCAGACGAAACGTGGTATGCCCCACTCTTTTGCGTCTTTGCGCATGCGCTGTGTTTACAAATCTCACCGCCAGTTTGCGCCAAGCGTTGCCGTGTTCCTTCTATGAGTGGACCATACTGTACAAGTTCGGTGTGGCTGATGTTTTTTTTTTATATGATCTTAGTTCTTGGAGATTTGAATATTTATTACGTTGCAGTAAGATGAAATTTTTTCATTTTATTCTCGTTTCTGGCACAGTGAAAGGATAGTGTACCCATGGTTGGAAAGGCTGCATTTATAGATGTTTTCAACAGCAAAGTCGGAATATTTAAAGTATGTAAACTGCAAAAATTATTTTTATATAATTTTTGGCCTTCTCTGTTTTGCGTTGAAACTATTTTCAGCACACATCCCACTCAAGGCACCGATTTGCCCACCCACTCAAGGCAGATAGAAAACTTCCAGACATCGTTTTGGATTTTGTGCCCCGCCGTGGTGGTCTAGTGGCTAAGGTACTCGGCTGCTGACCCGCAGGTCGCGGGTTCGAATCCCGGTTGCGGCGGCTGCATTTCCGATGGAGGCGGAAATGTTGTAGGCCCGTGTGCTCAGATTTGGGTGCACGTTAAAGAACCCCAGGTGGTCGAAATTTCCGGAGCCCTCCACTACGGCGTCTCTCATAATCATATGGTGGTTTTGGGACGTTAAACCCGACATATCAATCAATCAATCAATCAATCACATGTTATGGATTTTGTTCGGTGCGGCCCAAGAAATGAACTGCCAAATGAAAAATACCACTTTAGAGGAGAAACTTAGGCTAGTTGGTGGTAGATGATTACATATAAAACTAGCCCAAAAATACTGCAAAATTGTTGGCTCGTCTTCCAACTTTGTACGTGTTTTTGCACTGTTTTTACATTGAAGCATATACTGCTTTAAAAGAAAAACTTACCAAGAACTTAAAAACCTATCCAAGCTGCACGCACAGTAATTGAAAAATATTTGGCCGCCGTGATGCACCAGTGGTTTTGGTGCCCGGCTGCTGAGTCGAGGTTCGCGGGTTCGTTGTCGGGCATGGTGGTCATGTTTAGATTGATGCAGGCTCCTGTACTGTGCCAGTGGCCCTGGCTGCACTGCTAGTGCAAGTTAAAGGGCACCAGTTGGTCAAAGTTTTTGGAACCCACCATCGTGGTTTCGCGATGTAAGACCCAGATAATATTAAAGAATTGTTGATTGCAACCATTCGGTTCTTCATTATCTTAGTGTTGAATTCGTGCTACGAAACTGTTTTTTAGATTACCTAATGCTGACATTCTGCTAAATGAAGTGAATAATATATAGGATTAACGCGCGCTTTCAATTCAGAATTTTTGTTTTTCGGCAAACGTATTGCACAAGATAGTATATTTTAAGTGCACTTATGTGTTGGCCAAACGAACCAAGCCCTCGCTTTTTTTAGGGAGCGGGTGCAGTACGTGTTTAAGTTGTATGTTATTAGCCGGTGTGTGCAATGTGCAGTACCCGTTGCTATGAGACAGCAGTGCTGGATAGGTGGAGCGCCGAAAAGGAGCACCTGCCGGAGAGTCATGACACCACTCAGCTGCTCACGCCCACACGACAAAACGCAGTATATCACCCGGAGAGCACGCGCATGCGCCGCTGCTGTGCTTCAATTTGAAACGAACAGCTCAAAAAGCCATTGCGCCAGTAATACTGAACTGTGGTTTGGCAAAACAACTTTGTTCGAAGGCTACTATCACATAAAAATTCCTAAACAACGAAGAGAAGCCCTGAAGTGCGGAGTGCGTCTATGCATATGATATCGAAAAGACAGTGCTGTGCCATGATGGCAACTGCATCGTCCTCATGTTCTGGTTACGTGCTGGGTTTTAGGCAAATGCTACTACTGGCTGACATGCCCCCATTGATTAGTCCATGCTGCGATGGTACCAAGTTGCCAACATCTGCAGTAAAACAAAAAGAACACCCGTGAACCAAAATATGGGTGCGCATTAGAAAAGTGCAAGTGGTCACAGATTAATCGTGATTAGCGCACTATAGCGTACCTTAAAATGATATCTTGTTTGGCACATGAAAGCCTAGTGATTATTGAAGTTGAACAGACACCTTCACATTAGGCCGACACAGGCAAGTGGAAAAGCTGAAACTGTGTGTTAGGCGAAAGAAACAATGAGTAAAAATTGAAGAGATTCGATACTTCTCTAGCAAGGTATAAAATGAAATGTTACTTAGCCATGGCAGCCAGTGAGAAGAACGCTTACCGCATAGGCTGACGACAGAAAGCCAAGCTTTGTCTGATCGTTACAAGAACCCTGTCTTTTGCACAAATTAAGTTTGTGCAAAAGTGGCATCTCGGCATCGAGTGTTCACCGCGAGAGTATCTTTTATAACAGCTCAGGGGAGTTGGTCAACGTGGCCCCACACACGTCTTGTGGACAAGGCAGCTTTCCTTTACACGCAACTGTTAACAAAAAAAAAAGACTACCTGCTTATCGTATCATTCCCTTCACGCGGTGGCATGACATGGAGTTTTGTGGTGGTGGTCAGATTTATAGACGCATGAAAACTTTGTTAATCTTGAAGTGCACGACTCAACGCTCAGCTGGCCAGATAAAAAATTACATATGGCGTATGTACTACGCTCGTTTTATTTCTGGCAAAACGCTTTATAAACCAATTTGTTTCGCCTTGGTTTGCACTGGTGGCTATCTTCCCTGTGAAAAAAATATAGCAGGCGCATGCCAATCAGTTTAAGAACGAGCCCGACAGCACTATGCAGGAGACCGAGAGCAGAATTTAGCTCGCCTGACCGTTTGGATGCAACGCCGCCTCCTCTTTATACGTCCTTCCTCTCCTATACATCCCCCCTCTTTTTGCATATTGTTGCACTTGAATACGCAGCATTACCGCCAGCGCGCTTTCGTTTTGTTACGGCTATGCTGGCACGCAGCGCCTTTATACTAGCCACCACTATTGTCTGCGGGAGCAGCTGAAAAGTGCGCGCTCTAACTGCCAGGGTGGTCGCAGAAACTCCAGCACTGGTTCCTTATAGCGTAAAGTAACGTGACCCTCTTTTTAAGGTTCACTGCCCAGCAAGAAGATTGGGGAATCAGCAATTGACATATCGACTGAAGAAACTTGATTGTGCATGCATCGATTGATGGTTTGAATACAGATCCCCACTCCCTAATTCTGTAAATTTGTACTAATTACAGGGGAAAAGAAGGAGATATGCTTTGAATATCAACGGCCTTCTATCATCTAGAATCTCCCTGAATGATTAGTTTTGCAGGTTAATGAAAAGCCTATAAGTATTGATGCCTATAGCGGTAGCTTTGAAGACTTCAGTTTCGAAGGTATGAGAGCAATGAAATGTGAATTCTTTATGAATGCTTCAGGATTTTTTCTATTTTGTGTGCGTGCGTTGGTGAGTTTATTTTGCACGCCAATATTTCACTATGCGTGATTTGGTCGATTTTTCTATTTTTCTTAAGGTATTTTTTTGTTCACACCATAGTCTTGCATACCTGCAGAAACCGTGTCCTATAGCGCACGTAATGAGCACAGCCAAATGTCACCTAGCCGTTCAGTGCTTCTTTCTGAGCACACGTAATCTTTCGCACTATTTTGCACCTTTATAATTCAGCTTACAAAGATGTCAACTGAATGATGAGGACGTTCATGCATGACGGCATCAGGTCAGTTTTTTCATAATGCACATGCTCTGAAGCTTTGGAATAATTCAGGAACCTGCATTTTAGCACGACAGTTACAGTGTCCGTGGCAACAAATATATGCTTCGCTCATCTAGAGAAAAATAAAACGAAACAATGTCATTTGGGGTTTCTTAGAGCAGCATGCATCATATTGTCATACCTTTGACCACAGACATCGAGCCGTTCAAATGTGGTGTCTTTCAAACCGATAACTAAAAGACCAGGCGATCGACAGTTTTTTTTTAATTATGAGTTGTACCACATGTGTCTGCAAAGTATATTCTCTTGATCTATTCTTGAAGAAACAATTCGGCTCTTGACATGCACGGAGAGAAACATTGTACTTGTGCGCACTCATATAGAATAATTACATCTATACAGCGTGAATTTCGACTAGTATCAAGAAATATTTCTATATCATATACGCGCACGTACCAGATCTATTTATTATGCGATAATTTTGTTGAGCCAGGCTGTGCGAGACGAACACGACTTTTAAGTTACAACGTCTATTTCATTTGGTTAACTAGAGAGTTGAATATAAACCAGGTGCACGCAGTGCACTGGAAGTAGGAAGAGTGAAAGTCACGAAGGAGAAAGAGAGAGGAGAGCAGCACGTTGTTTGGAATGCCACCACACAGGGTTGTTATGACCGCTGCGGTGCGCAGTGACGGCTGCGTCACTACAGATTGCCCCTTATTTAAGCGCGACAATAACATGCCATTATCTTTGCGATGCGGCACGCAGCGTCGCATGGTGTGGCATGCCGCATGCGATGTTTTGAGACACATGAAGCGAAAACTGCAGGTTCACCGGATAGTTCAGGCTCCGCCTTTCGCAGCGTTGCCAGATCAGCAATGTATTCACAAAATAGAAAGCACGTAAAATTCCTCTCTTCTTTGACTTCAACACAACAAGTTATAAAAAGCTCAAACAATTTAGTTATTGCAATCTAATATAAAAAAAACGTAGTGACTTTGTACACGCACGTCTGTGTAACGACCACTCAGTTTAGAAGAAGTTGCTTCAAAATGTTGACAACAATCGCAGTGGTCAACGTTTGTCGTGTTTTATTAGAGCGATATAGAGTGACCTGCCACTCTAGTTCGGCTGCCTGTGGTACCACCTAATTTATTTGTTCTTCACGGGTTACTGACATGGTTTTGACTAAGCACCAAAAGCGACTGCTTCTGTTAAAGAAGAAAGTCTTTTTGGCCCAAATGATGCTGGAAGATCAGCGCCAGCGGAGGTGGTGGGTGCGCTTATTTATCGCAAATACGGCACGCAGAGAGTGAATTCTTCATAACGGTACGAATGCCAGTTATCGCTTTACCGCAAATAAATTACATTTGCGGTTGTTCACGCATTAAAACATTTCACTGCGCATTCAAACCAACCCTGATACTAACGCGAGATGATTCCTCGTCAGAGCAATAATTGTGCATTACGATTCTATATTTTCTAGGACAGCGTTGTTTGAAAACGTTATAGTCTCGTTTGTTTATGTGATTTTAACGTTCTTCAAAATTACGGGGGCTTTCGACAGTGCTGGTGAGCTGTCATATAAGAATTGTTCGCGACGACAAAGGATGTGTGGCAGCACCTCACTCCACGCGCACCAATCATTCAATGTGACAACCTGGTTACCTGGTTCATTCGTGCCCCCTCCCTTTTTTCACCTTAGTGCACACCCGTCATGTGCACAATACACTGCTTGCTCTGATAAAAATAAATATTTCTTGTGTACCTTCATTCCACACATTTTCATCCTAAAAATTAACCACTTCTTTCACTATTTTGAATGGCACAAATTGATTTCACCTTACTTGGAAGTCTTATTCTGCCAGCCACATTCTGTTGAAGGCGATTTCAGGCAATCAGTGCACAATTTTTCTATTTATTTATAGTTATTCGATTGGGCTTGTGACTGCCAGAGATACGATTTCTAATTTGGTCATCTGAGACTTACTCTTAAACATGCATAAAGTAATCTCCTTTGCCTGTATGGAGCAATACACATGCAATACACACGACACATATTTCTAGAACGGTTGAGCAGTGGTTATGCTGCTGGCGTTATTAGCGGTCAGCATAAATACGCATAGTTCTGTTTCTGTGACCTTTGCTGGGAAAGAAAAAAAGCAAAACTATTGATCCTATTTCAGATAAAAAATGCATGCTGGCGACATAAAATACTTCAAAAAATACTATTCCATGCCTCATAGCTATTCGAGTATATCCTCAGTTTGGTCAAAGAAGACTTGGAGAGAGAGACCTTCATCCAAGGGCACATATCTTCAGCAGAGTGACTTGCTTTGACCCTGAGGTAATGCAATTTGTCTGGAACCTTGTGGCTGTACACTTGTAGTTAAAATGTTTGTTTAATGCATGATCAACATTTATGACGCCAAATATACTGTGGGATTACATGCAAAATGCACATTTAAAGTGGCTTCACCTACGTAGGAAATATTGCGACTATTTATTATGTAAACTTGCTCGTAATGTTATACAGAGTATGTAGATTCAGTTTGCTTTGTCAGCACCAGTCTATGTTAGCTATGGCCAATTTAACTGGTGTATATTGCGAGTCCCATGCACAACAATGGACAATGTGTCACGCATAGGGTGGTGATCTGTTTTGTGAGTCATGGGAATGATCTAGTATTGAGGACAGTTGTTTTGGAAAATACGCAGCAATATTAAAATGTGTTCTGCAGTTCACTTCTGAGTTGATTGTGCAGCAGTACCTTGATTTCAGCTGCATGGGGCTATTCTGTTGGACGATATGTAAGCTGTAGGCACTCGAACTTTCTGAAAAAAACTAGCCAGATGATGTGGCTTGGGGTTCGCCAAACCAGTAGGCAGTAAAAAAGTCATGACAGTATAAGAGATAATGCTTTCAAACAAAGGCACAGCAGTTTTTTAGGCGTAATCTATAAGGTGCAGAATTTGTATACCTCTATTGAAAACATCGTGTTGTGCTGAAGTATATTATAAGAACGTATAGAATTATTTTGTCTACACACCTATGTACTTCAACTTCAACTTGCATACTTTATGCTACTTGGAGTCATTAAAATATAACAAGAGAAATCGCTTGCCAACAGTTCCAAAAATAATTATTGCAGTTAATCTCTTTTACCGTATTGTGTCAGTATTCCACATGGTCAGCGTGCTAATTTGATGTACGTACATAAATACAGTGCTGTAGAAGAGAATGTGGAGGACACATTAGTTGTTTAAGGAGTACTTCATCAACGACATTTTTTTCAGTGTTGTACGACTTGCTGTCTTTACAGAGATTGAGTGCCATGGCTCCTAAAGTACTTGCATACACAAGCCAAATTTGTTACTTGTTTGTTTTTTTTTTCGTTTGTGCGGCAGTGGAACAGATAGAAGTAAGGACGTGCACATTTCGATGCTCGACCCAATACACAGTGGCTAGAGACCCTTGGCACTAAAGCTTTCTGTTCTCATACAACAGTTGTGCCTGTAAAACACCTAAGGACCACATGCAATAAGTATACTGTATATATACTTGCTTCTAGTGCCAATCTAGTTTTGTTATGGCAGCATATATTCATTATATGGCTATGCAATGGCTAACTCATGTAAGATATTGCCCTATCGATTTGTGTGGGCACATCAAAAGCTCGTGAGGCCGTGCAGGAGATATGCGCGGCATTCTGGTCCAGACTGAAGCCAATGTGCATGCCTGTAAGCAGATGAACATGTAAAGGTTAGGCTGAATATTCAAAACTTGTAGCCATAGTTTCCTACCAAAGGCAATCACACAAATACTATCAGTATAATGATTTCAATATCACAGTGTGGTGTGTGAAAGGCACAGTAGGACATAGAGTTGGAATCAATAAAAGATTTTGATAGATAATGGTCCCGCAACCTCACATTGGTATTGAACTGTGGAATGCACTTGTACATTTTAACAAAATTAAATCACCAATTTCTGATGGTCAACTAACTGAAACAGTGCCTCAATGTTGCACTAACACATGCATCAGAAACACTACCTTTACAGGTTATACTTGTTCTGACACAATGTGGTCACTTCAGCAATCGCATGTGCAAATTATGCTTGAAGATGTGATGTCCCATGTTATGCCATGCACGCCGTATATGTGTTTTCACTTGCCCCACCACGGTGGTCTAGTTGCTAAGGTTCTAGGCTGCAGACCCACATGTCGCGGGTTTGAGTCCCAGCTGCGGCGGCTGCATTTCCGATGGAGGCGGAAATGTTGTAAGCTCGTGTGCTTAGATTTGGGTGCACGTCAAAGAACCACAGGTGGTCGAAATGTCCGGAGTCGTCTACTTCAGCGTCTCTCATAATCATATGGTGGTTTTGGGACGTTAAACCCCACATATCAACAAATCATCATGTGTATTCACCGTAACCTAGTTGGCTGTGTTTCGTTTCTTGAGTCTTAGTTCCTCTTTCTGAATCCTTATTTGGGATCTACCTTTCATGGGCTTATTCAATTGCAGTAGTTAATTGTTTTTTACCCAAGTTGTCAGGCTATTTCATTCCGTTTACTGAGCTTGCTGAGTTGTTAAAGTGGCCCTAATACAAAATCTTTTCACTTCTTCCTTTCTTGTGTCAAATAAAAGGCCAATTCCTTAAATAACCTAAAAATCCAGTGCTAAGTTCGAGTGCACTTAGCACTTGATTTGGTAATGACGCTTGTTAATGAAAAGAAAGGTCAAAACCTTCCAATGCCTTTGTTGAAATCCAATAAATAAATACAACATGCTTGTTATAGACATAGAAGAACTACGCTGTGTAGTTAGCAGAGCATACTGAAAAATAATCGTGTGTTCTGGCTATCAATGACACCCTATGACTTGTCAAATGTAGCCAGAAGTGGAAAGTCAAGTCCACTTCAGCATGCCCAGCTTTGTACCTAACTTCAAGAAGCACACTTCTGCATGCTTCAAGCTGTCGTGGAGATTCGTGAATTATCTTTAAAAGGAGAGGAATGACCTTTCACTGAAATGGATGCATAAGGAAGTTTAGTAGTTCGCCAGTGGCCTGAAGGGGTCAACAGTGCATAGCGACTCAGGTAAAATTTACAGTGGGCCATGGTACATGAAGCTAAGGTTTCAAACTCTGGACAGTTTTTATTGTTTGAGCCTTCCTTTCAGCGATAAATGCAAGCTTTAACTTTACTAGATGTCGCCACTCTCAAGGCACTGATCCTACAAAAACTGTTACTATTACTGATAAAATCACTGCTTGTTTCATTTCAGAAGCCAAAGAAGAAGACATAGCTGCATATCGCAGAAGGATACAGCCGGACATGGATGTTTTTGAACTGTATCGGGGCTGTTGATGAAAAGCTCATACAGAATAATTGTCCTCCTAACTCGGGAAGTATGTACTTCAAATATAAGGTTAGTATGTATAGTGTTCTGACGCACTCTGCAGACAATTTCATTCTGTTAGAATTATTGTCTATTGTGCATAAATTTTATGTGCCGTTGTAAGCTCTGAACACATAGTACGATTCAGCGGGCTGTCGGAAGTGTGGCATCAGATGTTCCGATGTGTGGAATATGGTGCCATGATCTGTACAAAGCACACATGCCATTGGTTTGTCATACAGTATACCATACTTCCAGCATGTATGATAGTATTCGCTAACGCTCATGTACTTTTTTCTGATAACAGCTATTATAGGAAGGCCCCCTAGGTAACTTTAATGAGAACATGCTTAGGCATTCACCCCAACTTTTTTGTGAAGTGCAATTTGAACTGTTAAAAATGATCTAGAAATATTAGGAATGACTTCACCCCAAAAAGTGTTCTATTCACACAGATCTACCTATGTCCCTTTCTCTACTTGAAGTTGGGATGAAATGTTGGTGCATGTACAGTTATAAATGACATTACAGTTTACATGCATGCATCGTAGAAGTTAACCTGGTTTGTGTTTCGAAACACTAGGCGTGACCTATTATGTTGCAACCCCATAAATTTGGCCTCTGAGCAAATCACCATTCTAAGGCATATTGAATCATGTTGCGCAATCTTATTGTATAAAACACTCATTGCAGGGCCCATACTCCATTGTTCCGCTTGCCGAACCGCAGGTAGCGGGTTCGAATTCCAGCTGCTGCTGGTGCATTTTCGATGGAGATAAAAACAGTGTAGGCCCGTGTGCTCAGATTTGGGTGCACGTTAAAAACCCCAGGTGGTCGAAATTTTCGGAACCCTTTACGATGGTGTCTCTCATTATCATATAGTGGTTTTGGGACGTTAAACCAAACGTATCAATCAAATCATGTTCTGCTTGCCGTGGTCGACAGTGACTACAAGTTGATGATCGTCAACGTTGGCGCCTACGGCGAACAGAGTGATGGGGATGTCCTGGAGCAACGAAAATTCGGGTGTCGTTTGGAGAATGGAAAGCTTCATATCCCACGAGACTTGGAACTTCCGAACATTTCACAGCCAGTGCCTTGCGTTTACGTGGGAGACGAAGCCTTCGGAGTCCTGACCGACCTCCTACGGCCATACCCTGGACGAGGGCTAGAGGGCGAGAAGCGCATCTTAAATAACTGATTGAGGAGAGCAAGGTAAATTACACAAACCTAGATTTGAAAGGAAGTGTTAATTTTGCTCCTTTAGTGTCAGTGTGCCAACTTGGTACTCATCCTGGCACATCTGTTAAACACTTGCTTTTGAAGATAATAAGAAATTTATGCAAACTAGAAACGTGCAGTATTATCTGAGCATGAACTTTTCATCGCCGGGTATATTATAGTTCTTTCTTCAATACCGCATGCCAAAAAGACGCCATGGACTTGCAGTATGTTTACGAACGTAATACGCCTCGTTTAATCTTCTGACTTTTTAACACTCTGCTAAACAAGGACAAAGATTCTTAAACTTTAGATCGAGTAATGTTGCAAGTGTTGTATTGTTTCATGAAGGGTATTTTCGATGCCTGTACTGAATTTCAATGCCTGTACAAATTTTCAGTGTGTTGAATTTTTTGGACGACATTGCAGTCCTCGCCAAGCATGAAAAGTTGGGTGGCGACTGTAGCAACACTCACAAAAGTTTAAAGTTGCCAATTGTGTGCAATAATTTTGACAACGCTGTGGACTGATTTAGTTACTGCTGTGGGGCTGTGGGCAAGCTTTGTTTGGTGTGATGTAACCATACAGGATGAACTTGGCAGCCGACCTGAGCCTATGGCATATAGTTTACGTTGTGACATGTTCCATTCTGCGCTCAGATCCACTGTGTGTTCGTTACAATATTCTTTAAACGTCGTATTGTTTAAATTTGTTGTTGCTGTCGTGCATATTTTTTGCATACCACAAGATGTTCACTTGTACTGCTTTGTGGCAGTGCTCCTCTGATTTCGCATTCATAAGGTGGACAGAATATTCATTTAGGCGAACTGGTAGCATGTCAAGTGGGCTCACATCAGTGATTCTTCTTACTTGCACCTCATCAGAGAATGCCGAGGTAATGTGCAATTCTAACCCGTTTTTCATTGGGAGTCTAGCGACAAAAAGTTGCAGCTTTTACTAGTGTGTATTTGACACCACGAAGTGGCACCAAAATTTCTGCTACTATTTTTGGTGATTGTTCAAAAATAGAGCTGAGAGTATATTTTTAAAGAGAGTGATGGGATGGGGACTGAAATGGAAACTCGTCATTTATGCTGTTTTTTTTCTTTTGCTCTTTATAAAATAGAAGGTGTATCGAGAACGCCTTTTGTGTTCTGAGGACCTGGATTATAATCTTGGCGTGGTTCATGGGCGAAGAGCCTAAACAAGCTGAAAAGATGGTGAAGGCCTTCTGTGCTCTCCACAACTTTCTAATGCACAGAGGCACTGTAGATGAGGATGAATATTGTGGCCCTGGCTTTGATGATTCTGTGGATGGCTTAGGGCAGTGGCGGTCTGGCGACTGGCATGATTTTCTTTCCCAGACGCCAATGCAATCGGCTCGTACACGGGCACGCTACTTTGCTCAAGCAGCTTGGCAGGTCAGGAGCCTGTATGCTAGTTATTTCTACACTGAAGTTGGCAAAGTGCCTAGGCAGGATTGGACACAGGGCCCAATGCAGAACTACTTGCTGCACAGTGAATGGAAATGTTATTAGTAATTTGATTGATATGTGGGGCGTAACGTCCCAAAAGCACCATAATAATATGAGAGACGCTGTAGTGAAGGGCTCTGGAAATTTCAACCACCTGGGGTTTTTTAACGTGCATCCAGATCTGAGCACACGGGTCTACAGCATTTTTGCCTCCATCGAAAATGCGTATTTTTAGTAAAGGTGCTAAAGTATAGGCGACACTGTGGCACCCAGCCGAAAAGTATCACCACCATAATTGGGTATGCGCCACACAAATATTGTAAATTCCACTACTCGCCATTCGTCGACTAAAGTTAAAAGTGGCTACAGTTGGTTCAATACAAGGCTGTGAAATCAATGTGGAGTGCCAGCAACATTTCGTACTAAAAACGAGAGAATACTTGGAAAAAAGAAAGGCAATGGCAGCTGCGAGAAGACCTTGATGGAAAGCCGATGACAGCAACCACATGCCCGTAGTCTCTGAGAGATGCAAACACTTGGTTTCACCGAGACCTTTGTCTTCATAGATTAGGCAGCCATGTGTCGTTGACTGTTTAAATGTTCAAGCTGCCTTTGCTATCTGGTTGATGACATTGTTTTCTCACCCACTTTTGTAAACCACCTCGCTCGCCTGTCAACCATAATTTACGCCTTTCGCCAAGCTGGGTGCCTTTTAATTTTCTTTTGAGCCATTACTCTTTGTTGTCTTTTGATACTCTGCTTCTGTTTAGCCAACGCCAAATACTTCATAAGTTCAAGATGTCATCACTTGAGCTCTGATTGCGCGTATGGTAACGCGCATTCTGCTCTCACTGTCCCAGGCTAACAAAACTCCATGCATGATAGTAGACACTAGACCGAATTTGTGGACAGAGGGCTCTGAATTTCGCCCGTCCTCTTTCATTCTATTGTGGTTCTCATCTCGTCGTGTTGGCTTCATCGAAAAGCTCCTATTACGATATTTCAGGCCCTACCAAGTAGAGCGCCAGGTGACACCTATTACCTATGAGATATCCCTAGCAAGAAACTTGTTGACTGCAACACCCAGATTTGGCATTGTGTCTGTTTCTCGCCCAAAGGCCTACCGCGGTGATATGCCCTTTTAGATATAGCGGGCACCGAGACGGTGCTTTACAGGCCGGGATAATGTCACAGGAATGGCAAAATACCTGTGGCACCGGCCTCTAACTGGCACTAAATGGATGCAGATGACAACGTTTATGTGGGACTAATTCTGGGTTGTCCTGTTGACTAGTATTCTTTGGAATCTGTGCAGTGTCATTTATAAAAGTTGATTCGAGCGTGAACGCACGACACGATCACTCACACACGCAGACACCCAGACATCAAACATACACAGTGCTCACTCCCAACTGATTTATTCATAGCTCGAAGGCTTGAATATATACACTACACCTGTGCGCACTAACATCATAGAAGGCCAGCAGGATGCATTAGCAATTCGAGGCCTTTTGATTGAAAAAAATAAAGATCACTGTGTAAGCACCCCTTCGCTATCGTTGTTAGCCAGCGAACTCCAGTTTATTGCTCTGAGGCAATGACATTGATTAACTGTACGTATTTATAATGTATGTTGTTGGCCTTCTATGGTGTTAGTGCGCACATGTGTCCTCTATATATTCAAGACTTTGAGTTATGAATAAATTCATTGGAAGTGAGTGCTGTGTGTGTTCGATGCCATGGCGTGTGCGTGTGTGAGCGATCGTGTCGTGTATTCGAGCTCGAATGAACTTTTATAAATGTTGTAGCAACTAGTCCAACAAGAAGTTCTTTTACAGTGTCATTTCAATCTGATCCTAACTAATGATGCCTTAATAAATAATCCCTGTAACAATATTATGATGCTATCAATGCAAATGTAGCCTACGAATTTTATTAAGGTCTGTTAACTGCGGAAGATTCCCCAATTCCGGCCTTAACAGAAAAAGGTTCCTGTAGAATGTTCTTTTAGCTTCAGTGTTACTGCACCTTGTGTGTGTCAAGGGGTGTAATGAATGACACACTGAGCACTGCACTAGTGACAGTCACGGTGAGGCACGTACTCCCATCGCAAGCGCCCCGCCGTGGTGGTCTAGTGGCTAAGGTACTCGGCTGCTGACCCGCGGTTCGCGGGTTCGAATCCCGGCTGCGGCGGCTGCATTTCCGATGGAGGCGGAAATGTTGTAGGCCCGTGTGCTCAGATTTGGGTGCACGGTAAAGAACCCGCGCTTCGGTAAAGAACCCGATTGGTATTCTGTTGCTTCATAAAGAAAGCAACAGAATACCAATAAAGAAGGGTGTAAGGCAGGGGGACACAATCTCCCCAATGCTATTCACTGCGTGCTTACAGGACGTTTTCAGAAGCCTAGAATGGGAACAGTTAGGGATAAGAGTTAATGGAGAGTACCTCAGTAACCTGCGCTTCGCCGATGACATTGCATTGCTGAGTAACTTGGGGGACGAATTGCAACTCATGATTACGGAGTTAGACAAGGAGAGCAGAAAGGTGGGTGTTAAAATTAATCTGCAGAAAACGAAAGTAATGTACAACAACCTCGGCAAGGAGCAGCGCTTCGAGATAGGTAATAGTGCACTTGAAGTTGTAAAAGACTATGTCTACTTAGGGCAGGTAATAACCGCAGAGCCGAACCACGAGATTGAAGTAACTAGAAGAATAAGAATGGGGTGGAGCACATTCGGCAAGCACTCTCAAATTATGACAGGTAGATTGCCACTATCCCTCAAGAGGAAGGTATATAACAGCTGTATCTTGCCGGTACTTAGCTACGGAGCAGAAACCTGGAGACTTACAAAGAGGGTTCAGCTTAAATTGAGGACGACGCAGCGAGCAATGGAAAGAAAAATGGTAGGTGTAACCTTAAGAGACAAGAAGAGAGCAGAGTGGATTAGGGAACAAACGGGGGTTAAGGATTTCATAGCTGAAATCAAAAAGAAGAAATGGACATGGGCAGGGCATGTAGCGCGTAGACAGGATAACCGCTGGTCATTAAGGGTAACTGACTGGATTCCCAGAGAAGGGAAGCGGGTTAGGGGGAGACAGAAGGTTAGGTGGGCAGATGAGATTAAGAAATTTGCGGGTATAAATTGGCAGCAGCAAGCACAGGACCGGGTTAACTGGCGGAACATGGGAGAGGCCTTTGTCCTGCAGTGGACGTAGTCAGGCTGATGATGAAAATGATGAAAAGAACCCCAGGTGGTCGAAATTTCCGGAGCCCTCCACTACGGCGTCTCTCATAATTATATAGTGGTTTTGGGACGTTAAACCCCACATATCAATCAATCAACTCCCATCGCAAGCAGCGTTCTTCGGAAAAGAGTAGAAAAAATGGCCCTTTACAGTATTCGGAAGCTGCACTACTATCATTACCCCAGGCATAAAAAGGGAGCCAGCCACCTGTCGACCTAGCAGCTTTTCACTAAGAATGTATTGGGCTCGGTTTTGGGGCACTTCAACGAAGACAAGTTCGTGCCCTCGACGGCACATCTCTAAAAATGCTTCAATGCGTTCAGTGAAGTAGTTTGATGGGTTGTGTGTTTCCCCCCTTTGTATTTAGGGCCCTTTGTATTCAGGCAATAATTTTTCAAGACATGTCAGTTGCAGTGATTGGGACCCAGAGCAAAAGGAGTGCTCCAGGGAGAAACGCGGCCACTGAAGTGGTGCCATCGTAAATGAGCATCTACCGCTCCTGGTCATTTGCCGAAAAGTTGTGGAAAACATCATGAAACTCTACAGCATATTTGGCTGAGTCAAAAATAGACGCACACTCGTTAGGATATGGCATGTGTGGAAAGATTTTATCAATTTTTTGTGATTGGTAGAAGCCTAATAGGAGGCGTCAGCAACCAATGAATCTTCGCAATTCGCCATAACACTTCAACTACAGTAAATAGACGAGCTGATGACTTCGAAGAAGCTTCACGAGAGGTGATAATAAATTTGAAATGAAGCATCAAAACAATTAATACAGTTCGTTAAAGATAAACGAAGTTTTTCTAACAGGCATAGAAGCTGAAAACACTGGCCGACAAAAGGTTGTCAGCAATAACGAAACCAAATACATGAGTGAGTGAGAAACCTCACTAAAAACAGCACAGAGTGCACTGAAACTGTGACAGTGCATGTCATTGGGTGCTTTCATGACTTCTGCGTCTTCAAGGGGTAGCCATTGACTATTTGCATTAGTTGCTGACCAAATGGTGCACCTTTCCTGAGAAACCCACAGTCGCAAAAAGCAGGAACAGGCCCTTCAATGTGTTATATTGATCAGGTGGTAGAAGGAGAGCAGAAGTTGTTCTGAGGCCACAGCACTCTGCCCCAATTTGTGTAGGTGTTGATTGGACAGCACTCCGAGCACACAGCGCAAAGGGAAGTCATGGCGGACTCCCTGTATCAGTGGCATTTGCTCAGTGTAGCAAATTAGGACGACCAACAGGAAGGCACTGGAAAGGGTGACCCACTGCAGCGTTCTTAGGCGCTGCTACACGTTTAATAATGTTTTGTACTGTCAAAAATAATTAGTTTTATAACTGCTAGTTAATTTGACTTGTGTTTACATGCATATAAGAAAAGTAATTATATGACATTACCACTTTATAAGCTGGGAAGTCTTTCTGTGTTTTGAGTTTCACCATACGAGTCCAGCAACATTTCTGTTTAGAGTGTTTAGAATTTTGATAGTGACTGATTACATTAACCAAGGCACTGTGGATGATTCTGTTATTGTATAATTAAATTCAGCCAAGCACGTCTTGTGTCTCATTATTTGCAGTGTCCTGCCAGCACAGTGCATTGCTCCCAAAAGCTGCCTCGATTACCATTGTCACAGAGTGAAGTTAAACTAACTTGCAAATCTAGAATAACCCTGAACGTTTATCAAGCCAGAAGACACTGAACTAGGTGCTCTATGCTGCACTACCACTTGACTATCGCATCTGTTCTACAACGTGTAGTGCCCCCTTTTCATTCCCAACAAAAATGCAGTTCTTTTGTTCCCGACATTAGCACTCACTTAGCTACATTTTATTATCTGTATAGTGTTCACAGAATATGCCTTTCTCGCTCATTCAGAGCTAAAAGTACAACTACTTTCTATTTTGTTATATGATGAGCATGGATGACACTGCAGTGGTGGATATACAGGCTCTCTTCCCTTTAGGGAAATCTCGAAGCACGTGGAATCTAGATGTGGCCCGCACTGCAACCACGCACCGTCAGGCTCTCACGCGTGCACATATAAATTCAGGAGCTGCGGTAGCAGACGACGCGGTCCAACTGTACATCCTTCAAGCGTCTGCGCACACATGGGCTTCTGCCGGTGCACGACTGCAGCGCTAGTCTCAACGCGATGCCAGGCGTTCTAAGATTTCCCCTAAGTATGAAACAGCCGGCACACACATGGCCCCAAATATTTTATTGAAACCCAAGCATTCGTAAAATTGCACAATATGCACCTTCGTGTCGTCCATACGAGAAGGGGCTCTTTTGGGGAAATAAAGGCCACTGGGATTGGCAGCATATGCAACAGAATAGGTCTTGCTTTTCATCAGAGGCGGAATATACGATTGCTTTGGAAGCTTGCAAAAGTATTTTTTGAACACCCAGCCTTTTTGAGGCAACGTGGCCTTTAGCTCTTGCTCCTGTGTCTGAAAAACAGAAGAGATTAAAAACTTTTTCTGTAAAACTAAATAAATGATAAACTTGAAAAAAAACTATGGTGCTATTGCCTACACACTACCCACACACCCTGGGTGCTACATGGCCTCTTGCCATTTACTTACGTAGTGGTTCTGCCTTGATTTAAAAATTTGTATATTGTGCTTCATATGAGAGAGAACTCTACTTTTGCAACGAATGTTTACTCGGCCTCTGATGACCTAATTTGTAGCACTTCTTTTTTACAAAGTACTGGGGCCCAAGTGCTGCTGAAGCCCAAAACATTTCATGAAGACAAAACGAACTTTACGCAATTGGAAAAAAATGAGAAATTTTATATACACATCTTCCGGCAGGGGTCTGCAGTTCTTTTGGCCACCTATATTAGTGTTGCTTTGATCAAGTAGGCGGCCCCTGGATGTATGACAACACAGTCCGCACTTCACCAATATTGTAGTGCATTAGCACATCTAGTAGGTGCATTTTGCATTGCTCCCTCAGGTGTTCAAGCACCTTGTCTATGTGTTCGGCTAAGGAAAGTAAAAATTGCTCTGTTATGTTTTCTTTTTCGTCTTAAGGTTCATGACCAACTTTAGCCAGCAAGCTGGCTGCTTGTTTTTTTTGTTTTTTTTGTTTGTGTTGTGCGTCACGTGCTATATAGTGGGATGGGTGTTGAAGGAGTAGATGGGACAGGTGTTGAGGTGGGTGGTTGTGTTCAAAGGGTGGCAACAGGTGGAGCCTAAATAGGCCGGAAGAAAAAGTCAGTTAGATCGTCTAAAGTGGGAAAAGGAGAAGCGGGTACGGTGCAGTCGGGTGTATTAGAGTAATAATTACTTTCGCTATGAGCACTGACACACCGAGGGGGCAACAGTGATGCGAACACCGCTGCTGGATCTTCGGTGGCACCTGTGCTAACTTCGTCCAGGTTACTGCTTGTTCTATGAGGAAAAAATTAGCCACATAATTAGTGCCTTGAAAAACACAGTAATAACAAATACATTTCTTTGAATGCACGCACTAGGTGCTACGCATCATCGCACTGAAAATAAGCATCTAGCTGTTCTAGCATTCTCATTGTTGCCAGTTGAGACGGTTGGGGTTATATTACAATTTTATTATTATCTGACGTTTAGCGTCCCAAAACAACATTATTTTGAGGGATGCCGTAGTGGTGGGCTCGAGAAACTTTCGACAATCTGGTGTTTTTTGACGTACACTGATGTTGCACAGCACACGAGTATCTACCGTTTTGCCTCCATTGAAATGCGACCACCTAAGCCGGCATCAAACTTGCAACCTTCGGGTCAGCAGCAGAACACCCTAGCCACTGCTACACCGAGTTCAACTCTCACGACTGTTTGAACAATTAGTGAAACTCAAAAATGAGCGAATGAATCAAATTGCATGAATACAGGTGAAGATGTTTCATCTATCTACAGTTTCTTTGTAGTGATAAATCTTCGCAGAGTGTTTATGGGAGCGTGTCACAAGCAGGTATATTGCAATACAAAAAATAATCGAAAGGTGAATAAACATATAAATGAATAAATGATGTATTCTTTCTCCCTATCAGTATGGCTTTTTCTCCGGCTTTTCAATAAATGTCGCCTTCAGAACACCTACCGGTTACTCAAAAAAGCGACTGATTAAGGTGAATTCGCAGCATCCATATTTAGAGACCTTTTGAAAGCACTCGACACTATAATCACCCCATTAATTTAGCAAATCTTGAAGCTATTGGAATACACGGTCCACCTCTGCTCCTTATCCACAGTTATTTACAGGATAGAAAACAAGCCATCGATATATCTGGTTGTTATTCTAAAGAAGCAACTACTAAAATAGGTGTACCACAGGGGACCATATTAGGTCCCCTACTGTTTTTAATTTATATTTTTCATGACTTGCCTCTTATCTAATTGTATACTATATGCTGACAACATGAAGACCTTTATTTCCAATCTCTGTATATCTGCACTAACAAATAAGCTAAATGAAAATCTTCTGGGAATGTGAACGTGATGTGAATTGACAACCTGGAAAATCACTATGATGAGACCGAATTTTTCCTCTATTCCTCATATCAACATTGTCAATGCAGCTAGCTAGCTATTGTGAATTTTTAGGTATGGAACTTGATCGCCACCTTAAATTTCATCTACACGTTTATAAATTGAAAAAAATGGCCTATGGTATACGAACGTTCAACAAAGCTCGATTGCCTTTCTCCTTCTCTACTCTAACCTCACTTGATTATGCTTGTGTTCATTCTCATGTTAACTACAACATTGACTCATGGGGCAGCATGTACAATAGCCACCTTACGAGCACAGGAGGTCCCATTTCAGTCTATGACTATTGCACCTCCTGTATACTCTTGCTATGTATTTATTCCTTCCTTTGATTTGGAACAAATGATTATGACGACTACTGGAAGCAGTAGCAGCCATCACTGGTGGCGTTGCCAAAACACAGACCTCTTCTGCTTTCACAGGGGGGGGGGACGGCTGAAGTTTCGCCTCTCATCTCAATACTGGCATGATCCATCATAGTTTGCAGGCCCAACAGCACCACCTCCCTAATCGCTGTTAAGCTACTAACTGTGGTAACAATATAACATGAGGGCATCAATTCGGCAAGTGAAACTTTTACCAATTTCCAAACGAAAGACAAACAAATAGCAGATGAATGGTATATGAAGGGAACCTGTTACTAGTTGAACATTTGCAATCTGGAAACAGTGCGGTAAGCGCTTCGTGTGGTATGTTGCTCATTCCTTTGTTAGGCTTTCTTTTCACCTTGATGTTTCTCTGTTGAAGATTACTGCATGAATCAATAAAGTACACTCAACAAAGTGACGTGTTGTTGTTCCATACGCTAGGAGCTTGTTGCCACAATTTACGCATGTTGAGAAAATTAGTATGTGTGCAAGGTATTTTTATGGCCGAAGTTTATTCCTTCTTATTAGCTGTATTTTGACCTGTGGAGAGATACACACCAGCATTTTATTTGCTCCAGCATAGAAGCAGAAAACATTTGAGTGTTTTCAACTTTTGTCTTAACACTCATATGAATAAAAACACAGCCATATAGATATTTTACGGATGGGTCCGATTGCTGCCATATCGGGCTGTTAGCCTGTGTTATGGTGGACACATTCCAATTAAAACGGTTGAGTTCTGGCAAACAATACTGCATGGCCTTAATAATTCACGTCGCAATATAGAAAAACAAGATAACATTGGCTCAACAGCCCAAGTTGAGGTTTTACAGAAAATAGTTCATAGAGTGTGCTGCGCAGCAAAATCAGTCATTTCAAATTAAAAATTGTGTGCAACTTTCATCACTTCCACTGGTTCGTGGCAGGGCAGATAGCAGAGGAAGATACGAATTTCATGACGTGCACCACCATAATATGTCAAGAAAAAAATTAGTTCCCAAAATATTCGGAACTGTTTCATGTTTTGTTTTGGCATAATTTGTTTGCCAGCTTGGTCACTTGACTTAAGAGTACCAGAAGTCTTCCTTAGGGAAGTTATGAAAGAACGAGCCAGAGGTGGGTCATGAATATTCGTGCACTCAAGCAAGATGTTGATATTGAAAGTGTAGACATTGTTATGGACAAACAATACTTCAAGAAGTGCACCTTATTCTAAGTAAACGAGCCTCATTGATAAACTTGAAGTGATAATCAGTGCAATGCTGTGTTCATTTTTTTCTTTTGTATGTGTCAGTGACACTGTAGCCACTACGAAGGGGGCCATTTGGGTGTCAGGTGTTTCCGCTTCAATTAAAACATTTGAAAGCGTCAGCTACTTTTAACACTTCAGCGTTTCCTACAAATCAGAAGCAAAGCTTCCACTTACGGTTGTGGCTCGATGACATCCTTCAAGAAGAGGAGGACGTCGAAACATTTCCATTTCGCTGTTGCCTCGTCCACCCCCTGTCCGCTCATTTTCTTCAATTCTGATAGTTTTCTAGAGAAGGTATCTCTGAAACTCTCATTTATTATATACCAGCTTGACATTTTATAGTTAAGAAATGGTAATAAAACACAATATGCACGAATTTTTCAAACATTTTTAATAAAGTATTGGTGACAAAAACTGAGAAGCAAGAAAAAACTATGAAGACAAGATGACTTGTGGCATTCCATGCTTTTTACTGCTTGTTTCTTCAATGCTTCTAAATTTGCCACAAAGGTCTCTCACATTACTATGCACCGAACCAGCTAACACAATTGCAGTTTTAAAGCTTGCAATGAGATAGTGGACAATGTGGGAAATTGTTCACAGTCAAAAAATTTTTAAATGTTTCCCCCCTCAATAACACAAACATTGCACGTGCTGTGTACTGCGTAACAATTTCATACTGTACGCACATAACTGACGATCGATGGTAAGACAATTTGGTTGACGTTCAGATCGGAACCGCTATGTTAGACTTGACGCACGAAACATGTTTGCAAGACATTCCATTGGAAGTGTAAAAAGTGGCTTTCATGTTAGGCACCTTTACTCGAGGCTACATAGCGGCTTGAGAGGCGTAGGCTCGTTTGCTGGCCACAACATTTCTACGGGGTCATAATATAAGCGCCGGCATTCAATACTTAATGAAAAGAAGCCATAGGCGCTAAAAATTGTCGTCACGCTCCGTTCCCAATCAATACGCAGTGTAATCTGATTTAATGTCACTTGCAAATTTCAAACCGGTAAACACAGCTTTCCAGATTTGCCATACGTCACGTTCCAAGGTTCCCGCCTAGTAGGGTCTAGAACGGAGCGTTTTACAATTTATCTGTCGCGAAAACGTAAGCTGCGTGCGCTGTTCCACACTACAAAAAAGTGCCCGAAAGAGACAAAAATGATTTGACAATGAAATACATGGACATACCATCTGTCAAAGCAAGGCCTAGCATGCTGACGACTCGTTTCTAGGTATCCACGCGTGCATCCGCATTTCGTTACATTACCGAGCGTTGATTTCACAGTACCGGCTCATGTCGTACAAGTGAAATTAGTGATTCACTCGAAAATTGAGCCGCTTCAGAACTCAAGGTTTTGTCAAAATTTTCGGCAGTGATGGAGCTATCTTCATGGCATGAAAGTTTGGCAAAATGGCAGCTCCACTAGCTGGTGCACCTGCTTCATGGCACGTCATCATGACGTTTCCCTCCTGGTGCTGCAATTGGCTGCTGCCATGCGACGGTGTGATGCAACGACGAACATATCTGGGCGGTTTGATGCTCGCCGCACCGGCTATGCGGCTGTGCGATGCGATGATAAGTCACGAAACGTCACGAAACGTCACCACCCCGGCTCTCGCATCGTAACACCGCACGCTGCATCGCAGAGAAAATTGCACGTCTGTCTCACGCTTTACAGAGGAAGCTGGTGCGACGAACGATTTTCAGTTGAAGTGTCATCTCAGTGAACGTGGCGCAGTGGTGGTGACGGGAGGAACACTGACGAAGAGGGGCCCTCGTAGCCAGCGGAGAGAGACACAGCGAGGCAATCAAGATCGGGTGCTTCACTGAACCCTCGTTTGAGCCGATCGAGCGCGATTGCATCGCGCTTCCCATTGATGTGGCCGACGAAGTTAGCAGGCAGCGCTCTAACACACGGAAGGAGCCGAGGTAGTGTGGTTGCAGCGGGGAGCGCTCAGGGCCATACCACACGAACACGTGTATCGCTGTTTTTAGTTCCTGAGCGATGTGCGCTGCACGTGGCTGGCTGCGTGTTGGCTGCGGACGAATGTGTCGAAGGACGTCGCGCAGCTGGTCGACGTACTCTGTTGCTGTTAGCTGAGTGTCACTGCCCCTTTATTTGAAAAAAATCGGCAGGCAGGCGAAGAGAAGTGCCATAAACATGCTAGGAAGTGAAGCAGGAGCGGACTTTTCTTGAAAGAAGATTGAATCGCGAGTAGCTTAGGCGGAAGGCAGTCAACCCACTTGTCGGGGCAACTGTGTGCTGTGAGTGCTGCTTTAAGGTGCCTGTGGAATTACTCGATGATGCCGTTTGTTTGTGGATGGTATGATGCTGTGCGCAGGGGTGAAGTATGAAGAAGTTTCAGGAGCTCCGAAAAGAGGGAAGATTCGAGATGGTGACCCCGGCCTAATACAATCGTTGTAGGACAGCCAAAACGTATCCAGATAGAAACAAAAGCTGCTGCTATAATAGCTGCAGACATATAAGGCATATGAGTCACTTCTGGCCAGTGGGTGAAATGATCTACAGATTTCAGAAGGTAGCGATAGCCTTGACATAGGGGAAACGGGCTAACTATGGCAGTATGCACAACGGCGAAACGATTGTCGTGCTCTAAGAAGGGCTTTGATGAAGGAACGGGGTACCGTTCAACTCTGGCACGATGACACGCTGCACACTCAGGAACTCAATCCCTGATGTTGGCGTTCATGCTGGGCCAGGCAAGGCGTGAAAAACGAGCATTTGGAAAAAGCGAATTCCAGGATGAGAAAAGCTGTGATAGGCGTCGAACATTTTCTTACAGAAAGGGTTGGTTAACAATGGTCTGGGTGTGCCTGTGGAGGCGTCACAAATATTTGTCACATCTTCAAGAGTGACGGGTTCGACCTAAATTGATGTGGACGCTTCGCGTAGGTGTTCAAGCTCAGTGTCTTGATTGGGCTGCAGTCAATTCCTGCAGTTTGAACGGAAAAGATGTTGAGATGGAGGTTTTGGAGCGACTGCGGGTGATGGCATCCACGCGACTGAGAGCGTCAGCTAAAGTGCTGCCAACACCGCTGATGTGGCATATATCAGTTGCAAACTCTGAGAGGAAGGCGAGCTGGCGCACCCCGCGCGGTGTGTATAGTGAGTCCAATCAGCCGATTGAACAGATGGCAGGTTTGTGATCAGCGAAAATTGTGAAAGAGCGCCCTTCAAGTAGGTGTCAAAAATGGCACTCGGCGAGAATTATGGCGAGCAACTCACGGCCGAAAACGATCTAGTTTTTTTGGGGAGAGGTCATACGCTTAGATAAAAAGGCAAGTGGCTGCCACTGTTCATACACTTTTTGCTGGAGTATGGCCCAAAGTGCATAACAGGATGCATTCGTCAAGAGCGCCAAGGAGTAACTGGCATTGTTGTGTGTCAGCAGTGTGGCTTTAGCCAGAGCGCTCTTGATGGAGTTGAAAGCTTCTTCCGCCATGGTGTTCCATAGTAGCGAAGTTGCCTAGGGTTTCCTGCAGACAAATTGTAGAGGAGCTCCAACAGCGTAGCACAGTTTCTAATAAATCGGCGGTAGAAATTTACAAGCCCTGAAAACTGGCGCAGCTCGGTTATACATATAGGCTTGGGGAACTGGACGCGTGCTTGCACTTTGTCAGGAGGGGGCTTAATTCCACAGCTGTCCCAGCGATGACCTAGGAACATCAAGAGATGCCACTCTGAACTCACGTTTTGCAGTTTTCACAACGATTACATTGGCTGACAGGTGCTCGAAAAGTTGACGGCGATGTTGCAAGTGCTCCTCGTTGGAAGAGCTTGCAACCAGTAGGTTGTCGAAACGTAGGTGAACACAAACGGCAGATCATGTATGACCGTGTCAGTGAACCGCTGGGACGTTTGTGCAGCATTGCGGAAGGTTGAATGGCATTCTCAGGAACTCAACAAGGCCGAGTGGGCTGGTAATTGCCGTCTTCAGAACTTCTTCTGCAGGCAAGAGAAATTAAGTGAACGGCTTTCATTTAGTGAAAGCCTTAGTGAAAGGCTCTCACTAAGCCGATCATAGAGAACACTCTTGAGCCTTGAAGAGCTGTTGTGAAATCCTGAATATTAGGCAGAGGATACCGTTCGGGAATAGTTTTTGCGTTCAGGGAACGGTAGTCTCCGGGGGGTCTCCAGCTACCTAACTTTTTAAGGACAAGGCGGACAGAAGACGGACAGCTGCCCGATGATGGTTGTAATATTTCAAGTTTCAACATGTGTTCAACCTCAGCCCTGGCTACTTTGAGCTTTTCAGGAGCAACTCGCCGTGGGCGAGCGAAAAGAGATGGACCAGTGGTGATGATATGGTGGCGAATATTATGTTGCACGTGTTTTGTCCAGTCAGGTGGTTGCATGATGTTTGGGAATTATCAAAGAAGTCCTGCGAAAGCGTCATCGGCCACTGTTTTAGTTCGGAGGGACTACGTTTGAGTCATGGGAAAAACACCATGGACAGAGAGCAGTGTATAGTTTGAAGCAGGCGTTGTCTTTTCACGTCGATCATCAGTCTATGGTGGTTTAGAAAGCCGGCACCAATGAGGCCAGGGCGTATGTGAGCGATGAGGAAAACTCAATAAACACACGGCGCAACTAGGTTCGGAGTGAGCGGCCACGATTTGTATACGGGGATCTTGCTACTATTGACAGCTTGCAGGTAGGAGATCGGGAGTATTGTTCGGTCAGAGGTTTTAGACAAAATAACGCTCACCTCTGCACCATTGTCGAACAGGTGCTTCCGGTCTGTGTTTTTGTTCATGCCCACACAACGAGATGGTAATTGCGTTGTTCCGTGCTCGCGCCAGAAAGCACCAATTGTGACTCGGCTTGAATGAACCCTATCGAAGGTTTGTGGTCCCAGTAAGCTGGTACTCGGAGGAAGACCGCAGAGTTGTCATGAACGGTCGGGCCAGTAGCTTCCGTGATTAGGTGCATGTCGTTGGTTTGCATAACTTGACAATACTTTGGGCAGTGCCACGAAGGACCACGGGTTCCCACTTTGTAGAGGCAGGTTGTACGAGACAGACACGTGTTTTTAGTAACAAAGTCTACTTAATTATGTAAACCAGACTTTCGAAAATAGAGCAGGTGCACGCAGTGCACCGGATGTGGCAAGAGTGAAAGAAACGAAGGAGAAACAGAGAGGAGAGCAGTATGTTGCTTGGAAAGCTGCCCTGCAGGGATTTTATGACCAAAGGGTGCGCACTGGCAGCCACATTGTTAACATTTCAAATATACATTTCTGTTTTTGCGAGAAGAATATGTAAAACTGATCTAATGCCGCATATAGAGAGTGGTTTGTACATCAATTTTGTCTATTCTTCGCCGATAGGAGTATTAGTACTTGTTTGGGCAGCTATTTAACGTCTTTAGCAACCTCTCTGCTTCGTTACCGTCGCCGTTTTGTCTATACCCTAGATTTTCTTTGCCGATCTCACATTTGTTAGGGAACCGAATAACAGGTAACCCTGTAAGAAATACAGTTGGTTTTTCTTATCACATAACTCGTAGTCGAATAAGCACTAATCCCACAGTGAATGAAAGTGCATCAGCAGGAAGAAAATCCCACCAAACTACTGTTTCAGCTGCTAAAATGTTGAACAAAAGGAGCATAGTAATACACGTACATAATTACACTGTTATATCTCCCGTCGTTATTGCTATTGATGTGTCGACTGCATTGCGTTAGTAATCGTTGTTGAGCCATCATTACTGCTGTGCGTGCTAAGTGCAAGTCGCCTCGAATACGCGAATGGTTTTTGTCTGCCTCTTCTAATGAGTGAAAGTGACGCGTTTTGGCCTCGGCCACTGCAATTCTGGCGTTGTATAAGCAGGTGTGTACTGGAGGTATTACAATGCGCCAGCACGGGTGTTTTATGTTCAGAAGTACCTTCCATGTAACGTATTACACAAAGCTCGAATATATTAGCCCAATAATATAAACAGTGAAATAAAATCGCTAAGGCTGTGTGAAACAAACAAAAATACGAGGCACGTGTAGCAACAAGATCGAAAAAATAAACATATATGCTTCTATTTCTGTGGCACACCTAACTGGTTAATGCATGCGATGAGCGTAACCTCCTGGACGGCATCGAACAAAGAAGAGCGAACAAAAGAAAAGGCTCAGAGCAGTGGCTGTATAAATTCTCATGCAAGCCACTTTTTGTGAATAGTATGCAGTGTACTGTACTATATAACCTGTATTTTCACGTGAGAACGTTAGATATTGTGGAGAGCTACTAATGGTTCATTCTTCAACCTGTTATTTAAAAGTGGTTTGATTGATTGATATGTGAAATTTGCCGTCCCAAACTCACCATATGATTATGAGAAACGCCGTAGTGGAGGGTTCCGGAATCTTTACCACCTAGAGTTTTTTTCACGTGCACCGAAATCTGAGCACACGGGCCTACATCATGTTTGCCTCCATTGAAATTGCAGCCTCCGCAGCAGCTGAGATTCGATGCCACGACCCGCGGATCAGTAGCCAAATAGCTTAGGCACTAGACCATCGCAGTGAGGCTCACTTATGAAAACATCAGCTTTTTAGTAAAGGTTAATAATACAAAGGTCAATAAATGGGTTTTATTTATTACGTACGAAAATTTGTGAAAATGTGTACCTTTATAAAACGTAACTATGCTTAGAGTATAGGGCCTCAAAAGCAGCGTCATTTCCTCTACTTAACCTCTCCTTTTCCTCCTACTTGGAGGGTTATCCGGCAAAGCTATACTGCTTCTCCATAATTAGGCGAAATTCTTAGATATGACTTTTGAAACGCGGCAGCTGACAGCCACCCCGCGTCACCAGACTCCGGTGGTGGCGGTAACAAGAATGATCTAAAAAGCTATGAAGACGTATTGATGTCTACATATGACCTCTTGCAAATTCAGAGGTCACCGTGGCTCACAGAATAGGCCGCCCTAATCTGAAGTCACATCGCATTGTTGTTTAGTATACAGTGGCTGAACCCCTAAACATTGTAAAAGAAGGTGAGGTGCAGTGAGCTTATAATGCCTCAAATCCTGGAGGCATTTAAAAACAACGCTAAATGCAGAAGGCTTTCGAAGAGTGGCCTAGGAGCTATAACACATCGACTTAGAAGAAAAAGCAGATAGCCTTCGCCTTCGAGTTCACTGAGGCGGTTACATGAGGGACCTTCTGACATATTTACTTAAATATACGAGAAACATGTACTAAGGGATTGTTATCTAGATGAAAATAGTACATGAGGGCTATGCGGAAGAACAAAGGTAATCAACTTACGCTGTGCGGCAGACGATACCGCTCATGCAGCAGGTATTATAAAAACCTTGAGAACCCTCAAGTTGAAAGTAAGTAAGGCAATCGGGAACAATGCTCCGTGGTCTTCTAGTCAAACAAGGCGGGTGTTATGACTGCACGTGAAAAGCAGATGGTTCATATACAGAACAAATGTGTGTTTTTAAAAAATGGTGTGCTCTTCCAGTGTCGAAAATATAGAAGAATGAACCGTACCGAAATCACTCAGCAAACATTATCATGGGAACCTGAACTTTCCTGTTAATATTGTGGGCTTGCAACTGCGTGCTTACCGCTTAGAATTCGCTTAAAAAAGTTTTTTTGTGTCATTGATTGCATAGTGGAACATCTCGGACACAACGACACTTGCCTCTATTTCCTAGTAGTCAAGGCAAGCAAGAAACGCGTGGCAACTTTTGCCGCAAAGCTGCTTACTGCTGCCGCCGGCAAAGCGTGAAATGAGAAGCAGCAGAAGCTACTACTAATTCTCATAAACAAAATCCACTCTGTCTTGTTTCATGGACCAAATATCAAATTACCATGTACAATTAACTACTGTTACACTAAAACGTGATCTATCTATCAACTTGCGGCAAACAAGCCAGTAATTAGCGTTATATTGCATTTCTGACACTCTATGCGAAAGACATGCTTGCAGATAATTGTATAGAAAAAGAGAACAGCGAGCAAAACTTCAAGACTTACAAAAGACAAAAGATGCCCCTCTTAAAACTCAGACACTGCTGGTTCACGGTATAAAATATTGGATCGAATCCCGTATCTCGTGAAACCATGAAAAAGAATTATTTTTTCGACATTCAGTGGTTGGTGTAAGGCTCTCCAAATTTAATGGGCCGCGATCTTTTGTTCACAAGACCCATTAAACCTGTATGCTATTCGGAAGCGAGGGTCGTTAGGTGAAAGCCTTTTTTTTAATTTCGAGATGTGAGGTGGACTACCTAGCTCGATGGAGCGCAAATGATTGCTAGCTAAGTGAAAAATCGCAAAAAACCTGGTCGACCGTGCGTTAACCGCTGCCTATATTGCATTATTCAGGCCTTGGAAAAATATCCTGGTAGGATTAAGGTCGACAACGACATAGGTGTACCTAATAAAAACACTTAGACTGACCACGGTTGTCTAGAGGCTATGGCACTCGGCTACTGACCCGCAAGTCGTGGGGTCGACTCAAGGCTGTGAAGCTAGTAATTTCATAATGATGATGATGGTGTTTGATGTCTTGTGGCGCAAGGGTCAATTCATGGCCAAACAGCTCAAGTTGATCTTACTAGAGATATGGACAGTGATTTGGATAACCGGCGGTATAAGTGCCGTAAATTCCTCTCGCTAAGGCGGGTAAAAAAATAGACTTAGTAAAGTCATGACCATGCCATGAAAAGTGTGTGGTGTTAATGAATGACAGAAGTTTGCAATAATAAAAACGATCGTGGACATGTATGGCATTAGCACAAGTGCCACAATCGTTCACACCCTTGCGTCCAAGGGCCATAATGCAAGTGCTTTGCTCAGTGTAGCCACCGCAGCGGAGACCTCTCTAGAGAGGTCGTGCTACGGAACACCCGGGTATATGATATGAAATGTACGAACTTCTCTCAAAAAAGCTAACAACAATTTATGTGTAAAAAGTGTTTCCCTACAGACGAACATTGCAGGATGAAGTGGTACTTGTTATCGGTAGGGTAACGGAAAATGTTGTGTTCTCACTGTCTCTAATTATTCTCACTGAATTAGGATGTGAAGTAAGGTGAGGGCTTCTCCACATCTATCGCACAAAGGTGGATCGCCCCAGACAAAAGAAATGAATGTGTTGTATGTGTATGCCCTGTTCTTAACCTTGTAAGGATTACTTATGTGTGGCGTGATTTTAATAATGGCGGCCAAGGGTGAAGGTGTGGCTTGATGACATGCAATTGTGTGTGTGTGTGTGTGTCCCATTGGTTACTGCCAACAACCACTGAGCTTTCGTTTTAGAAACAGGTTTCAAGTCGAGTGCAGGAACTGGTATCGATGTTTGGGAAGTGGTTTTGTTGGCGGATCTAGCTAGGTGGTCCCCCAGAACGTTGCCTTATATTTCGCGCTGTCCTGGCACCCAGCAGACAACAACGTGCTGCTTAGATAACTATATTGTGTATAAGAGCGACTAAAGCGAGACAAGGACAGCATTTTCGTGCTTTTTAAGAGTTTTGAGAGCTCTTACTGTGCTTAGGGAATCTGTATATATATTTGCCTTCTCTATTTTTATTCGTTTAATGTGTTTAACGGCCGCAAGTATCGCATAAGCTTCGCCGGTGAAATACTTGAATCAAAGTGCAGAACGCCGGCTTCCGAAAACGATGGGCCAACGGCTGAGTACGAGACAGAAGTGTCGGACTTTGAAGCATCCGTAAAGAACGTAGGCAGGGCATGCGTATTTCTGTTGTTGTTTTAGGAAGTGTGTCTGGATATGTGCAATTGGTGCATACTTCGTAACCTCTAAGACGAACACGTCGCAATATATTGCCTGTTATAGCCATGGTGGCAGGCATACAGCTGGAGCCATTAAACGGTATTCAAGTGGCACACAAGCTTTTTTCGACAGGCCCCTCATATGAGTGAGTGGCTGTCTCATACAAGGCCGTTTTTCAAACACAGCAAAGCTTGGCGTGTCAATAATTGTGGAATGTGATGGGTTATTCTTCTCTGCGTTTACGTTAGGTAATATATAAAAGACATGTAACATCTCTGTAGGTGGAGCGACCATTCGTTTGATTCAACGTACAGGCTTTCCACGGGACTAGTGCGAAAAGCACCCGTAGAGAGGCGGATGCCTAGATGATGAACAGTATCAAGCATTCTAAAGCAAAAGGTGTTGCAGACTGATATATCGTTGCCCCATAGTCTAGGCGGGTACATATGAGGTTTTTATATAAATTCATCAAATATTTCTTGTCACTTCACCATGCAGTGGGTGACAACACTTTTATATCATTTATGGCTTTTATGCACTTGTGTTTCAAATACTTTATGTGTGGTATAAAGCTTAGCTTCGTGTCCAATATATGCCTAAAGTTTATATTCAGTATCAACAGCAGACGTTGCCCATGCAATTGATTATCAGATTCTGAACGAAGGCCTCTCTTCTTGGAATACAAGACACACGTGCTTTTCTTCGCATTCAGCCGCAACCCATTTTCTTCTGCCCAATTGGAGACTTTGTTCAGACAGAGCTGAACCTGCCGCTCACACATGGCCAGATTACAAGACCTAAAACCAAACTAGACGTCGTCGACGTATGTGGAGTAAAAGATATTTTGAGAGATAGACAAGCATAAAGAGTTCATTTTGATAATAAAAATTGTGCAGCTGAGTACCCCACCTTGCGGCATTCTTGTTTCTTGGACGGATGCTTGGGAAAGAGCGCTGCCCACTCAGACACGGAATGTCTGGTTTGACAAGTAACTTTCGAATATAGTAAGCATCCTGCCACACACGCCAAGGTCGGACAGATCTCCTAATATTCCAAAGTGGCATGTTGTATCATAAGCCTCTTCAATATCGAGGAACACAAAAAGGAAGTACTGTTTGTGGACAAAAGCGACTCTGATCTGTGCCTCGATACGAACAAGGTGGTCTTTTATGGACCCAACCTTTCGAAATCTGCGCTGGAATGGGCCGAGCAAATTGTTTGTTTCAAGGATATATACAAGTCGGCAGTTTATCATTTTTTTCAAAAAATTGGCACAAGCAGCTTGTAGGTGCAATAGGCCTATAACTCGAAACTGAAGAAGAGTCCTTGCCCTCTTTCAAAGTGGGAATAATAATAGCCTCTTTCCAGGAAGCATGGATAGTGCCAGAAAACCAGATCAGCATTGTACAAATAAAGTGATTTTTTGCGTATCAATTGGGAGGTTTTTCAGCATTTCATACAGCACACGGTCGGAATCTGGGGCGGAATTACTGCAGGAGTTTAGTGATGTTTGGAGCTCAGTTAGGCTGAAAGTTTGGTTGTATGCCTCGCATCTAGTGAATTTGTGTTCGAGTTCCTGCTTTTCTATTCTTACTTTGTATTTTTGGAAAGCATCACTTTAGTGTGACGAGCTAGACACCCGTTCAAAGTGTGCGCCCAGGAAGTTTATCTGATATTCCAAGCTGTCACCATGTGCGTTTACGAGTGGGAGTGAGTGTACTTGTCTTCCTGCTATTCTACCAACCATGTTCCAGACTTTAGCCTCCTGTGCGTATGAATAAATTCCTGATGAGAACTTCTGCCAGGTTTCTCTTCTTGCCTGCCGACGCGTTCTCCTACCTTAAGACCTAATTTTCTTAAAGTTGTCAACATTTTTGGCTGTCGGTGAGTTCGCAAGCAACCTCCATGCCCTGTTCCGTTCCTTTCGCGCATTCCGGCACTCAGTGTTCCACCATTGGACACGTCGCTTGCCAGGCATACCAGATGTTTTCGGTATGCACTTGGCTGCTGTATCAGTAAGAAAAGCTGTGAAGTACTGCACAGCTTGATCTATGTTTAACCTACATATGTCAGTCCAACTTAAACGAGTAGTGTTTTGACACTGTTCCCAGTCTGACTTGTTTGTCAGCCATTTGGGAACATGTGGAGGACACTCATATGTTGTTGGTGAACTCAACACTACAGAAAAATGGTCACTTCTAAATTGATTATTTGTGAGTTTCTATTTCGTTAGGGGTAGAAGTGAAGGAGATACGATGCTGAGGTCTATAGGTAAGTTTTCTTGGCGACGTTATAGTATGTTGGCTTTTTCCAATTCAACAGACAGGCACCTGAAGAGAAGGGAAACTGTTCAATGAGACGACCTCGTACATCACAGCAAGAATCACCCCAAAGGCTGCTATTTGCATTTAGGTCCCCAAGGTGCAGATAACGTTAAGGTAGTTCGTCTAATAAAGACTGGAATTTTTATGTTTCAAGATGTTTGTGCAGAGGTATGTATAGACAGCAGATGGTGGCGATTTTATTTAGAAGTACTGCTCGCACAGCCACCACATCAAGGGATGTCTGAAATGGTAAATGTGTACATGCTACTCCTTCTTTACCTATAACGACCACGCCACCTGATGACGCTACAGCCTCATCACGGTCCTTTCGGAATACGACATTAGCACGTACAATATTTGTAATGGAGGATTTTAGGTCTGTTTCTTGTACACACAGCACTTTTGGTGAGTGTTTCTTTAAGAGCTCTTGGACGTCGTCGAGGTTTTTAAGCAGCCCCCAGGCGTTCCAATGTATAATTTGTGTTTCCGTATTGGAGGTAAAGTAGTGCTGTGTGTACAACATGGGTGTGTTTGCTCTTTAAGCTGGACATTAGGACTCAGGTAACAGGGCCGGTATCGGGCCCTGTTATCGGCTTTCTATTTTTTTTGGCACGCTCCAGAGAGTTACACCGATGTTTTGGCACCAGGGGTACCGTGGTGTCCATAGCCTCGTCAGAGGCACAACGTGCCCTCATTTGCGAGCTCGTGTTTCGAGCTTGGGGCCTCGCCTGGTGAGTCGAGGCCTTTATATCTGCCGACCCTGGGGTCTCCTACACCTCGACAGGCGTAAACTTTGCTCCCATTGGGGCAGAGGTGGAGGGGACCAATTTGCTGCTGGGTTACCCTGGCTGCTTGAAGAGCTTGCAGCAGCCGCTTGTGTGGTCATGGAGACGAGTGGCAGGGCCGCCTTGGCTGTTCCCACTATGGGGGGGGGGATTGGCAGCCACCTGGGCACACTGTGCTTGCATTGGCAGCTGCCGCAGGCTGTTGTAGTGCTGCCCCTGTCGCACTAGATCGGCGAACGATGGTTTATTTGTGAAGAGACCAGATACCTGTTGTCGGGCTTCTCGAAAATTTATCTTTTGTGTGATTTTAATTTTAACTATTTCTTTTTCTCTTTTATAAGTTGGCAGATTCGGGAGTATGCAGGGTTGGGCACCATCGAATTTCGCGCAGTGGGCCCCATCCTTCACCTTACAATCGTCTTTGGCGCGTCCTGTGGTGGCGCACTTTCTACGGGTGAGTTGCCGCGGCAACTCTGAGAGCCGCGACCAAAACGTTGGAAGTTTAAAGCAACGTCGTAGGTTGGGGTTGTAGGGTGACACATTTAACTTCAAGTATCCTGTTTCGAAATGTTCAGGCAGGGTACTGGTGCAAATTGTCACACTTATATGTTTTGTGGGGACTTCCTTCTTATCAAGCCTAATTTTGATTCTTTGTACTTGTGTCACCTGCTGGTCCTTCCACCCTCGAGAAGCTCACCTTCAGTCAGAAGAAGCAAGTTTTGATCGCACACAACGCCTCGGGAAACGTTGAGTGACCGGTGTGGTGTAATTGAGTTACGAACGTTTCCAAACAATTCTAGTTTCGAGAGGTGTTCATACTGGGTCTGACTTTTTACCTCGAAGAGGAGATCCCCACTGGCCATTCTTGTAGCCTTGTACCCTGGGCCAAGTGCAGTGGTGAGGAATTTGGAGACAACAAAAGGCGAGCTTGTTCTCGCACTCTTTTCAGCATTTTTCAAAGTGGATTACTTGGTAGCGAGGAAAAGTTTATTTGTGTTTTCCTAAATAATTGCAAATGTCTTCAGTGTGCCTTCTTTTTGAGAGAGGACGATCGTGCAGTGAAGGCAAGAAGTAAAATGCCATGAAATAGGTGTAAGTTTGGCAGTTACGCCAGCCGCCCACCATGAAGCCCAACACGGGGACGTGACAGGTCTTAGCATTATATGATGCATGTCAACGTCAGCTGTACACAGCCGCTATAACCAAATATCTTGTGCCCAAGACAGAGCTCATACACAAGGTCAATCTTTGCCGCCAGGAAAATTGAAAGTAAACAGAAGAGAGAAGTAGACAGGACAGACTAAAAGTGAGAGACCAAGACTAAGTTGTAGGGGAGAGAAATTTAGAAAAATGCGACTGCCAATTTCCCCTGGGTGGATCAGCCCAGAGGTGCAATCTACGTGAAGCCGGGACCAAAGTTGTGTGTTGACTCTGCCGGGAGGCCTTCAAGGTCCAAGCACCGAGCGTCAGCAACCCCCAGGATCGCCTTTTCCCCTGACATGGCTCAGCCACGCACGGCTAGACGTGGGAGGGAGTCGAAACTCCGCCGTTAGCTCGGGTCCGTGGTGTCGCTACACAACAAACGCCTGCTTACGCAGACGCCCCTGCGGGGAACTGGTACTTTCGGTGCAGGCGAAAATTCTTACGGCCCGTGAGTTTAGATTTAGGTGCTTGTTAAAGAAATCCAGGTGGTAGAATTTTTTTAATTACCTCCACTAAGGCATCTTTCGTAATCATATGGTAGTTTTTGGATGTTAAATCCCAACAATTATTATTATTACACTTGATAAACACTTCACAAACTGTAAGAGAAACCTGTGTTTTTTCAAAGTGAGGAGGGGGAGAGACCGAATACATCTTGCTGCGTGGTTTCCAGAACCACTATGGTTGTTTTCTTCCGATGTGTAAGCGCATTTTTGCATAGTGTTTGTTTTGGGGCAGAATTGAAAAAACTGCTATTCTGTAGCTGTATTTTCTTATTGGTCGGCCTACTTCGTTAATGAAATCTCCTGCACTGTGATTGCCAAAATATTCAATTGCAAAATTGTATGGCGTAAAACGCACTTTTTTGATACGCGCTGTGAACATCAGAGTGGATCTCTAGTTAATTCGTTAGGTTGTAAATCGCAAGACACATCGGAGCAATTGGCACTACTAAATTTATATGCAGATTTTAGGTTGTGCCACCTTCTTTCTTCTAATAATGTTCTTTTTTTTACTCTTCTGTATAGCACAATTTACGCTAAGTCGAGCGAGGCTGAGCCACAGCAGACTGCTGGTTGGCACCTTAGTGTTTTTCAGTCCTGGCTTGGCTAGACTTTTACTCTCTCAGATCCACCAAAATTTATCTTTGCTACATTCTAAATGGCTAATGGAGCCCCACATTTCAGCTTCCATTTTTTATCATGTATACACAGTGCTTGTGTGGTGATTGAGAGGCAAGGACAACTTCTAGCATAACAAATGTGTTGTAACCTAATGTTTACCTTGGCTCCTCAGTTCTGCTAAATATAACGAGTCCGCATAAGAAGCGATGAACATCCGTGTGTGACCGTTTTTGTTTTTTTCCTCTTCTTTTGTTTACACTGACAACAGAATATACCTGAAGAATAAACTCGAAGATAAGCAGACTTGCACACGTTAGAGAAAATAAGTGACCGGCTAAAATTACGATTACTTTCTTTAAAGGGTAACTGAATACAGTGGTCAAAACCGCTCAAGAAAAGTAGCTGAGAAATAACAGGAATGTAACCGGTTACATTTTTGTTCCTATCCTTGAAATTTAGTTGCCTTAACACAATAACCCAAGTTTACTAAAACTCACTAGTGAAAAAAAAAACTCATCAATGAGTCGCATTGCTTACGACCACATCAGGCCATCAGGCTGGGTCTGAGTGAATCCGTATGAGAAACAAATGTTAGTGAGCTTGAGTCCGAGTGACCTCTAAATGAAAATACATTTCTTTAGCGAGTCTTTGTGAGCCACACCTTTTATAGCCAACCTATGTCTCTTATCTATTCATATTCAGCATTACTAGCAGCCTTATACCCGATTCGACATATTTCAATGTACTAGGGTTCACGCTTCACCTCAGTATTGATCAAAAGCGTGAGTTTTTGGTTGCCGGTGGCATGAATTTTATATCTTTTGGGTGTGTCCTAATAAGCTCCACAATTTTTGCCAGCCTAATCACAACGAACTTCTGCTTGCATGAAGGAGAATGCTGAATGCTTGCTTGAAGGCATGGAGGCTAGCTTTGACTTCTGTAACAGGAGTTTCTTTTCATGGTTGCAGTCACTGTTTCCTCCACATTTCATTGCAAAGAGGTCTGCGCTACACTGCGAACAAAAGCTCACTCGTGCAAGCATCAATCTGGTCGTATAATGACTGTTTCAATACTTCGTTTTACAAGCTATGGGCAGTGAAGCCAATCGTAGATCTCGGGAGTCTAATCAGGGCTGTAGGGGCACAACAAGGCGTCCCTTAAGTATTTTAGCAATGTAATATTATTTTGCAAGCTGCAACCACAGAAATGAAAAACAATGTCAGGATTCACTTTTTTAAAGAGTGCCGGGTATTTTGTTCATTGGTGAAGTTATTAGAGAAAGGCCGCATAGATGTATGTTTGAGTAAGTTTGTTGTGAACTGAGAAAACGTCGCTTTTCAGAAACATTACGTCCCCCGAGTTGGTTGTGTCTGTTCAAGATGCCTCTCAAGCTGTGCAACCAGTCGGTCATCCTTCTAATGCGTGCGATTTTTCAAGGCTGCCCAAGCAGCTGGCTCTAAACGTTCTTAAAGGGATTCAGGTCGAGCGCGGGGACCGTGGAAGTGTTGACGCACTTGAAAAGAGAACCCGAAAACTAACCCAGGTGAGTGTGCGAATGCTCTATCACGGAAAACAGTGACGGAGGACAAAATTCTATCACCCAAAAGGGTTTATTGCGAGAAAAACCAGGATCGGACAAAAGAGCTGAATGATTCTGACCTCATCGTTTTGCGGACAATGATTAATGTTTTTTTTGCGAAACTCTAACGATTGCCAGAGTGTTGAACTTTCTAAACAGGATGAGAAGCTACCAAAAGGGTCCACAACGCAGATGCAGAGGATGATGAAAAAGCTTGGCTTCAAGTACAAGGAAAGCTTACAAACAGTAAAAGTACAAGAATCGACGCAGTTTTGTCTAGAGTCACCTACTGTACCTATTCCAAGTAGCGGAGCTGCGACACCACGGTATCGAAAAAGAAAACACAGAATTCTGCTATTATTACAATAATCAAGCGACTATTGAGAAGTGAAAATAAAGGTTTCGAATGATTATTTCAGTGGTTAGTTCAATGAACTATTTAGTGACGGAAGTACATATTCTTATACACGTTGCATAAACAATTAAAAAGTCAAACGTGACACCAACTCACAGAAACCAGTGACCATACGAAAACACAAAAAGGCGAGCCTAGTTTTGATCCAATACCAGTCGTTGTGTCTGAAAATAAGCAAAATCAATAAAAATAAACAGATCAAAATATATCAAGTGCTTAAGGAACGGAAATTAAAATATAATTCGTAATTTACACATATTTTTACAAACATAGAGCCACTTGTCAAATAAACGAATGAATAACACTCTTTCATGATTGGCTTGGAGTGCCGTATTTTTGACAACGCTGTCAAGTGTGTCGAGTGTGGTATGAAAACGCAACCACATGAAATGGAAATACAGTAGATAAATAATGAGATTGTTTCTTAAAAGTTAACCCCCCCCCCTCCGAAGAAAAAATTGTTCGCTCTTGCACTGATTCGTGCAAATAAATATTGAAATTATTTAACAATATGCCTGTTCAGCTGCCCAAGGGCCTCAGCCAAACATGTGTCGAAATAGTCAAAGCTCAATGCTTCAACCAGGTCTGTTCTTGAACGCAAGAAATACTAGTGAATGTGTGCACCGCCAGCAGTAAAAACAAACGCGGCTTTGCTTTCCGAGCTATTACGTTTTTCTAATATAGATTCTTGCCTCTTTTGTGCAGGGGACCAGCTGCCGACATATCAAAGAGGAAATGTCTCCTAAAATGTGCCATATTAGCTATGCATTGCAGAGTTTGCACGACTGCATACAAAAGCACGAAAACTGCAGTGAATGCGTGCAGCTGTACTGCATTAGGCACGCTAAGGTGTCTATTCTCTCGATCTAACTTATAATGCCCTCCAAACTCGTACTTTATCTATACAGTGTGTAGGTTTCATACGTTTGATTGATGAACATTTTGCAGTTGCATTCTTGTGTTTGCCAGGTTGCTCTTCATCATAGACCTGTGGTAAAGGTTTTATTGCAAATCACAACTTCTGTTTTGTATATTTATCAATACGTAATTATTTTTGTGTTTGTCGTCACACGATGAGACAGACTGCAAAAACCACTTCTTCGATTCTACAGGAAAAGATTTCTACAAAAATCTAACTTGTTTCATATAACGCAGCACCACTCCCCTTCCACGGAACTGAGATGGCCTGGTTCTAAGGGGCAGACGTGCTAATGATGCAGCAATAGCGGATATTTTATTTAGAACGTTCTGACCAGATGTATCCGCGATGACTGCAATACTCTTGAGCATTTTTCATCGCTTTGTTGCACTGGTCTTCAATAAATCAGAAAAGTAAAATACGCTACTTCTTGGCGACCCTTTCTCCAAGGTTGAGAGAACCCACAGGGCCGCTTTTTAAATAGAACAGTGCCAAAAGTCAGACGATCCTTCAATTTTATGATTTCGAAATGATTAATACATCTCCTATAAATTATGTAGTGCCGAGGCTTTGGAATGCAGCAGAGACACCGCAATCCTTGTCAACAGGTATCCTTCGCAATCATATTCTGCAAATAAAAGCCAAAACATTAGTGCAAATGTCATTGGCGCACAAAAGAATATGTTTCTGAGCTTGCAGATGAAGGAAACTGGAAAAATATTCAGGACGTTGCCGCTGTGTGAACTGGAAGATGGAAGATACACAGATTAAAAGTTACGTCTATTCGAATCTGTCAAATTAAGCGCATCGACAAATGCAGGGAAACTAGAAGAACAATGAAAAAATAATAACTGATTATTCAGGAATCCCTGAAAGTTTGAAATGTTAAAATTGACAGACACACACACAGACACACAACATTCCCTGTTAAACGAGTATATATACTGCTAATTGAAGAAAACAACAACATTAAAATGCATTTTTTGCCAATAGGTAAAGAAAGGCGCACGATCGCTTTTCTCAACTTGCGTAGCGGTCTAATTTGAACGCTCAGCCACGAGTATAACATGCCTACTTTTTAACGCTAGCCTGGTATAACCTTCAAAACCAGTTGCGAGCATTGCATTCTAAATTTTCAATTATACGCAGAAGAACAACTACCAAAGCACCACGTTGAAATTCGCAGTAAATGAGAAAAATAAACATTGTAGAGGCCGCGGAAATTACGAACTGTACATGTACTCCCGTAGCGAGAACAAATTTACGTAAGACTAATCCTTGTAGACAATACGGTGGTGAATTCAAAGAGCATGCCAATGCAATATGATATATGGTGAAAATTCCTCACTCCACCACGCTATCTCATCGGTGGCTAAATAGTGATCAGAGTGTTCTAAACAAAGCGAAAGTAAACAAAGCAACAAACAATCTGTTGTTGTTCCTATCATTACTCACGTAGCTCGTTAGTCCCCCCGGTGAAAGTAGGTCTCAAACGAACCATACGCAGACACTACCATAAATATAAACTGCAATTATTAGATGCATACGAGACGAAATAAACTGAGCACGTCGACACGTTCAGAAGCAGACGAAACGTCTTCAGCTGTTCGTTCAGCTGCCTGGGTGTGACCGTTTCCAGCCTTTAAGTGGGGGTTTTGCTAACTCTACCGACTCAAGGCTTTGGAAAACAACGCTACCACTCTAAACGCAAGTATTTTGCGGTAATGCCAATTTATAGAAAGAATAACTAGAAAAAGCGTTCTTTTATTGTACAGAGATAGGCAGTTAATAACCACAATTACGAATCATCTCGTTATCAGGCGCTTTTCTCCGCGCATGCCGTTCACTCAAGTGAATGGAGCATTTCCAAGGTGAAGGAAGTGTGAAGGAGCGTTCATGCAACGCAGTGGCTCCATGAGTGGAGGAGCACGCTCCGCCTTGGCTTCGTCAAGTCGAGAGAAGCCCTTGGGTGAAGCAGCATTCCTGAATATGGGCCTTAAAGTGATTACATCAAAGAAGCAGCTCACCAATGAGTTAACAGACTGTGGGACAAAGGCCTGAGTGGGTCCTGTGAGGACAGTCAGGTGAAAGCTTGTAGTGTTGCCAGCAGAAATCGCCTACAGCGACTAAAATTTTGAAGAAATTGGTGACAAAATTCATGAGTGGAAATGGACTAAGTGTGAGGTAGCGTTCTACTGTTTGTCAAAGTGCACCATTCGAAATTTTTCACTGTGATCTATGGAGGATGCGCTTGCAGCGATGTGTGCAGACTGGTTGTTGTTCGGCAATACGACCACAACTTTCAACACGTTTGTAGTGCTTGAACCATTTTTCAGGCCTTTCTGAAAACAACGCTGTCTATTCTCACAAAGTTTCAAAACATTTTTGGAAAAAGCCTGACGTTCTTGACTTACCTCCGCCTCAGTACTTTATGTTCTTATTTTAGGTGTGCCATGTATTTATTTTTTACAATGTACCAGTTTAATATTTTAATTCGTAATGGCAAAGCCACATACAGTGTGCTATTGTGTTTTTACGTGGCTGTGGGGTAAAAAGCAAGTATTAAATTTCTTAATAAATATTTGTTTTAAATCGAACAGAAACTTGTGTTGTGGTATACGTTTTTGTATTTTATTCTCTGCAACTACATATTTACACATGAGAGGTATGAAAAAAAGATTTCTCATGAGGTGGTAATGATGCATAACACAGTAGCATGGTTTTTGTGTATATACAGAAGGTTTGGAATGAACTACGTGAGGCTGAACCCAAATGGTTTCGCCATGCTAAGTTTAATTGCAAATCCAGTTGCTGAAACGTATAAGTGTCGGCAGCCTGCATGATACATGCGCACTGCTATGGGTACTGTAGGTTTTCAATCTAAACTGTTTGTGCACACACACCACCAAGCACAGTTCTTGTATCGATTCACTGAGCCTCCAGTAGATATGCACGAGATGCTTATGCTATCGAAGATTACACATATTTGTATTTATTTTATAACCGCTGATGCAGTCTAAATTTATATAGTGTGCTTTATAAAGAATGATTTTATTAACATCAATGTATATCAGTGAGCTTGCACACACACACACACACACACACACACACACATATATATATATATATATATATATATATATATATATATATATATATATATATTGTAGCGAAGCCTCCGAACTATGAAATGGGTCGAACTCTTGAGTACCTTCTAGTGGGGCTACCCAACAAGGACGCCGCTCGCGCTGAGGGCCCGTGCTTGGCTGTGACTGTCGCCATTGTGTATTCTCGCTCGTTGCCGGCTAATAAACGCCTTAACAATTTGGTGGAGAGTGCTGCGATCCCTGTCTATGCCTTTGGAGCTACGATCACGTACCCTGCCATCTACAATGTACCAAGACGCTTCTCAGCAAACGCCTCCTCCAATGCCACCCCCTTGTCCCGGTGTCCCCAGAATCCGCGATCCACCCATCTTCACTGGCGCTGACGGCACTGTCGTGGAGGACTGGCTCGCCATTTACGACCGCGTGAACGTCCCCAACAAATGGGACGAGGACGGCAAGCTGACCAACTTGGTGTTTTACCTTGCCGGTGTCGCCAGTTTGTGGTACAACAACCACGCGTCCGATTTTGCCACATGGTCCGATTTCAAGACCGCAATCGTCAACGTCTTCGGCCGCCCTGCTGTTCGCAAGCTGCAAGCCGAGCAGCGCTTGCGTGAACGTGCTCGGGAGGCTGGTGAGTCATTCACCAGCTATATTGAAGATGTCCTCGACCTATGTAACAAATCCAATCACACCATGTCCGAGTCTGACAAGATCCGAAACTTCATGAAAGGCATAGACGATGATGCCTTCACGATGCTGCTCGCCAAAAACCCCGACACGGTGGCTGAGGTCATCACACTGTGCCAGAGCTACGAGGAGTTCCGCCGGCAGCGTTCGATGACCCGACGCTCCCCACCACGAGCTGCAACGCTTGCTGGCTTGGAGGCCAGTTGTGACCAAGTGGCGTTGATGGCAGAACTGAAGTCCTTTATCCGTGAGGAAATCGCGCGTCAGTTCTCCCTCCTGCCCTTTTCCCACCAACCTGCTGTTCAACAATCAGCTACTACCCTTCTCCCTCCCATCCGCCGAGCGATTGAACAGGAAATAGCAGAGGTAATGCCTGCTTACCACCCCCAACAGCCTCCGGCTCCTGCGTCCCTGAGTTACGCGCAAGTGGTCGCCAGGCAACCCCAAGTCCTTCAAGCACCCGCTCCTCTCACCTACGCTGAAGCTGCTGCACGACCTCCGTCCGTTGCAGCGGGTATGCCCGCTATGTATGTTGACGTAACCCCTCAGCCTCAGCTTCAGTCCACCATGCAGCCACCGTTCCGTCCATCAGCCCTTGCGACATGGGTGAGACCTACCCCGGTGAACAGATGGCGCACACCCGACAACCGGCCCATCTGCTTTGCCTGCGGTTACGCCGGTCACGTGGCCCGTTATTGCCATCGCGTACAGCCGGCTCCAATTTCTTCACCTGTTGCTGGCCAACTCAGCCGTCCTTATCGCGAAGAACCGCCGTCTATGCCACCTCGATCTCGCCCAGGTCCATCTCGAAGATCACCGTCTCCACGACGCCGTTCCCTGTCTCCCATGCGGCCAAGTGCGGCAGCTCATGAGCGGGAAAACTAGTCGTCGCAGTCCCTGAGGCAAGGACTGCGACGCTATTGCAATGTGAAAGCCCTCAGAGCAGCCCCTCGAATGTCATTGACGTGCTTGTGGACGGTGTTTGTACATCGGCTCTTATTGACACTGGAGCTGCCGTATCAGTTATGGACGGAAAACTCTGCCGCTTACTTTGAAAAGTGACGACGCCACTTTCTGGGTTATCCCTCCGTACTGCAAGTTTGCACCGGATTCATCCTACAGCAGGGTGCACAGCTCGCGTTGTCATCCAGGACGTTCTGTATGTCGCCCAGTTCATCGTCATTCAGGCATGCTCTCATGACGTCATCCTGGGATGGGACTTTCTCTCCCGCCATGACGCCGTCATCCATTGTGCCGCCGCCGAAATTGAGCTCTCACCCTTCTCGCATTTGACGCCAGAAGACAGTCTCCGACACTCAGCAAGATTCTAACGAAAGACGATACAACAGTGCCTCCAAACTCGACAACGGCTGTGTCTGTCTACTGCGCTGGTCTCTCCGACACCATTGGACTTGTTTCGCCATCTGACCGCGCTTGCAGCAGGAAAGGGTTGCTAGTACCTTTCGCGACCGTGCAGGTCAACCAGGGCAACACTGCTATTTTTGTAACCAACCCGTTCCCGTACGCTGTTACCTTGCTTCGAGGGGAATGTCTCGGCAGAGTGGAACCAGTCGACGACGCACAAGTCTTGGTAGTACCCGATGACACGCGCGCTCCCAGGTCGTGTACCATCAATGCTGTTTCCACTTCTGATTCGTCGTCTGCTGATGTATTTGGCCCCTCCATCGCTGACAACCTTACGGCCGTACAGCGTTCCCAACTTCTGGACCTGTTACAAGAATATCGTTCTTCTTTCGATGTCGGGCGAAGTTCTCTCGGTCGCACGCCCGTTGTTACGCATCGCGTCGACACTGGTGCCCATCCACCTTTACGGCAACGTCCATATCGCGTGTCGCCTGCTGAACGTCGAGTAATTAATGATCAGGTTGACGATATGCTCCGACGCGACGTTATTCGGCCCTCCGGCAGTCCATGGGCGTCTCCTGTTGTTCTTGTTGCGAAGAAAGACGGTTCTGTGCGGTTCTGTGTGGACTACAGACGGCTCAATAAGATCACTCGCAGGGATGTTTATCCACTGCGACGCATCGATGACGCGATTGACAGCCTTCATGGAGCCGATTTTTTTTTCTTCTCTCGATCTGCGCTCGGGGTACTGGCAAGTACCCATGGCTGACGACGCTCGACCAAAGACCGCTTTCGTCACGCCAGACGGCTTGTACGAGTTTAACGTCATGCCGTTTGGTCTATGTAATGCACCTGCCACCTTTGAGCGCATGATGGACACCGTTTTGCGCAACTTGAAATGGTACACGTGCTTGTGTTACCTCGACGATGTCATTGTCTTTGCTCCGGATTTCTCCACGCATCTCCAACGTCTGAAAGAAGTTTTAGCACGTGTGAGCAATGCCGGCTTACAAATAAATCTGAAAAAGTGCCGCTTTGCAGCGCGGCAACTCACCATACTGGGGTACCTCGTGTCCAAAGACGGCATTCTTCCTGATCCTGCCAAACTTCAGGCCGAGGCCGAATTCCCCAAACCTGCATCTGTCAAAGAACTGCGTAGTTTCGTGGGCCTGTGCTCATACTTCCGACGCTTCATACGAAATTTTGCCACGATCATATCACCGCTGACGAAGCTCCTTGGAAGCAACGGGCCCTTCAATTCGTGGTCTTCCGAGTGCGACGACGCGTTCGCGAAGCTCCGCCATTTGTTGACGTCGCCTCCCATTCTACGCCACTACGACCCTACAGCCCCAACGGAGGTGCACACGGACGCCAGTGGAGTAGGCCTCGGCGCTGTCCTGGCGCAGCGAAAACCCGGATTCCCTGAATATGTCGTAGCATATGCAAGCCGTACGCTCACGAGAGCCGAGAAAAACTACACCGTCACGGAGAAAGAGTGCCTGGCGATCGTCTGGGCTCTTACAAAGTTTCGACCTTATTTGTATGGTCGCCCATTCGATGTCGTCACCGACCATCATGCACTATGCTGGCTTTCATCATTGAAGGATCCCTCAGGCCGTCTCGCCCGTTGGGCTCTTCGCTTACAAGACTATGATATCCGCGTGCTGTACCGCAACGGACGCCAGCATGCTGACGCCGACGCCCTCTCGCGCTCCCCTCTGCCTGAAGGTGATGTGCTCTGCTCAGTATCCTCGGCTGCTGTTTATGCCATTGATGTTGACATCATCGCTACCGAACAGCGAAATGATAATTGGATCGGCCCGCTCATCGACATGCTCTCTGATCCATCCGCAACGCCATCCACGCGTGCCTTGCGTCGTCAAGCTCGCCATTTCGCCATTTGTGACGGCCTCCTACACCAATGGAATTACGACGCCGACGGCCGGCAGTGGTTACTCGTGATACCCCGCAGTTTGCGGTCAGAGATATGTGAATCCTTCCATTCTGATCCGCAATGCGCGCACTCTGGGGTATTCAAAACCTACCATCGCATTCGACAACGCTACTTCTGGCGCGCGATGTACCGCTATGTGCCGCAGTTCGTTCGCTCTTGCCTCACTTGCCAACGCCGTAAACCGTCAGCCCACATGTCGCACGCCAGTCTACAACCGTTACCTTGCCCTGACCGTTCCTTTGGGCGCGTACGTATCGATTTCTATGGACCACTTCCTCTGACGTCGGCTGGTAACCGCTGGGCCATCGTTGCCGTTGACCATTTAACGCGATACGCCGAAACCGCCGCTCTCCCTGCGGCTGCTGCGCGCGATGTTGCGTCCTTCCTGCTGCATCGATTTATACTGCGCCACGGACCACCCCAAGAGCTTCTCAGCGATCGAGGCCGTGTCTTCTTGTTGGAAGTCGTCGAAGCCATTCTGACGGAGTGCCATTCTGTCCACCGCAAAACTACTGCTTACCACCCACAGACGAATGGCCTCACCGAACACTTTAAGCGCACCCTCGGCGACATGCTTTCTATGTACGTCGCTGCCAACCACACTAATTGGGATAATATACTACCCTTCGTCACCTACGCCTACAACACCGCCCCTCAGAGCACGACTGGTTTTTCACCTTTCTACTTGCTGTACGGAAGGCACCCGTCGCACACCATGGACACGATACTCCCGTACACGCCGGATCCATCTGAGTGTACACCTATTTCCGAGACAGCCAGGCTTGCTGAAGAGTGTCGCGAGCTTGCCAAGACTTTTACGACGCAAAAACAAGAACGGCAGAAGAGTATCCGGGATGGCTCCACCGCTTCTGAGCCCACGTTCCTTCCTGGTGCGCTTGTATGGCTCTCGATCCCGACCTCTGCCGCTGGCCTCTCTTCCAAACTACGTCCCAAATACGAAGGCCCCTACCGTGTCATCGAGCGCACCTCACCCGTCAACTATCTGGTCGAACCCGTTGAACAATCTTCGGACATGCGCCGCCGTGGGCGAGACATTGTCAACGTGGAGCGCCTGAAGCCTTATTATGACCCGCTCATAATAACAAGCTGTTAGGTCGCCAGGCGGGTCCCTCTTCGACCCCGGGGTAATTGTAGCGAAGCCTCCGAACTATGAAATGGGTCGAACTCTTGAGTACCTTCTAGTGGGGCTACCCAACAAGGACGCCGCTCGCGCTGAGGGCCCGTGCTTGGCTGTGACTGTCGTCATTGTGTATTCTCGCTCGTTGCCGGCTAATAAACGCCTTAACAATATATATACATATAACATATAAGTAACATAAATATATATATAACATAATGAAGTGGACGTTGTTTCCCATAACTGTTTATTACCCGACGTTTCGACAAAAGCCCCGTCTTTATCAAGGCACAAAAATACTTGCAGATTTTTTTGTCGTGTTATAGCTTGTTGAGACAGGAGGCGAGGGGGTGAAGTTTTACAAAAGAAAGAAAAAAAAGGTGGAGAGGTAAGAAATTGGGGTGCGGAGTTCACGATAACCGTCTCGTGTGAGGACACCTCAACAGATACATTTACAGTGGAATGGGGACTGAAGAGACAGTGGGAGTGAAGAGAAAAAAAGTAAGGTAAAATGGCAAAGGTGGGTATCAATGAGGAGAAAATTAAAAAAAAAACTCGCGTGACGGGAAGAGGACACGATTCACTGTGGCGAGAGGCTTATAAAAATCGCTCAGTCAAAATGGTGTCCTCAAGAAAGTCGAGTAAGGCCACAAGGGCAAATCGGCGATGCGCTTCGCAGCCGGTGTATTGTTCGGTGTCTTGCAGGGCTGCATATGTCAGTCCAGCAAAGCAGTATTTCTTCACGAACCACTGGCGCGCATCACCGCGAGCAGGAAGCTCACACAAGAGGTGGGGCAATGTTGTCACTGCACACCAATCAGCGCAGTTCGGTGAGATTTCACCGCTCAGACGATGCTTCCGTTCCACTGGCCACACGGATCTGGTGCTCAGGGCTAGGAGGAGCCTTCGATTGAGGCGGGGGAGACAGTCACTAGAATAAGAAGAGGGGGGGCGCCCAGCGGCAACCCGAGCGAGCATCAGGATGCTCGTGCGCTAGCTCCTGGAGAAGGTTGCTGCGTGCCGAGTTGAAGGAGCTTGCGTAGTACGTTAGCGGGGTCTCGGCGGAGTGTGCTCGCTTGTCATGTTTGTCCGCAGACTCGTTACCCCCGATGCCGGCGAGTGAAGGGAGCCACTGAAGCATAATGTCACAGCCATGCTTTTGAAGGGCAAATAGGCTGCGTGCAGCGCGCTGACCCAGGAGGAGCGGGCCATGTTCGTCCCTCGCGAGCTTGCTCAAAGCAGCCTTTGACTCGTGTAGGAGATCGGCAGCCAATAAAAGACTGAATAGCTCAGCTGTTGTTGAGGATGCACAGTACAGCAAGGGGCACTGTCGCTCCATGCCAAAATGAGGGACTATGCAGGTGGCCGCAGAAGAGCATTCCCACAGTACGAACCCATCAAAGAACACTTGCGTCCTCGCGGCCAGGTCCCCGGACATTGGCGCCGCGACCTCCGGTGTCATGGTACTGAGCGCGGTGCTGCGCTTCGATCGGACTCATGGCAAGTGCAGGTGAGCTCCAAGGGGCGCTCGCCGGTAAGGCGGCCGCCAACGCGAAAAGTTCGCAAGATCGTCAGCCACAACGCCGTTGTAGACGTCCAAGAGTTGGCCGACCCACAAATTTGGCACTCCACGTAACCGTGCTAGTAGGGAGCCAGCATTGGCAGCTCTGTGGAGATGCTCCAAGTGGCAAAGTACGCGCAGGTAAGCCGTGAGCGACACAGACCACGCGTGAGCTTCCGCGAGTGTTTCAGCCACACGAAAACTACGAGCCACTCGCGAGACATACGGATTGCATGGCTGTGCCTTCTTGCATCAGTCGCCACGGTGGTGCTTGCAGGATGCAGCTCGCAGTGCGTATTGCACGGTATATAGAGCCATCTACTCGAATATGGTGCAGGCAAAGGCAGCGGGGCAGCCGTTGCCACGACCTAGTAGACGGTGCAGGGCCAATTTCACGCCACGAATCATTTGGCGTACGCAACGCACCGCCGGAAACCATCGGTGGCGACTGCCTATTTTGAGGCCGAGCAAACGGATGTCTTTGTGCCAAACTATCCGCGCACCATCTAGCTGAAGGCACGGGAAACGTCGTCAGGCCTGAGAGCTATGGTGAACGACAAGGGTCTCTGTTTTCACGCTGAGATTGTGAGGACGATAGTTCCAAAATAGGTTGCCATACACTGGAGGACCTCCTGCTTACAGGCGCGCACTGCTGGGCACTTATGGGTTGGCCGACGCACACAAAGGGCGACGTCGTCAGCGTACACGACCAAGCGCACAGGGAAATTTGCCGTTTCTGGAAGGCACTTAATGAGTGGCGCGAGTACCAAATTAACAAAGAAGGGCTAACTACGCTGCCCTGTAGGACGCCGAAGCTAACGGGACACCCACGCACACAGGAAACGTTTGGCCAGTGAGGAAGGCCCAAATTAAGTTCAAGAGCAAAGGACACAAAAAGGAAAAATGAACGAAAAAGTAAAGAGAAATAACCAGCAGAAAAGGAAGAAATAGGAAATAAAAAAGAAAAAAAACAAGTAGAAGAAAGAAAAAAAACGATGGAGTTAGGAAGAGATGGACTCTTAAGAGAGTAAGGCAGACGTGAACATTGTAGTAGTGACGGAGCCACGCCATCAACGACAACAATAAACCTCACCAATCCACCCTTCCCCGAAGTAAACAGTATGACGACCCGAGTTCAGTGTAGCTTCTTGCCGTGCAATCCACTGGTGTCTTGTGTACCTTTGAAGTTTACGGTTGCCCCGCCATGGTGGTCTAGTGGTTAAAGTACTCGGCTGCTGACCCGCAGGTCGCGGGATCAAATCCCGGCTGTGGCCGCTGCGTTTCCGATGGAGGCGCAAATGTTGTAGTCCCGTGTACTCAGATTTGGGTGCACGTTAAAGAACCCCAGGAGGTCAAAACTTTCCGGAGCCCTCCACTACGGCGTCTCTCATAATCATATGGTGGTTTTGGGACGCTAAACCCCACAAATCAATCAATCAAGTTTACGGTTGATTGGGGGGGCGGGGCTTAAGCGCTTTGAGTGCATATCACCGGAGCACGAAGATATGAAAAAGCCACTAATGTGACACCGTCATCAATATTTATCACATGCATTGGCTCCTCTCAGTATAGGAAACAGAAATGTGTGTAAAAAAGAAAAAAATAAAAAGAAAAAGAAACAACGCTGTACGACATTCGAGACCAGTTATCTTTTCGGGCCGACTGTGGTGGTTGAAGCGGCAGACCAATTCTATATAGTCACATGCATAAGCTTACAACTGTGATAGGTGGTATTATTGTCGCAATTGGAGGCTAGGGGCAGAGGACTCAGTATATAGGTATATGCGTCTTCTAGTTAACATCACGCTGACAGGGTACCTGGGAGTTCATTTATTCCGTTTCTTATTGTGCTGAATTTGTAGATAAATATTCCTCTTGTTCCTGCTCTCTGATAGTTCAAAAAATGTTTTCCAATTGTGTAAACCTGATGTCATCAAATCTATGATTTTTAAATGTGCTGTGTTTCGAAAGTGAAAGCCCTGGCAGATAACGTACATGTGCCTGATTGTTGTTGAATCTAATTCTAAATAGAATGTTTGTTCGGCCCAGGTATTGCATGTTACATGCCTCACATTTCAGAAGGTATATGACGTTATCTCCGTCAAAGTATGGTGCACCACTTATCCTGTGCTTGAAATTTGAGTCGGTTGTTTCAGCCACTGTCGTTGTCTGTATTGTTTGCATACTTTAAATGTGCTTTTTCCGCACGCGTGACAACCTGTTCGAGGTTTTATGCCTATCTTTGAATTTATAAATATTCTTTCATACTTTTGCGCACCCGCAAGGGCGTCTGCGTAAGTAGACGTTTAGTGCGTAGTGACACCACAAGCCCGAGCTCGCGGGGGAGTTTAGACTCCCTTCACCGTCTACTCGTGCATGGCTTTGCCGTGTCGGGGAAAAGAGGGACGCTGGGTAATTGGACCTTCAAGAACCCCAGCAGAGGCCACACACCCCTTTGGCGCCGCCTTCGCGTAGACAGCACCCCTGGGCTGACTCACCCAGGGGAAATCGGTGGTCGCCTTTGCCTAACTCTCTCTCCCTACATTTTCGTCTTTATCTTTCACATTTTTTCTGTCCTCTGTTCTACTCTCTTTCATTTACTTCCAAATTTCCTGGCGGCTAGGGTTAACCCTGTGCAAGTAGGCTACCTTAGTCTAGGCGCATTGGGTTGTAGTAGCATTGTATGGCTTGCGTCTCCAGGTTTCAGCATCCACAAACTTGCAGCGTCCCTTCGTTGGGCTCCGTGGTGGGTGGCCGCCAATGCTTCTGAAGAAAATTCAGCAGGCATGCATAGAGCTTTTTCTATATTAAGGAATCGTACCACCTTAAAGCGCGTACGCACCGAAGACTGGTTTTTTCAACCGTTCAAATGAAAACTTCCCCATTTTCCTGTCAGGCATTGTGAGAAAAGTGGCAAGCAAGCCACAACTGTATCCCCCTTTGTAGTAGCCAGGTGTCTCACAGAAACTCTTGGGGCTGGGTACAATGTTACTAAGATGGCAAGCGGAGACCTCCTCCTCGAAGTTTGAGAAAAAGAACAGTTTGAGAAGTTACACAATCTTTCAAATTTTGGTGAGACTCCGATCACTGTAACACCACAGAGATCAATGAACTAAATTCATGGAGAGGTATCTAACGCTGATTTTTTGGCCTGACCGAGGCGGAACTTCTGGAGGGGTGGAAGAGTCAGATTGTGACCAATATACAACGGATCATCATCAGATAGAACAACGAGTAAACAACGACAATACACTTAATACTTGCGTTTGCTTCCAGCAATCTGCAAGAAACTATTCAAACTGGGTACATGAAAACTTCGATCAGGCCTTATATACCTGACCCACGTCGTTGTTGTAAATGCCAGAGATATCATCACGGCTCACAAAGCTGTCGTGGTCAACAAACTTGTGCACAATGTGGAGTGTGAGGTCACAATTCTGACAACTGCGAAGAACCATCGAGCTGTGTGAACTGTGGCGGAAATCATGCCGCATACTCACGGTCGTGTTCATTTTGAAAAAAAAAGAGATCATCACATTGAAGATTAAAGAAACCATCACATTCAAAGAAGCAAGAAGAAGAGTGTCACCATTGTATGGGACCACATATGCAGAAGCGGCGCGGCAGGGGGCAACGCCGCACCAGCCCTCGCCACTCCTTCGACGGGCTCAGAGCGAGCCGTCTGCTGTGACGCCTGCCCCCAAGGTGACAGTAGTTCAGTCTACTCTGCCTCCTAGCAAATCTAGACCGGAGACTCAAGGATCCTCTGGTTTCAAGGCTCTACCTCACCAGGCAAGGCCTAAAATTTGAACAACCAGATCGCATGTTCAGGCATTCAGTGCTTCCGGGGAAGCAATGGATACAACGGTACCCTTGGTGCCGAAAGAGCTGCGCGGCTCTTTGGAGCGCACTAAAAAATAAAGAGGACAACCGTCCTGCTTTCTGAATTAACAAGTTCCCTCCTACACAGGATAGTGTGTGTACACACAGCACCATCCCTTTTTAATATGAAGACAAAAATATTACAGTGAAATATTCGAGGCCTTCTTCTAAACCTTGATGACTTACAAGAACTCCTCTATGAACACAATCATAGAGTACTGTGTGTACAAGAGACACACTAAAAACGAACGCACAAGATTTTTTACGTAGCTACGCAATCTTCCGAAAAGATAGAGATGATGACATGCCATCACCCGTTGGTGTAGCTGGTATATTTAGTCAAGGGATAGCATGTACACAATTACACCTTCAAACTGCCCTCGAGGCGGTGGCTGTCCGAGCAGTTATTCTAAACAAACTCGTCACCGTCTGCTTTTTGTACATATCTCAGTACCACAGCCTTGAAAATGTGAATTAAAGTCATTAATAGACAAACTCCCTGAACCTTATCTGGTTCTTGGGAACCTAAATGCACATAGCGGTCTGTGGGGTGATTCGCGCTTTGAGGCACGAGGTCATCTCGTTGAACAGTTCCTCTTCTCTTCTGGGGCCTGGCTGTTAAATAGGAAGGAACCAACGTACTATAACATCGCCAACAAAACATAATCGTCTATAACCCTCAGCATCGTATCTCCTCTACTTCTACAACTATTGGAATGGAAAGTAATAAATAATCTATATAGAAGTGACCATTTTCCTTTATTTTGAGTACACCAACATTATACGAATGTCCTGCGCATATTCCCGAATGGCTGGTAAACAAAGCTGTTTGGGAGCAATTTTATTACATTACTCACTTAATTCGGAGTGACATATTGCGGGTTAGGCATAGTTGAAGCTGCGCAATAATTCACAGCTATTCTTACTGACGCAGCAGCCAAGGGCATCCCGCAAACATCTGGACTCCCCGGAGAGCGACGCGTGCCGTAGAGGAACATTGAATGTCGAAATGCGTGAAAAGAACGGAACAGGGCATGGAGGTTGCTGCGGAACTCACTAAAAGCAGAAAACCTTGACAGCTGTAAGAAAATACCTTCTCAAGGCACAAGAACGCGTCGCCAGTCCATAAGGGAAAGTTGGCATGAGTTGTTTACAGCAGTCAATTCGTATATACTTAAGAATGAACTCTGGAACATGGTTAGTAGGGCAGCAAGAAGACGTACACACACTCGCACTCGTAAACACACAGGGTGACAGCCTGGAAGATGAGGCGAACACTTCGAACGAGTGTCCAGCTCTGCAAACTCTACTGACGCTTTTTAATAATAAACAAGAATTGCGAAGCAGAAACTAGAACACAAACGTACAAAACACGAAGCATACAACCAGGCTTTCGGCTTGGCTGAGCTCTAGACATCACTAAACTCCTCTAATGTTTCCGCCCCAGGTTCTTATCGAGTGGTGTACGATAAAAAACCTGCCAATCCAAACGCAAAAAACCTTACTTTGTATCTACAATGCTATCTGGTTTTCCGGCGCTATCTCTACTTCCTAGAAAGAGGATATTATTCTTCCCATTTTGAAAGAGGGCTAGCACCCTTCTTCAGTTTCTAGTTAGAGACCTATTGCACTTACAAGCTGCTTCTGCAAACTTTTCGAAAAACTTTTAAACTGCCGACTTGCACATTTCCTTGAAACAATTTTCTCGACCCATTTCAGTGCCGGTTTTGAGAGGGTAGATCCAGCACCGACCACCTTGTTTGTATCGAAGCACAGATCAGAGATGCTTTCGTCCACAAGCAATACTTCCTTTCTGTGCTCCTCGACATTGAAAAGGCATGTGATACAACATGGCGCTTTGGAATATTAAGAGACCTGCCTCACCTTGGCGTGCGCGGAAGAATGTTTAACATAATCAAAAGTTACTTGTCAAATCGAACATTCCGAGTTCAAGTGGGCAGCATCCTTTCCCAAACATTTGTCCAAGAAACAGGCGTGCCGCAAAGTGGTGTACTTAGTTGCACACGTTTTACTATCAAAATGAATTCTTTGCGCTTGTCCTTCCCTCGCAAAATTTTTTATTGTACATATGTCGACGACGTCCAGCTTCGTTTCAAATATTGTAATCTGGCCATGTGAGAGTGGCAGGTTCAGCTTGGTTTGAAGAAATATTCAATTCGGCAGTAGAAAACAGGTTCCGACTGAATGCACACAAAAGCACATATGTCTTGTTCTCCAGGAAGAGAGGCATTCATTTCGAACCCGATATTCAACCGCATGGGCAACGTTTTTTCGTTAAAACAGAACACAAATTCTTAGGCCTAATCTTGGACACCAAGCTGACCTTCATTCCACACATGTATTATGTAAAAAAACAAGTGCGTAAAAGCTGTGAACGTTCTCAAAGCGTTCTCACGCAGTACGTGGGGAAGTGAGAAGAAGTGTTCAATGACTTAGTTTAAAATCCTCATACGTACCCGCCTAAACTATGGGGTAATAGCATATCAATCTGCGACACCTACGGCCCTTAAAATGGTTGACCCTGTTCATCGTCTAGGCATCCGTCTCTCTACGGGTGCTTTCAGCACTATCCCCGTGTAAAGCCTGTACGTGAAATTAAACGAATAGTCACTTCACCTACAGAGATGTTACATATCTTTTAAATATTATTATTTAAATTCTGACAAAGATCATCCATCACGTTCCAGAATTAATGAAATGTCAAGCCTTGCTGTGTTTAAGAAACTGCCTTCTATGAGACAGCCCTACTCACTCCGAGTGAGGAGCCTAGCCAAAGAAACCGGTTTGCACCTTTAACACCGTTTGGTGGCCCCCGCAGTATGCCTGCCACCGGGGCAATGGCAGGCGATAGATTGGGATGTGGGGTTACGAAACATGCACCAATTGCACATATCCAGACATACTTCTTAGAACTGCAACAGAAATGCACATGTTCTGAGTGCTTTACGGATGCTTCGAATTTCGACACTTCTGTCTCGTACGCAGCCGTCACGCATCATATCGAAAGCCGGCGTTCTGCACTTTGATTCAAGTATTTTCACCGGCAAAGCTTATGCGATACTTGTGGCCGTTAAACCCACTAAACGAAGAAAAATACAGGAGGCAAAAATATATACAGATTCTCTAAGCGTAGTAAAAGCTCTCCAAACTCCTAAAAAGCACATAGCTCTGTCCTTGTCTCGCTTTATTCGCTCTTATGCACAGTCTAGTCATCTAAGCAGCATGTTGTAGTCTGCTTGGTGCCAGAACACCGCTAAATTTAAGGCAACTTTCTGGTAGACCACCTAGCTGGATCTGCCAACAAAACCGCTTTCAGTACATCGATACCAGATCCTCCACTCGATTTGAAATCTTTTCTAAATTGAAGGCTCAGTGCCGATTGGCAGAGGACATAGGCCATACACTCAGGTAATAAATTGCATGTAATCAAGTCGCAACTTCGTCGTTGGCCACCAGTATCAAAATTACGCCGCACAGAAGTAATCCTTACAAGGTTAAGAACTGGACATACACACAATACGCTCATTTTTTTTCTCTGGGGGCGATCCACCTTTCTGTGATAGATGTGAAGAATCACTCATCGTACTCCACATTCTATTCCAGTATAATGAATTAGACACGCTGAGAAGACAACACTTTCTGGTACCCTACTGACAACAGATACCACTCCATCCTGCAATGTTTGTCGGTAGGGAACCACTTTTGACACATAAATCATTGTTATAATTTCAAGTGAAATTTGTACTTATATTATATACCCGGGCATTCCATAGCACGACCTCTCTAGAAAGGTCTGCGCTGCAGTGGCTACACTCAACAAAGCACTTGCTTCCCGGCCCTTGGACGCAATGGTGTGAACGAGTGAGGCACTTGTGCTGATGCCATACATGTATACCATCGTTTTCGTTATCGCAAACTTTTGTCATCCACCAACATTACACACCTTTCACCGCATGGTCATGATTTTATTATTTCTATGTTTTACCCACTTTAGTGCGATGAATTTTGTAGCAATTTTACAGTCACTTATCACAATCAATCTCCATATCTCTAGTAAGATGAACTGGTGCTCTATGGCCATGAAATAGCCCTCTCGCCATCAAACAGCAACATCATCCTTCATACTTTTGGGCCAGCTGTATACCACATAAGTAGTGAAAACTTTAGATAGTCGCAGGCTCTGTTCTAATATGTTAAATTGGTTTTTTACCTTGTTTACTATAAATGGGTTGCTCATGAAAGGTAATTGCTAATAACTTTCATTATTTTTTGTTGCGGTGCAGGTTGGCATTTTTCTGCTGGTTTAGAAGAGACTGGCAGTGTAGATTTTCTGCTTTTTTATGGTGTCATCCATGATAGCTGGCGGAATCGACTCGCTAACGCCATGAACCTTGCTCGCAGTCGATGGTCTAGACCCGAACTTCGCCGGAGTTTCTCTCTTTGCATGGAACATTTACAAACTACTATTCGATTTACTGTGGTCCTACATCACTAACAAGCTGGACCACGCTCCACAGATGCAGGCATACGAGCTTCGGGAGACACCATCCTACTCCCTGGCATTTCGGAGTGACCTCCCTGGTGATCACCGGTCTTGCCAGCGAAAGTAAGAAAAATGACTAAGGAGTTCCGGAAACAGCCATTTTTCCCCCTACAGGCCAGCAGATCTCGTCAAAACGCCCATCCTGGAGTGCGCGACCACCATAACGCGTGCCATTGCTGTTGACGCAGTCTGCTAGACACACCCAAAAAGTCGATGGAAGTTAATCCGAGTCAACAACCACGTCCAGCAACGTCCTCAGCAAACAGCAGCCAGAATGAAACGTATTTAAGTAGCAAAAACCAGCTGCCAGCATTAGTTAAAAGCAACCAGCAACCAGCAGCAACCAACAGCAGTCGTCTACAAGTGCAAGGGCCACACGGCGGATGGAGTTCCACCCGAAAGCAGGTACAACCTCCAGGTACCCTGCGCCTCAACTCGCCACGTCTGTGTAAAGTGACATACTGGCTGTGCAAATAGGCAAACACTGTCCGCTTCAGATGAATATGGCCATATAACAGGTGCAAAGTTTCTTCATCTTAAAAAAGTCGTGGCCAAACGAACACGGCACGATCTTCACGTGCGTAGCCTCGAAGAATATGCACTGGGAGGTACGGCACCGAAGGGGCTGCGCTTGTTGTTTACGTCATCGATGCACAATTTTGCCAAAGGGGAAATGAAACAGTGGAACAAAATTCAAGATCACGCCACACGGGAGCTAACTGAGGTCACAATTGAACACTGTAAAAAGACTTTGAGGACACTGAGAGACGAGCAGCGGTATGCAACAAATAACTATCCTGTTTCGGAGTAGGAGGCCACTGAGATTGACTCATTTTAGCGCAAAAACTGGAGGAAATAGAAAAGCTTGGTAGAAACTAATCTGCACGAGACAATGCTTCACCACAAGCTATACCCACTGTTTCTTTTATGAAAGTTATCAAGCCAACTCGAGTTCAGAAAGATTCGCCGCCACAGCCCAAAGAACCGACGGTCGGCAACCTTTCAGATCAAGAACTTAGCAAAGAAGAACTGAGTGTACTATCATGTGAACTTACATTCCTTCCAAGCAATAGAAACTACAAATAATTCACGCTTCTGAAGGCCCATATAGATGACTTCGCATGAAATTTACGATTGGGAGAATCTTTCTTTCAGAAACCCCAAAGAGATAAGCCACTTTTTCGTGGGGTAATCGGACGGCAATGGACCCCAGACGGCAACAGAAATTGACATTTGGATCTCTATATAGACATGGTTCAGAAAGATGTCATAAATGCATAGAAGATGAAAAACGAAGTATGAATATCATATCAAGGAAAAAAAGAGAATCACTGCTCTCGTTGAGCAACCGTGAAGATCTCGGTATTAAACCAGGAGACGAAATAGACGCGAATGTTATTCTCACTAGATAAACTACATTGAAAAAGGGAAGCGACAACTAAATGACAAACAAATCTACAAACACCTCGACACGTACCCTACAACCGAGCACAAAGAGATAATTGTAACAGCCCTGTAGAAACTCACGTGTGAAAGCGCTATTCATTCGACGCTTGAAAGGGCATTGTTATGGTACCTTCGGGGTGGCAGGTCGTTCTTACATACTGCCGAAGATTCATAAAGAGAGAACTCAGCCAGACTCATTATATCAGGCACTGGAAAGTTAACTGAACCTATTTTTAGTTATATTGACTCTTTATTCAAAGACATACTGCCCACGCACGTGTCCTTGCGTGACTGACACCTCTTCCTTCGGGAAATATCTGAAAAGAAAGTTCCAGACGGTGCATTTTAGGTAACAGTGTATGCTAGTTTTTTCTGCAAAAATTTCCCGCATGACGATGGTTCAAGGACACTTGTTGACTCGTATGACACTCACAACCCTGACACATATCCAAGCAAAAAAAGTAATTGACATATTTATTGTATTCCAATTGAACAGCTGTGACTTTAACAATCATTACTACCTTCAAATCAGCGGCACGGCATTGGGTAAAAGAATAGCTCAAAACTACGCTAACGTACTCATGCACCTTATCGAGTCCATTTTTTTTTAAATTTTGTGATATAAAACCTTTCATCTATAAACGGTACCTAGACGACATATTCACGATAGGGACACATTCAGAAAACGAACTCCTGAAGTTCATACAGACAAGCGCATCCAAACCGTTATTTGACACACTCCTACCGTAACATGGTAATAAGCTTCCACGATGTACTTATATAGACGATGGTGGTTTGGTAACTAGCGTATAGAGAAAACCTACGGACAGGCAACAATACCTGCTCTTCGAAAGCTGCCACCCGCGACACTGTAAGACCAGTATTTCCCATTCCCTAGCACACAGATTCAGACTAATCTGCTCCCGCACCAAGGACTTCCACAAAAAGAGAACACGTATTGAATTGAATATTTTATTGACAGAAAAATAGTTTACTAAATACAAAAGTGTGAAAGACGCATCTCAATCTCTAGCCAAATGCTAATTGGATTCACTCAAAAAAAGTTATCTTGAAAGAAGGCATATCATTTGTACCACAAACAATTGAATAGAAACACAATTATTTCATTGAAGTTAAGACGCACTGAAAGTTGATTATAACACGTTGTGTTTACGGAGCTTCGCAAATGATCATATGTACGAGCAGAAAAAGAAAAGAGGAAAATTATACTAAAAAACAAAGACTGTCGAACAATTAGATAACAGGGACGACGGAAATCTTACTGTATCTACAAAGTGACACGATAAAAAACTGAATAAATAAGCACCCAGGCACCTCGTCAGCGGCACGATCTCTAAAAGACGCAAACGATTCTCTATGATCCGTCCTGTGCCCCTATAGGCTCCTATGCAAGATTATTATTACCCATGACACAGCTAAAGCATATGCACCTGACAATATAGTATTGGTTTGCCGCTTCAAGCACAGCCGGCACACACAGATAAGCGGTCCCACATGTCGTACATGCTTCTCCTTTCTTTTCTTTTTTTCTTTTTGTCACCTTTTCTTTTTCTTTAGGGACAGGAGTCATTGCATATAATGAATACTGAAGACGATGCCACAATACCGGTTTTTTTTCATATCTTGCGGGGCTACCAGCATGCTCTCGAAGCAATTAAGTCGGCGGTGAAAACGCTGTAGGCCCGTGTGCTCAGATTTGGGTGCACGTTAGAACCGCAGGTGTTCAAAATTTTCGGAGCACTCCACTGCGATGTCTCTTATACTCATATGATGGTTTTGGGACGTTAAATCTCACGTATGAATGAATTGCGGCGGAAGGTGCAATATTAAACGCGGGTCGTCACACTGTTCGTTTGGGGGAAGGGTGGGTGCATGAGAGGTATTGTTGTCAATGATGGCGTGGCTCCTTTAGAGCTACAGTATTTACGTCCACCTTACTCTCTTGAGATGCCACCTGTTCCTATTTCTGCCGTGTTTTTGTCTGTTCTTCTTCTTTTTTGTTTATTTCTTTATTCTTTCACATGGCTTTTTCTCTTCTTTTTACTATTTTCACCTTTCCTTTTACGTTCACCTTTCCCTTCTCTTCTCTTACCTCCTGTCTCAACATGCTATAAGAAGACACAGAAAATCTGTAAAATTGTAAATGTTATTATTCATTGAAAAGATGGCGTTTTTGTCGAAACGCGGCTGAATACGCAGTTATGTGTTATGTGAAAGTCTATCTACTTTCATACTAACCTTGCTTCAAACGAATATATATATATATATATATATATATTTATATATAACTAATCAGGATATTTTTCCGTTATGATTTCTGGCCTACTGATGCTACCTTTAGGAATTAAGTTTCTAAGCAACAATTTAGGCCGGACATACCAATAAAAAGTTTTTCATCGGTTTCGAAAGCATCTTATTACACAGCTTCGAGCTTTGTATATGTTTATTTTTAATTTTGAGAGTTTTCTTACTAACGGTGAATTCCAGCGAAATGCAAAAAAATACCAAATGACAAGCCCTTTCGTGCGCCAATGCGCGCGAAGATTCTGGTGCTTTTTAACATTTCGCGTACGAATGACCAGTTTGCGCGATTGTGCTGTCTCGACAGAGGCGCAACGGTGGTGGTGGCTTTGCGATGAACACGCTTCGCTATCAGCCACAAAAGGGATAACCGCCGTGACGGCTTATAATTGCCTCAAACAGGTGCGAAGAAAGCGTATTGTTCGTACGTGGAACGTTACGGTGCATCAAAGTCATGGCGCGCATAGGCTTGCGAGTTAGTTTGTCATGTCATATTTTTGTTCATATTTTAAGGGCATTTTCGGTTGGCAGAAAAACACTAACAATTATCAGGCAAAGTTTGAAACTGTTTAATCGGACATTTAGCAAAGTGACCTTCAACTGTTTATTGCAATTTTTTACCCATGTTTGTTCTTTTCGCAATTAGTTAAAATGGTCTCAATGAAAAGTCACAGCTTTGCCGGAAAGGCGATGCAATGAACGCGATAGCAACAAATTGAATAGGTCACGCGCAGAATGGGAGGCAGATCAAAACTTGCCCCATGTTCCTCAGGCACAAATGACGCACAAAACGTACACACAGGTAAGGATGAACGCGAATAAGCGGCTCATTTGTTACTTTGCTGTGCCTGAAAAGCGCGCACTTTTCGGAAACGGAGACTGCACCCCGCCGCGGTGGTCTAGTGGCTAATGTACTCGGCTGCTGACCCGCAGGTCGCGGGTTCGATTCCCGGCTGCGGCGGCTGCATTTCCGATGGAGGCGGAAATGTTGTAGGCCCGTGTGCTCAGATTTGGGTGCACGTTAAAGAACCCCAGGTGGTCCAAATTTCCGGAGCCCTCCACTACGGCGTCTCTCATAATCATATGGTGGTTTTGGGCGTTAAACCCCACAAATCAATCAAACGGAGACTGCAATAATTACAGTGAAGTTTGTGAACCTGGTAACTACAGCAGAGTTGTTCCAGATAAAACCTGAGGCTAGCCAAGGTGTACGACCTTCCATCCCTCGCCACCGCGAGATAAGGGCGTGCGAGGGAGCGTCGCTCCCCTTCTCTAAGCCGGGCAAAGCACGCGTAGGAGATTACAGAGGGCGCCGCCGCGCAATGTGGTGACGCGCGCTCATTGCGACATCTTGCTCGTATTGCTGGAAATACAATTGCCCCCCCCCCCTTGAGAGGCTCGTTAACAGCGGTAAGTGGTAGATATAAGTAGCTTGCCGTTCGAATGGTAAGAGTTGTGCTCCGGGGTGGCTGAGCGGTTAACGCCTCGCTTTCACAACGCAGAGATCTCACGTTCTATTTCGCGCGCCTGAGTATTTTCTGAATTTTTTTGTTTCTTCCGTTTTCATCTATACAGATACGTATACATATACGGTGCATGAAATCGACGCCGTTGGCAAAATCCAGCCGAAAGTGTCCATATAATTGCTATTGCAAAAAAATCAATCATAACAGAACGTAATTCGTCCGACTCAACCCATGCTACTGTCAGCAATATGCATTTTGGTCGAGTCGTAAGTGCACGTGTCGCCATGTTTTTAAACTCTAGCTAAATTTAGCTGGAGAACCCTCTAACACAGTAAAAAATTTTACACCCAAAAGAGTGTAAAAGGGTGCTTTTACGAAAAAGCACCCTTTGCAACACCCTTTACCACCCATAAATTGGTCGATTGAAAAAAAGCACCCCTTTGTTTGGGTGCTTGCCTCGATAGCACCCTAAAATAGGCTCTAAGGGTGCTTTTGTGCCTGAGAAGGGTGTAGGTGGCCATTAATCAGATGGAATACGCAGCGTAAGAACAAAACATAATTATAATATTTGGGATTTTACGTCTCAAAAACCTTGATATGATTATGAGGGTCGTCGTAGTGGAAAGCTCCAAAGATATTCACGATTTTGGTGTTCTTTAATGAGCGCTAATATCGCACAGTGCACAGGCTTCTACCTTTTCGCCTCCGCCTTAATTCGACTGCCACGGCCGGCATCGAACCCGCGACCTTCGGATTGGTGGCCGAGCAGCGTAGCTACTGCACGAATATATTGACCTTGCGTTAAATGACGGCCTAGAGAGAGAGAGATAAAGATGCAAGGAAAAGCAGGGAGGTTAACCAGACACACATCCGGTTTGCTACCCTGCATTGGGGAAGGGATAAAGGGGGAGAAAAGAAGTTGCAGCAAGATGAGAAGGTACACACAATCACGAGCACACTCGGGGAGCACACACAGTCTACAGACGGTCGCTCAGGTTTGTTGACTTTAGGTAAATTAGCAGTGCTTTAGTTGCTTTCTGCACAACTGAGGCAGATGCCCAAGGTCCTAGTATCTTCTGCACACAAAATGGTCCGGGGTCAAGTTGATTCAAAACCATCCGGAGCTGGCATCGCTGTGTGTCGTAGCAAGCGCGGCTGCACAGGACGTGTTCGATGGTCTCTTCAGCTCCGCAGTAGTCGCATGTAGGATTGTCTGCCATACCAATGCGAAAGGAGTACACCTTTGTAAATGCAACACCCAGCCAAAGGCGGCATAACAGTGTCGCATCGGAGCGGGAAAGTTGTGATGGTAGCTTCAGCTTGAGCGAAGGATGCAGCAAGACAACTTTACCTGCTGGCTCGAGATCTCACACGCACGTTCTGGTTGTCTACCAGCTTCCAAAGGTGTCAATTTTATAAATGACGGCCTAATTGACTTAGACTGTGTGAAGGTGCTCTCCGAATACAGCAGAATGCCAGCAGAAGCAAATCGCGTTTCATCTATAGTAGCAATTAACTGCAATTCATGTTACGAAAGCTTTCCTTAGCGTTGGAATAAGCTACATGTTTGCTATAGATTATACACACACATAATGTTCGCCCGAGTATGGGTGTGTGTGCGTGAGCCTGCGCATGTGTTTGTGTGTAAGCGCGATTATGTGTACACCCATACATATGTGCGTGCGCTTGTATGTGCGAGTCTGTGCTTGTGTTAAGCGTGCCTGTGCACATGTGTACGCCCATACATGCGTGCGTTTACGGTCGCGTGTGTGTGTGACCGTATGTGTGTATACGTGTATATGTGTGCGCCTGTGAATAAGTATGCGTGTGTATCAGCCCGTGCACCCTCAAAATTTGTGTGTTTGTGTGCGGGGGGGAGGCACTGCTTCTTAGTATTTAAGGTCCCACACCTGTTCAGACTGGGAGTCTATACGGGAGGTGGCTTAGGAATGGCGGTGGTCAACGCACTGTACACGGACTACTCAGTACATAGGAAAACAGCTGCACATTCTCGTACCTCATCGTTGCTTACGAACTTGCTGTGGTAGCTGATTAGGTCCGCTGAGGCGCTTCTACGCTCGAAAACGTGGGTTATGACCAATTTACACGGAAACCTGTCACTGCACTTATGTACAACCATCGTTTATATTAACAACGTTTAACAAGAACGTGCCCTGCCTTTGCTACAGGTGCTTAGCTAGCTCATTGGGCAACCATATGGAATTATGTGCTCATCATGTGGTCAGCAAAAAGTTTGTTATAACAGCCTCGGCACGTTTCGTGGTGCGTGACAAGCCTTCTAAACATCGGCGACTGTGGAATAATTTGTTCCAGCTTCGACTACGCATTCAGTGTTTGCGGCACCATACGCAGAATTGCCCGACACGGACAATGCGAAAAGAAATTCCTCTGAAAAAAGGTGTACCGATGCTCTCCCGCTAATGCCACCGAGGACGAAATAATTATTGTTTCTGGCCATTCCGGGGTGCACTTTGTTTTCCGCAAGTTTTGCTTCACTATTTTTTGCCCACTGCAGTCACATTCCGTCAAAATACTCAAAAAACCCGAGGCTGGTAAATAAACTGCGCCGCTGTGCGGCTGGGTGGAAGGAGAGTTGCCATTTACAAGGAGTCATTCTTGAAGCGCAATTCGATTGCATTCCGTGTCGAATCGCCGCCCGCCGTATGCGCCATAGCATTTGCCTTTCGGCGCCGTCTTGGCTGGTTTCCCGGTCACCCCGCTCACCCGGGCCAGCGTTGCCTCCCCCCCATAATGGCGGTATAGATAAGCGAATAGTTGCGTCACCGAACACTTGCGTCGACAGCTGCGGCGCCGCCGCCAGTGCCTCCTCCTCCTCCTCTCTCTCAACGTTGCCCTCTCTGTCTCATCCTTCTTTCAAATGTGTTGCGTTGGTCTGGGGTCTTGGTCGCTGTGTGAGTTCTAGCGAGCAGGCGCATCTTCAATTGTGGTCACGCCGGACACCGTGTTCGAAGTTACGCTCGTATTGAGGAATATTCATGGAGCGGCGGACGCGGACAACGTGGGCCTATTAACGGTAGTGTACTGTTTTCGTAGGTAGTAATCATACAGCGCTAGCTGGGCGCCTGCAGCAGCTCTGCCGAAGTAGGCTGCCAGCGATTTACAACAGCATGCGTTCGCGGGCCTGTTGCAGATGCCCGATTAAACGTGTGACTCAACGAGTTCACACTGTTATGCGCGATGTTGTGTAAGTGCCTGCATCACTCATACAGTGAGTGATGTGATCACTAAACAAGAGCGTGATTAAATGCTGATCGCACAATGTATCTACGCTGCTCAAGGTGATTTATATTGTTTCAAGATGCGCTTTAGGCTACATCGTAATAACATTTCATCATCATCATCATCATCATCATCATCATCAGCCTGTCTACGTCCACTGCAGGACAAAGGCCTCTCCCATGTTCCGCCAGTTAACCCGGTCCTGTGCTTGCTGTTGCCAATTTATACCCGCAAACTTCTTAATCTCATCTGCCCACCTAATCTTCTGTCTCCCCCTACCCCGCTTCCCTTCTCTGGGAATCCAGTTGGTGACCCTTATTGACCAGCGGTTATCCTGTCTACGTTTGTTGACTTTAGGTAAATTAGCAGTGCTTTAGTTGCTTTCTGCACAACTGAGGCAGATGCCCAAGGTCCTAGTATCTTCTGCACACAAAATGGTCCGGGGTCAAGCCCGGCCCATGTCCATTTCCTCTTCTTTATTGCAGCTATGATATCCTAATTCCCGTTTGTCCCCTAATCCACTCTGCTCTCTTCTTGTCTCTAAAGGTTACACCTACCATTTTTCTTTCCATTGCTCGCTGCGTCGTCCTCAATTTAAGTTGAACCCTCTTTGTGAGTCTCCAGGTTTCTGCACCGTAGCTAAGTACCGGCAAGATACAGCTGTTATATACCTTCCTCTTGAGGGACAGTGGCAATGTACTTGTCATAATTGAGAGTGCCTGCCGAATGTGCTCCACCCCATTCTTATTCTTCTAGTTACTTCAATCTCGTGGTTAGGCTCTGCGGTTATTACCTGCCCTAAGTAGACATAGTCTTTTACAACTTCAAGTGCAATATTACCTATCGCAAAGCGCTGCTCCTTTCCGAGGTTGTTGTACATTACTTTTCGTTTTCTGCAGATTAATTTTAAGACCCACCTTTCATGCTCTCCTTGTCTAACTCCGTAATCATGAGTTGCAATTCGTCCCCTGAGTTACTCAGCAATGCAATGTCATCGGCGAAGCGCAGGTTACTGAGGTACTCTCCATTAACTCTTATCCCTAACTGTTCCCATTCTAGGCTTCTGAAAACGTCCGTGTAAGCACGCAGTGAATAGCATTGGGGAGATTGTGTCCCCCTGCCTTACACCCTTCTTTATTGGGATTCTGTTGCTTTTTTTTATGAAGCACAATGGTAGCAGTTGATCCCCTGTAGATTTCTTCCAGAATGTTTATATATATTTCATCTACGCCCTGATTCCGCAGTGTCTGCATGACGGCTGATATTTCTACTGAATCAAACGCCTTTTCGTAATCTATGAAGGCTATGTATAGTGGTTGGTTATACTCTGAGCATTTCTCTATTACCTGATTGATAATATGAATGTGGTCAATTGTTGAGTAGCCTGTTCTAAATCCTGCTTGTTCCTTTGGTTGATTGAATTCTAATGTTTTCTTTACTCTGCTAGCAATTACCTTTGTAAATAGCTTGTATACTACAGAGAGCAAGCTGATCGGCCTGTAATTCTTCAAGTCCTTGTCATCACCTTTCTTATGTATTAAGATGATGTTAGCGTTCTTCCAAGACTCTGGTACTTTTCCCGTCAGGAGACACCTCGTAAATAGAGTGGCTAGTTTTTCTAACACAATCTGTCCTCCATCTTTCAGCAGATTTGATGTTACTTGATCCTCACCAGCAGCTTTGCCTCTGTGCATGCTCTCCAAAGCTTTTCTGACTTCTTCTATCATTACCGGTGGGGTGTCGTCTGGGTTACTGCTAGTTCTTATAGTATTAAGGTCGTGGTTGTCTCGGCTACTGTACAGATCTCTGTAAAACTCCTCCGCTATTTTAACTACCCTATCCATATTGGTAGGTAATTTGCCTTCTTTGTCCCTTAGTGCATACATCCGCCTTTTGCCTATCCCAAGTTTCCTCTTCACTGCTTTGACGCTTCTTCCGTTTTTCAGAGCGTGCTCAATTCTCTCCATGTTATACCTTCTTACATCGCATACTTTACGTCTATTAATCAGCTTCGAAAGCTCTGCCAGTTCTATTTTGTCTGTTGTACTTGACACTTTCATGATTTGACGCTTCTTAATTAGGTTCTTCGTTTCCTGGGAAAGCTTGCCGGTGTCCTGTCTAGCTACCCTGCCTCTAACTTCCACTGCACACTCCGTGATGATACTCGTCAGATTATCATTCATTGTATCTACGCTAAGGTTGGTTTCCTCGCTAAGAGCAGAGTACCTGTTCTGCAGTGACACTCTGAATTCCTGTACTTTCCCTCTCAGTGCTAGCTCATTGATTTGCTTCTTGCGTATCAGTTTCTGTCGTTCCTTCTTCAAGTCTAGGCGAATTCGAGCCCGTACCATTCTATGGTCACTGCATCTTACCTTGCCAACCACTTCCACATCCTGCACGACTCCTGGGTGTGCAGTCATTATAAAGTCTATTTCGTTCTTATTTACGCCATTAGGGCTCCTCCATGTCCACTTGCGGTTTTCTCGTTTTCGGTAGAAGGTATTCAAAATACGCAGATTATTGCGTTTTGCGAATTCTACTAGTAGCTCTCCTCTGGCGATTCTAGTGCCGATGCAATAATCTCCTACTGCCTGGTCTTCAGCCTGCTTCTTCCCTACCTTTGCATTAAAGTCGCCCATTGCTATAGTATACTGTGTTTTCACCTTACTCATTGCCGATTCCACGTCTTCATAGAAGCTTTCAACTGAAGCGTCATCATGGCTGGATGTAGGCGTGTAAGCCTGTACTACCTTCATTTTGTATTTTTTATTCAGTTTAATTACAATGCCTACCACCCTTTCATTAATGCTATAGTAATCCTCTATGTTGCCAGCTATGTTTCTGTGAATTAGGAACCCTACTCCCAGTTCTCTTCTGTCTGCCAAGCCCCGATAGCAAATGACGTGCCCATTCTGTAGCACAGTATAGGCCTCATCTGTCCTCCTAACCTCACTCAGCCCTATTATATCCCATTTAATGCCTTCTAGTTCCTCGAATAATACGGCTAGACTTCCCTCTCTAGATAACGTTCTAACGTTAAACTTTGCTAAGTTCAAGTTCCAATGGTGGCTTGTCCATATCCAGAGATTCCTAGCACCCTCTGCTGCTTTGCAGATCTGACCGCCGCCGTGGTCAGTTGCTCCGCAGCTGGTGGGGACTGAGGGCCATGAGTTGATTGACGAATGCCTACGGGAGGGGGTGGCTAGATACTGCACCAGGGTGGCCAATCCTTCTCTGGTGAGATCATCGGTGCGTACCGGCTTTAAGCCGGTACGATCAGACAGTAGTGGGAATGCTCCATGCATGTTTCCTTATTGTTGTTCAGCAGCGTTGGCGGCCACCGACCACGGAGCCCAACGAGGGGACGCTACAAGGTTACAAATGCTGAAACCTGCAGACGCGAGCCGTACAACGCCACTCTAACCCAATGCGCTTAGAGCAAGGTAGGCTATTTGCACAGGGTTAACCCTAGCCGCCAGAAAGTTTGGAAGTAAACGGAAGAGAGTAGAAGACAGGACAGATAAATAGTAAGAGATAAAGACGAAGATGTAGGGAGAGAGAGATAGGAAAAGGCGACTGCCGATTCCCCTGGGTGGGTCAGCTCAGGGGTGCCGTCTACGTGAAGCCGGGGGCCAAAGGGGTGTGTTGCCTCTGCCGGGGGGCCTTAATGGTCCAATCACCCAGTGTCGGCTCAACCCCCAGGAGCCCCTTTTCCTCGGACACGGCAAAGCCACGCACGGCTAGGCGTGGGAGGGAGTCGAAACTCCCCCGTTAGCTCGGGTTCGTGGTGTCGCTACACACCAAACGCCTACTTGCGCCGGCGCCCCTGCGGTAGCTCAATGTGCCATCTGGCTGGTAATGCCGAAAACACGCTATATCCCCCGAGATCGGCAGTGCCAGCACTAAGTGGTGGACATAAATAGCTTGTCGTTTGAACACTGAAAGAGGTGCTCCTTCTTGGCTCAGCACTTAGCACTTTCAAGCATGAATATTAAAGTCGCTTTACTGTCTATGACAACTCGCCAATCAGCAGTCTTTGTGCCTAACTTTTCTACATGCAACTCAGCGTATCCGTAAGACGTAGTCACTGTCCTAATCGCCCCCCCAAACTGCCTAGTGCATGTAGCAGATTGCGGAGCTTTACTGAGCCTAGAGAAATGTGACTAAGTTTTAAACCAGGGTGTCACATTAAGGGTGCGTATTGTGCTAGTAAATGTGGTAGATTCCACATAGATTCTTCACACATGCTGCTACACTTTTTTTCTGTATTTTCTCCAGGATTACTGTGATGCTGCTCACAGAATGTGGCAGTCTTAGTACACGCAAAGCTCAATATGCAGTATATGTGAAAAATTCTAACGTGGGAAGTCCACGTTTCTTCTACATTGGTAAAGGTTTACATAGAATTTTTTATTACAGTCGATTTTGGATCTATCAAACTCGGAAAATAATTGCAAAATAATTTGATATATCGATAATTCGAAATACAAAATATGTCTAGTCATGGCCTACATTAAATCAGGCCTCAAAAATTGTTGCAAGCACTAACATAACGATTCGCTCACAGTATAATGAAGAAGAAGGTGTGATCTGCAAGTTACCGCACTTTGTTTCGCATTAAAATAGTTCATAAACTCATTTTGCTTCTTGCGAACTGTCAAGTTCTGGTCATTCTGAACATCATTGAAGCTTTTCAAATAAGGGAATTCAGCTGCTTCGGCCACAACAGCGTTGATAGATGCAGAACGCATATGCAAGCTTTGTTAACGCTGCAAAAGGTTGGTTAGCTGTGGCAATGAATGCGTTGCCATACATATTCATAACTGCACGAGTACACTTTCTCGGTAATGGCGGCTATGATCTCGGCATCAAGATTGCATGATATTTAATCACATGAATAGTCACGCAATTTCAGTACTATGACTAGTTGTTACATGATGTTACACGATTTGTTAGTCACGTAAAAGACTCATCTATCATAGTTCCTGTAATTCATACCCGACAAGTCGATGCACATGTTGCGAAAAGCAAGGAATAAATCAGAGAGGATGAAGTGAATGCGTACCGCTCCACAATAATGATAACTACTGTTCACACTATCAGTGCATTGAAAAGCTCAGAGAGCTCTTCTCTTGAGAGCAGTCTTAACTGAACAGTGTTTAGGTCGTGCTTTGGAAGAGCTGACAAGAGTAACAGTCCACAGGTGAGATACGAAAGGACTAAGAGGTGTGACCCGATATGTGAAGAAAAACAAAAAGTAAATCATTTGAGCTGTCACTGTCTACGAGGGCTTGGCAGAAGAAGGTAGCTGCGCACTGGCGATTAGAATTGCACATTCAGGTGCAATTCAGAGCGAGGCCTTTTGATGGTGCAGCAGCCCTTCAAAGCGAGTACAGTCAAGACCAACACAGTCCACCTCCAGAAGGATCCACACAGCAACACTGTAGGTAATCCTCAGAGTGCCTTGGGAGCAGTGGAGCACCTCAATAGGCCAAGCAGTGTCAAAAAGTCGGACCTAACGGGCCCACACACCATATCAACATACCACACCTACAGTATGAAAGACAATCAATTTATCAGACTGTGGCAAGGACCACAAAATCTCAATATTATTGTTTACAGCAGCCTTGGGCATGTTGAGACTGCTATCAATCAAGTTGACAGAAGCAGGCAAGATCAACCCGTTATATCGGTGGTTCTAATGACAGGGTTAACCAACTACGCCCAAGCCCTCCTTTACCGCTACCAGTGCCTCACTAAGTACCACAAAGCGCTGCTATCTTCCAATAGTGTCGAAAACTGCTTGAGTTATCTGTACACCGATTTCTTGATTTGCTGGTCTGCTGTTCCCATTCAATACAATAATCATGGTTTGTAATTCGTCTGTTGAGTTAAAGTTTGCCCTCTTGAAACAGTGGCCGCAGATCTGAATCACTTGTTTGAAGTAACTAGCAGAACACTTGAGAGCGCACACAAGCAAGAACATGAAGATAATTATGACACGAGCACTTTAACGATTCTTGAGTACTGATCACTCGCCTCTTTCATTATTTGTGTCTGCTTCAGTGCTCTTCTATGCAAAACACACCCAACAAAAAATTGGTGCTCTTGTGAAGTAACTGGTAACTAGATGATTAAGAAAAAATAACATTTCTAATAATACTCAAATGTGCGACGTGCTTCTGTAGGTGTAAGCGTGAAAAAAGAAAGAAAAAGAAAAAAATATATGTAAAGAGGCGCACTGTACGAAATGGCTTTTTTTGCTGAAAGACGGTACAGTTTGAGGTGCTGATATGCCGCGATGCTCCCAGCACGTGCGCGTTGGTCCTTTAAAATATTTAGGACACGTGTCCCCAGGAACAGGGAAAGATCTAGTAGATTTCCAAAGGCGCGTTGTTGTGGCTATCGCCGCGCGTCCTTTTCCCTTGTTTCTGTTTGCTGTTTTTGTGCTTTGCTTTCATCTGCGATAACGTTCGGCGTTATAACAAAATCGAGAGAGTATGCGTGACTGTGAGAGCTATGTGCGGTAGCTCTAGCATAAGCCATGGCTGCTGCAATGTAGACGGCGTCCGCGCGCGTTGGTGTCGTTGGAGCGCTCCTACTTGCTTGATTGTGTTTAACTGAGTATTTAGGCACGGGTTAAGGTTGTAAATCCCATGGTCAATAATCGCTAATATCGTGCCCTGATTGCCATCAGAGGATGGGCTTGGTTGTCGAAATATGCCAGACGCTTTTTCTGAAAGCAAGCTTTGAAGAATTTTTTTAAAATAAATACTTTTATACGTGCTAGGCAGTGCCTATTGCAGGCCCGCAACTCTTCAAAAACTGGACGAGCTATCACATCGTTTATCAAATTACAATGAATTAAAATGATTGAATTCTAGATGACGAGTTTCTATGCAAGATTAGGTGCACAAAATACATGTTCGTAGACCTACATCTAGAAAGCAGGCAAATAGGAAGCACAGCGTCAAATTTGGAATAGATGCCATGGACGGAGCTTCTTGTGAGGTTAGAAAGAACGAGAAAATTGTTCATTTTTAATGCCCTCATAGAGGCAGTCATAATTGCAATGATTGCTGACTTGTCACGATTTTTCAAATTGTTAGAGGTGTGATTGAAATCAGTAAATCTTTTACTTTTTTTGCAGACCTCTTTGCTTGTGTCACGCCCAAGATCATTTGTTCTCATGTAAAAGAGAAAGCAGAGATGCCTTCACTGTTTGCACATGAAGAGGTAAGTTTCTTGTGCGTTTTGATTAATGCTACATGTTCTGAACGTTGTACTTTAAGAACTTTTTTTCACACTGGCTCCCTACCCTATCAGAAATTTGATTCTTAGGTGAGTTCATGCTTTTGTAAGTGCCATTTTTGAGCTGTAGTCTTACACTTCACCTCAATTCGGGAATTAGCTCTATGCTGGGAAACTATCTTATCTTTATCATACGAAATTATTGGAGTATATGTGTTGTATGCTTCGAGTTCAGTGTAATGTCAATTACACGCCATTTCAAAGGATACACACTACACATTCTTCATATATGGTGCTGCCGGAACAGCACGAACATCATTTTATGAGAAGTCATATTTGCTGTTATTACAGGACGATGTGGATGACCGAAAAATCTTCCTTGTCAGTAATGACGAAGAAGGAGTGACAGCACTGATGAGTTGATTTTTTTTATTTTCAACATTGTCTACGGCCGCAAGACCTTTAATAACCTCCGTGATAGAGCGGCTTTTTCTCGGCGTGAGTTTTGAGCTTATCAAAGTAGTTGTTCAGGCAGCACAACGCTAAAAATTTTAGTGTCACAATGCCTGAACAACCTTTTCTAGTGTGGTCATGGTAGATGAACAAATATTGTTATTTGTGTAAGTTATTTTGCCTAAATATAGCTGGACCATTCTATGCCAAACGTCCCAGCCACTTTGGTGACCATCTGAATTGTATTTGAAAATACAATGTGCTGACTTACTGCGTTGAAAACAATGAACTGTTAGAATATTTCAGCGAGAAAAAAAGTTTTGTTCATGGGGCTGGCTTATAGCTTCTTGGTATAATGCCGTCTGTGTGCAGTTTGTGAAAAATTTTGTTTTAAAACTACCGATTATTTTTTCTAAAACAAATTTGGTCTGCCTGTTAAGTAATTGTGCTTCTGTAAGGTATTTGAAGCTCAATAATATTAGTGCAATTTCTTTGCCACATTTGCTTCCAAGAATAAAGCCAAATTGTGTTATGTTTGCATTTTTTATTGCAATATTGCACTTTGTATGAATATCTGACCAGTGAATACTTACTCCACAGAAAGTATATTTTGAGGAAAAAATATCTTTAGACTTTTCAAGCTGCTGAAATATACGAGAAAATATCACGAATTTCACAAAATCGTGATTTTTCTCCGTATTGAGATGCAATTCGCTCCATGTTGTGATACAATACAACTCATCATTACACCTAAATTGTAAGAAAACGAAATTCTTTCTCTAATAAAAATCTTATCGCAAAAAGGACAGGAAAGAGCGCTATCAACTGAATTTTATTGAAGGTGCTACGAGCGTTTTCATACTGAACACAAGAACAGGGCTCATCTGCAACAATACATGTGTGACCATGACAAAACAATTTGAACCGAGAAAAGAATACTCTTTTTGGAAAAGATAAGTGAAGGTGTACTGATGCATTGATCCTTTGGGCTTCCTGATAAAAATTTCTAAAATCTCTCATTTTTCTGCTTGCTTTTTTTCAAAAGCCATGTTTTATGAAACCTAGGACTGCACTTACATTCTATATGGTGTCCGGCCATGAGACTACTCTAGCTCTTCTTAACATTGAAAGCATGCTGTCTTGCTCGATCATTGAAGCATTGCCCAGTTGTCTTATGTTTACTTTTTCACATGTTAGCGGTATCTCATACCCTTGTGCACCCTTCTCGCACCCTCCTCAGAGGGTGCTAAAAAAGTGATGGACATCGAAGCCACCCTAACTTAAGGGTGTTTTTGTAACACCCTACAGTTTTTTACATGTACACCCTATTCTAAGGGTGCATGGAAAAGCACCCTTTTTGAAAGGTGCTGAATTAACACCCTTAGGGTGCCGTCCATGGGACAAGCCGATTCACACCCTGCGGGTGTAAAAATTTTTACTGTGTATAAATATTTGACTTCATTCTCAGGACAGCATCCTCAATCGTTGTGTATGTCGGCACCAACAATTTGTGACATATCTTGGCTGAGGATAACTTCAAGCAGTCCCCGTCTTTTTTGGACAACATCTCGCACGGTTGAGCCAACATCAGGACGGTGTATACGACACTCGTTCCGCCCCGCTCCGTTAACCACCGCATAAATAAAATAACTCAGCAATTCGTGTAGAGATGCAACAGAGGAGCCTGTCTGTTCAATAAGTTTGTTCGACAGTGTTGCAGGCAGACCAGGGGCTTTTCATCCTCGATGATTGCTTGGAGTGGCTTCCACCTTGCCGTGTGCCGCCCTCTGATAGACTATGCCTTAACTATAGTGAAGTAGAAGAGATGTATTGGCATGACTGGTGCGGCGCACCCAGCTTTCCAGCGTCCTTTCACGCTCTGGACGGCCGCCAGTATAGGTGGGGGCGCTGCTGCTCATTTTATTACAGCGAGCCTTCATGTGCGGGCCGCCTCAACAGAAGTTCGTACAAATGTGGAATAACAAATAAGCTCTATTCAGAAAGAACAAGCACGTACAATTATACATATTCGCGCATGCGCATCATATACTGCGCAGCACATATGTGCATGGGATGTCGCACCGCTTAAAGAAAAGTGGCGAGATATCAGAGGAGACGGTTCTTTTTTCCGCTCCTAATAAATTGTGGAAGCTATGTAAGCGAACTTGCCCTGTTATGCGGCAGAACGTAACAGGGGCTATTGATTTACCAGCACATTCACTACCTGAAATGTACAAAAGTGTACATTGCATGTGTAAGATTGGTGTATTCTGATAGCCGCACCAATAATATGAATATCCGCATTATTGGGTAATGAATATCTGCGGCAACCGTAGTCTGGCCCACCATAGTAGTATGAAAAGTTGCAGTGGTGTCATCTCGTAGCATCCATGGAAAAACGGACCAGCTGTGCGAAAATGCTCTTGCCACCACATCTCTTCTGGCTCACTATACCTCAACATTGACGGCGTGGTGCTAACGGTGAGCCACCTCCACCAGACACTGCGCCGGTCATATGCGCGCATGTAGACGACGTGGCGCGACAATTTCTTGGCCCCTACTTTGGATGAGCTAGCACTGCAATCACTGCCACCAAAATCAGCCACCTCAACAGCTCCAAGGGTTCCTATGACGCAGTCAACAACAATACCGAAGGGACACCTGAGGAACACTTATGCAGTGGTTTCCAGACCACCCCTGAATACTGACTAGCTCGATAATAAAGCACAGGTGACCCTTGTGCTGATAATGTTTCCGTAGTGTAGCGATGCTTTTTTAGGGCAAGGAAGATAGTAGAAAAGTGAATTTGGTAGCAGTGTCATGTCAGCGTCCTCAATTCTTATTGCACACAGGATGTTGCACCGAAAGGTATCCGCATTAACGTTGAACCAGCCGCCTCAGGCATGTCCACTCAGCTAAAAACTCGGTGGGCAGAGTGCCTTCACGCAGAATCTAAAGATGCTTTTAAATACAGTTATTGATCACAATAAATCTCAAGTAGCATACCTGCTTGTCTGACAAGTGAGTGAGCAAACTTTGTTCAAACCAGGGGATTTAGGCGTGGGCCTGAGCCGTGCCAGAGATGGTGGAGCGACCCTGTCTCTCAGTGACCTTCCGGGTTCACTGGATGGCTTATTTTTCATCTGCCCGATCTGAGGTGATCAGCGCGGCTCTCCACCACGAACCAAACTGTTCAAGGGAGACTACATGTGCGTCCTGTATCTGTGCACATTCCCATAAATTATGCTCTAGGGTGGTCTGTCTCATGCTACAGAGCTAACCCGAATCATCTGGGTATAGTTAGGGGTAGATACAATTTAGATGCACCAGGTCAGGAAAGGTTTTTGTTTGAAGTCACCTCCAGTCAACTTCCTTAGATCTGTCTGATTCGGAGCGAGATGTTGGAAATCTGCGCCTCGACTTTGGGTAGAATTGAATAATGTCCCAGAGCCTAAACATTTTGTCCCTCTACGTACACCTCATGTGAAGCTCTATCGCGAGTGCGGTGAGACCTCGCGCGACACGGTGAGCTTTCTTGTTGAGGTTGGAAACGGGGGACTCACACGGGGTGTGGGCTGGAAACCATTTATTACACTTTTTGTTGAATTCATCGGACTATGTAAGTGTTGCCTTGCGGAGAATTATGTTAGTTGCCTCGGAAAATATTCTTTCTCGTGCGCATTTATGGACGACCGACTCTGAGTCGCTGAAGACATATCTACATTTTGGGGAAATGATGGCCTGTGCTATCGCCACGTCTTCCGCGATTTCTCAGTTATGAGAGCGTATGGAGCACGTGCTTATGCTTTTGCGGTCAGTGTTCATTAATCCCGAAACGTAGTATTTATGACTCGGGTGTTCCGCTGCGTCTACGAACAACGCCTTCTTCTCTCTACCGTAGGCTTTGAGTAGAGTCTTAGCTCGGCTTTCTTTTCTACCTTGATCAAGTTCAGGGCGCTGGACAAAAACATTACTGAAAAAAAAATGCTCGACGGCTTCAGAAAAAATACTTTAGAAAAGCTTGCAAAAGAGAACGAAAGCCAAATAGCAACATTGAAGCAGAAACGTCTCTTCCGGGACGCTTTTAATTTCGACCTCGTTTGGTACGAAAAAAATGCGTCTTGAAGAAACCTCAAAACAAAAAGCGTGCAATATATTATATCTCCCCGACATCCCACTCACAACTGATGAACGGCGTGTTTTATCAGAAGGCGTGAGTTTTTCTCCAGCAACCAACATATTTGACGATTTTTAAATTTACAGAGATATAGAATACTTCGCGCGCATGCTACATTTATATCAACACTGCCATCGCAAAGCACACGTCAGAGACATTGACATTAGGTTACAATCACTACGTCAATGGACTCTCCCCTCACAATGGGGTGAATGTTTTGCATTTACATCAAAGCGATTCAACATGCCATTCTCTCTGAATACAAAAACCGTTTTTTACCAGCAAAATCTCTCTCAGAACGAGGAGAAGGCACTACGGGTTATAAGCGAACGACTGGACGTAATAGTCAAGCCCACACCAGCAGACACAGGTGGTGCGAATGTTGTCGTGAATCAACAAGACTACATAAGTGAGGCCGAGAAACAGCTAATTGACACTCCCTTCTATCGGTTAACTGACACCAATCAGACTACTCAATTCAAAAGCAAAGTGCGCCAGACATCAGCAATACTTGTGAGAAACACAAAAATAGTCCCAAGAGAACGATTGCATCACTTCAATCTTTCAGGCTAGTTCCTGGGCGATTTTACATGCTACCCACACTACAGAAAGCAGGTAATCAAGGGAGACCCATCATTCCTGAATAGGAACGTTAACTGAACTAATATCCAGTTTTATTGGTAGTCTAATCACGTACATTCCTCTAACATTGCCTCGCTATGTCAAAGATACCAAGCACTCTC